>JAOPUD010000117.1:13946278-13956763 GCA_027122715.1 Trisopterus minutus
CTGCAGCCCTCCCGCCCCGCCCTGGCGAGCCTCCTCTGGCCATTCGAGTCCCGTGTTCAGACAAGCGATGCCAGACTTGAACTACTCTCTGGTGCCTTTTGAGCCACCACCATCGCACACACCTCCTCCTCCTCCGCCTCCTCCTCCTCCATTTTCCCCTTCCTCACCCAGATCTGTCTCCTTGTTTAATAAACCTCAAGTGCCCCAACCTTCGGCCTATCAGGATTGGCCAGGACATGATCCTCCTCCTCCTCCTCCTCCTCCTCCTACTCCTCCTCCTCCTCCTCCACACTCTCCTGCCGCCTCCCCCAGACCTGCTCTAAACGTCTGCTCCATGAAAAACAGCAGAGGGCCCCAGCCGTCGTCCTATCAGGCGGGGTCGGGCCGGTTGTTTTGCACTGAGCTGGAGCCGGAGCCGTGGCCCCCAGAGGCTCCCCAGTGGTGGGGCGACTCGGACCTGAGCATAGTCGAACACGGCCAGGAACCGTCGGGCCCCGCGCCGCCGGACGCCGACCCTTACGAACTGTTGTTGTCCATGATCCTGGATTTCGTCACCATCGACGACGGCGACGACGACGATGACCAGAAGCCCCCCAGGTGGTCCCCGGCCAAGCGCTCGCCGGCCGACCCGCACGCCGGGAGATCGCACGGCAAGCTCGGGAAGCGCGACACGCCCGAGGTGCGGCCGCTCAAAGCGGGGCCCCCTGCCGGCGTGCCCGTCGGCCAATCAATGAGCGGCGTTCGCCTAGAGGGCCATAAGGGCCAGGTTACTGTTGAGCCTCTGGCTGTGGGTTGGAAAAAGCCTGTGAAGCCCGGCGCCGACCCCCCCGTAGAGGCCGGCCGGCTGCCCACCGTCAAGGAAGAGGGCTGCATTGAGCTTTTTATTGAGGAAGAGGAGGAGGAGGAAGGAGGCGGCAGTGACGCAGAAGCCGACTGTAGATTGCCTAACACCGGCCAAAAGGTAGAGCATGACGTGTGGCCGTACACTTGTGGATTTTAAAATGCTGTGATGAGGGTTCTGGATAGCACATGACGGGAGCGTGAGGTGGATCGTGTGTGGTGTCCGTTGCTAGTTGTGTCATGTGTGTCCCCCCCGGTTAGTTTAGCTGCTGTATGATTCCGGGCTGGGGAGAAACTCTCCTTTGCCTCAACCCTGATCCCACGCCAGGACTCAACTCAAAGGATGGATGTGTGTCATTGCTTCCCTATAGGCTGCCATCCGCCCCCCCACTTTAAACCCCCTCGCTCCACTCTACCTCTGTTCGTCGCCCCCGCTAACGCCGCCGCCACCACCGCCACCACCGCCACCACCGCCACCACCACCACCACCAGCACCTCCTCACTCCGCCCCTACCCCCTCCTCGGCCTCCGTTGCCTCCGGCCTCCTTGATGGTGACGAGAGAGACGCCATCAATGCCCTCACTGCTGCCCCCTCTTGCTCTCCTCCTCCACCAAGCGATCGCCCCCGTGCCACATCACCCGACCCCCACCTCCGCCCGTCTCCCCTCAGTCCGCCACCACCTCGACATCTGGACCCGCCAACGCAGTCTGTTTCCCCCGGCTCCCTTCCTCCAAGCTCCTCCCTTCCTCCGCCCTGGGAATCCTCGCACATGCAGCCATCACCTCCCCCTACTCCTCTACCCTGCTCTCCTCCTCCTTCTCCTCCTCCCCCTTCATCTACACCTCCACCTCCCGCTCCATCTCCTCCTCATCCTCCTCCTCCTCCTTCTCCATCAACCCCACCCCGACCAGTGCCTAGGTCTGCCAAGCTCAAGGTACAGTAAAGCTGCTTGCTGGAGCTTGGATGAGCTGTTGAGAACGCTGGTAGTGATTGATAACACCGCCGGCCTGGAAAGCCCTAGTATTTATCTGAGTCTCTAAACGTCGAGGTAACACACAGCGTGTTGAGTGTTGACGTAGTGTCCCCGTTAACATTAGTGAACGTGACGTGGTGTTGGCGTTTGTTCGCTGAGCGCTAAGTGCCCAGGAGAACAGGGACATGGCCGCCTGCAGCGCGTGTGTGTATGTGTGTGTGTGTGTGTGTGTGTGTGTGTGTGTGTGTGTGTGACCGGAGTGTTGATTACCGTCCTTAACGCCTCCCTTCCGTGAACAGAATGTCTCTCTCTTTTTTTTATTTGTTATGGCATGAAGTGTGCTTTCTGCATATGTGCTTTGTGTCTGGATGTGCCGGTGCCCTCCGCGCCCCTCCGTCCACAGTGCCTGAAGAGTGGTGTCGCGTCTCTGGTTCTTTCAGCCGGCCTATAAGCACCGCCACGACGCGGTGGTGGAGGGTAAGCCTCCCCGTAGCCCCGTCCCGGCCAGGAGCTCAGCCCTGTCCACGGATAGAGGTCGAAGGGTAGGGGAGGTCGTCCTGTCCCAAGCCCGCCCCATACTGTATAATCCTAACTAGTCGTGCAGTGACCGCATTGACTCTCTTAACCGCTTCTTACATCCATCGAGGGGTCGTTGATGTGGTCCGTGACGGCGCATGGTAGTGGGGGTTGGCGCCTGTTTTAGGGGAACAAAAAGGTTGTTTGTTTCTGCTGAGTAATTGGTTTCAAGGCTTGGTTGTTTTGGTTTGTTGCTTGGTTGGTTGCTGTTGTAGTCTTTCTTACAATGTCCATTTCTGGAAAATATATATTTTTAGAAATCCTGTCGTACTTTGTCTGCATTAACTGGCTTTATTCTTACTTATGAATATGTTTTTTTCTCTCTCTTTCACTCTCACTCTCACTGTCACTCTCTCTCACACTCTCTCACTGTATCTCTCTCTGTACTTCTCTTTGTCTCCTTTAGCGATTCCTTCAAGACGCGCTCCAAGGCGGAGGAGATCCGTAAGTGAACATTGGTTTCCTCAGAATCGTATTAAAGACTCAAATCGCCTCTGAACTATAACGTCTAAATTTGTTTTTTTTGCTATGCCACACCTGTAGATCTCGTAGAACGTTTTAATATTGCATACGGTCAACCAGCTTGTTACAAAATCATAACCAGGGACAGGAGAGTGTAGTTAGGTAGGGTGTTTGTATCGCGGCCAAGAAGTTCCAGGTTCGAATCCCAATGTCCACAGTCTAGCTGTAGGCATCCTTGAACAAGATGCCTCAATCAAGCTCATTAATGACATGTATCTGGGTTCACTGTAAATTGCTTTGGATTACCGCGTCTGCTGAATGAGTGAATAGTTAATCCAACCGCCCTCCGCGTGTGACTGCAGGTTCCGTGTGCTGTACAATTACCTGCCTCGCAACGAAGACGAACTGGAGCTCAGAGAAGGAGACGTTGTGGACGTGATGGAGAAGTGTGACGATGGCTGGTTTGTTGGTAAGAAAAGCCCAGGTCCCCCCTACCTCCTTCTGTTGAAGAGAGGCCGCGCTTGTATGACTGTGGTCGTACAGATCTTTCAAAAACTGATTTAGGGGAGTAACTTAACATTAACATTTTTTTCAACCTTGTGTAAGGTAAAGGACAGAATATGTTGGACAGTGGGTGCCATCTTTTAATGATTAGCAAACATTCGTTTATTTTCCACCAGGGGGTGCTGTAGTTTAACTTTTAAAATGTTCAGCTGCAGTTTCCCTTTTCCCTTTTTTTTTTTTTTTTTAAATGTTGGTCGCCGGCTCATTTTTATTTTTTTAATCCAATTTTGCTGTTTCTCTTTTTCTTTTCTTTTTTCAAAAGGAACTTCTCGTCGGAGCAAGCAGTTTGGAACCTTCCCAGGGAACTACGTGAAGCGGCTATAATTACCCCTCCGGACGGCCAACAACCATGCCCTCTTCCCCTTTACCGTACAAGCCCCAGCCCCATTCCCACCGCAAACCACATCTCGGGAAAAGGGGCGGAGCTAGACCCATCCACCGAGGACGCAGACGCTGATCTTTCAGCTGTAACTCGCCAACGTCAGACTGATGTCCCCCTCAGAGACGGGCGAGGGGGACAGGTTCTGTTTTGATTTTCAGTGTGACGCTGCACCCCAGCTTCGTATACCCACCCGGGACCCCTCACACGTTTGACCCTGAGAGAGCGATACAGAGTGACGAAAGGACCGTCCAGGAGAGTGAAATCAGTAGTGCTGCGCCCAGGGTGCCTTTGGTCCACTGAATTGGTTTGACTATATTTATGGTTGTTCACTACGAAGCAATTATTGTAGCTTTTGGTGAACTGCCAACGTATGTTCACATTTGACCTCTTATTTTTGCTACACTTGTCCCACATTTCCATCATTCAGTGTTTTAAATCCCCCCCAAAAAAACTCACGAATGGCGCTGTCCCATTCAGTCGCAGAGTTTGAATCAGTGAGGCGAGTATTACAACACTTTCTGTGTACGTTATTTGTACACCGGAACCTTTAATGTGTGCTGTCTGTTTTGTATTATGCCCATTGCAGCCATTAAACGTGTCGCGTGGTCAGGTTGAAGGATGGATGCAGGTGAACTTACCACCCGTTATGAATCAAAAGTAATGTTAAATAACATGTTGGAATCAGCCCTTTGTATTGACTGTAGCCACATGAGGAGTACAGTGAATATAAAAGTGACGGGATGTTTTCTACCAGTGTGCCTGGTTCCCAACATGCTTTTCATTTATACTTTTTTTCTATGCCGTTCTGTTCCTCTTCATGTAAGGATTCATGGCCTTTGGTGAATTGACCTAAGCCTTTATTAATATTTCACACCCAGTGTATTAACTCTACACTGGCAAATATCATTTGGGGTTTATGGGGGGGTATAGGAATCTTGTTTTGGGAATTTTATGCAAAAAGATAACTGAATTTGTATGTATTTATAACAGAACAATTGCTGATACAACTATGTGGTAGATCTTTTGTCCATCCAGAAAAGGGTTCACTTTGTACCAACTGTGTGTTCTTCGATTCTCATCCAATTGACTTAAGGTAAAGTGTGCTTTTAATATATTTTAACAGCGGTAAGCTGAGCGTCTTTTTCTAGGTAGATACACACGCGGAAGTAAACCGACGGAGTTGCTATGGGCCTATGATAGGTATTTCATGTCACAACAAGACCTGATGATTTTTATTCTGTATTTATTTTGTCCGATGCAGGTTGAATTAGCATTTCACCCGATAACACGTTAGCGGTATCGTTCACTAGATTGCGACAGAAACCAAGCCTACCATACCCACCGTTTAGGGTGTGACGGCCACGTCGTGTTGTTTTATGTTTAGCATATGGTGGCGCACAGCAGGGCCTGGCTTCTGTTGTCCAGTGGATATGCTTTGTTTAAAAGATTATTTTACTCGTATTATTCACAGAGGATCGGACACTGACAAAAAAACCATTGTTTAAGCACCTTATTTTTGTTGTTGTTTTCAATCATATTGTTGTTTTCTTCACATCGCTCCGTCCTGTACGCTCCTCTTGGCGTGACATCACTGTGTGTGTGTGTGTGTGTGTGTCTGTTGTGTGTGTGTTTTTTTTGTAAGCCTTTTTGTATGAGAGCTGTGAAATGGCCAACATACCACTGCTTTATAAAGTCATCGTTTTTCTCACCCACAATTATATTTGGTTTCCTCTCATTCTTCCGTCACATGTCCTTGTCTTCATCCGTGGTGCTATCGTCACTACATGTAGTCATTTCTATTCACTTATCTCTCATGTTAATGTGGGATTTGGTCTTTCTTGAGCATACACAAACATGGGGCCCGCTTCAAGACTGAGGAGGTTTCATGACTACATTGCATACACATGTAGCCTCCTAAATGCAAAAAAAATGCCATGTATTGTGTCTTGGCTTCATGATAACATGATCCAGACTTACAAGTTGGAAGTTGTTTGAGAGTATGCACATAAGGCACATCATTGTGACAAATTTATCCTGTTCTTTATATAGCTTGTAGAATGCATTTAAAACGGATGTGGACTGATGCACACTGATACTGGAAATTCGTAATGAGCTTCTATTATGGGCTCAATCTATGATTTCATTTAAAAAATGACGGGTTTTAATGCATTCTTGGACTGAAATATTTCTACAATCGTTTGGTTGAATTGTTTTATAGGGCTTTGTTGCTAATAAAACATAAGCTGATTATTTATTTTACCCTCTTTTTCTCTCACCAGGCTTATGTTACTAGACTTGGATTTTTTTGGGAATTCAAAAGTCTGAAGAAGTGAAGTCTGTCTTAACGCAGACAGACTTGAAAGCACTTGCGAGTCCTTAGCATAGGGTCCCCAAACTCCCCATTACCTTCACAGTGAACTCAACATGAGGTAGTTCCGTGTGCCTCTATCCACAACTGTGTCTAACAAAGCTTTGTGTAAATCACCATAATGATACATCAAAAGATTGGATGTAGGCAGAGGAAATAACTTTTTTTTTTAAGTCAGACAAAACGCAGACACCTCTTTTTAGTGTCCACAACAGCTGTTCAAGTATGAATGAATCTAAGCATGGCACTAGTTCCTGTGGAGACCTGAGAGAGAGAGAGAGAGAGAGAGAGAGAGCGAGCGCGCATGATAATGAGATATGGGGTGAGCGAGGAGGAACCTGGGCTCCCTCCAGATCAATGGGAGCTGGAGGAATGTGCCGTACAGTCGGCCCAGAGCCCTAGTGCGGAGCTACACCTCCACACCAAATAAGGACAGGAGCGGTGAGATCCTTCCAGCACAGCCAGAGGAGCCCACACTGCCCTGAAGACTTGTCCCAGGGCCGGAGCTCCCCGCTAGGCTGAGGTGAGGAGGAGGAGGAGGAGGAGGAGGTGGAGGTAGGAGCTTGCTTACGTTGCATTACACTACTGCATCAATAAATTCAACCTAAATGTGCTTGAAGATGGAACTTGTGAATGTCAAACTCAATTCATTCAAGTCTCACATTAAAGCAGACGAGAAAGCATGGAACGATGAATGTTCAACCAAACGTTTATATCAGAATGATTCAATGCTACGAGGCTTAAAACTAGGCTATGGAGAAGTAGAAAAGGTGGGGGGGAGAGAGAGAAAGCTCTGCACATGAGTGTGTTTGCTAAATCAGCCCAATGACCTTACAATTAGGGAGGGGTTAAAAACCTCTCCGCCCCCCCCCCCCCTTCTCCTCCCCTCCTTTGGACCACTCGGCTCGTTCAGAATCTCCACAGTGTGGTCATAACCTTGCCTTTTCACTGTGATCGCCACAGGGTGCCGGACCGCCGTCAAACACACACACACACACACACACACACACACACACACCCCTCCACAGGTCTCTGGTGCCAGGGAGCGACATAGAGAAGGACATGCCACTCAACCTGGTTCTCATCGGACCGGCCCCCTGGGGGTTCAGGCTGACTGGCGGGAAAGACTTCAACCAGCCCCTAACTGTTTCCCGGGTGAGTTTGTGTTGTGTACGTGTTGTGTCTGTGTGTTGTTGGCTGTTTTTAGGTGTGCAAGCCTGTATTTGAACACATTGTGTGTGTGTGTGTGTGTGTGTGTGTGTGTGTGTGTGTGTGTGTGTGTGTGTGTGTGTGTGCGCGCGCATGTGTGCGCGCGCATGTGTGCGAGTGCATTTAAGAGCATACAAGTGTGTGGATGTATGATGTGCGGATACAGAAATAGCCTTCTCACAACTGTCCATAAAATGTGGATTGCATTACAGTGTTTTCTATTTCAGAATTGAGCATTCTCTTCATCTTTATCTCCCTCTTGGTCCTTCCCTATTATTCCCTGGTGATCGTTAAATGTGCATTCGACAACTGTTTTGTGGGAAAGTTATTCCCAAAGTGAAACGTCGCCTTTTCCTTTTTCATTTTTTCTTTTCCTTTTTCCATTTTCCGTTAACCACTCTTAGCGTACACAAATATCCGCCACAAGGCTTTTAATTCCTAAAATGGTGAACTGTAAAAGTGGGAAGCCAATCATAACAACACATGGTTTTTGTAATCAGCCAGTCATCCCTTCCCTGCGTTCTGCACAGACCACGTCTGTAACTGGGACTGTTTCTTGCTTGCACCTGTGTTGCTGTAAAAGTGTGATACAAATATAGGATTACATTGTGTGGGTCTCCACTGACCGACAGAGACAAGGCTTCCAGAAGTTTACCTTGGAGCTTCTGTTACCCTTTTTTATATGTCCTGACGAAAATCCTACCAGGCAAAATATTCAAAACATTTCATTTTGACAGCTGAGTCAACACTGATAGGTTCACAACAAAGCCAGGATCACATTAAAGCTGGTATGTAATGCATGCATCCTCGGACAGGAATACACAAGCAATGTACAAAAGTGCCTCATGGTTCCAAAATTATGTTCAGAAAATAACAAAAAGATTACAGTAATCCAACTAGAATGGATTATACATTTTCCAAATCACTGAAATGTTCTAAAACATTGTTTGATAAAATAAAGAGACCCTAAAGAGAAAGAGAGAGAGAGAGAGAGAGAGAGAGAGAGAGAGAGAGAGAGAGAGAGAGAGAGAGGCATAGGTAGAGATAGGGCCATGCAAAAGTACAGTTACATTTTTTTCACGCCACAAATAATCACGGCCATGTCGATTGGATGAAGAATTGCCAGTATTGCTGCAGTGTTGCGGTGATTGCGGCGAGGCTATTTCTGGACTGGCACCCTGTAGCACTGGCTATGAGTGGTCGCTCCGGACCGCAAGCTCAGTGCATTAACCCCCCACCTGTTGTGGAGGCCTATATGGGAACCACGATGAGAGACTCCTGGGATGGAGTGAATAGGAGGGGGAGCTCAATCCTCCACTGCACTCGCCAAGTAGGCAGTACTCCTTTGTAGCAACCCAGGTTTGGTTCCGACCTGAGGTTCTACCAAGGTACCTCGTTCCCTCTGTTTCAACCCACTCTGCTGTCCGTCAAGTCATAAAAGTTTGAAACAATATGTTGATAAGAAAACAGAGGTAGAGGTTTAAACGGGCGTTCATGAGTGCAGTTTAATCAGGTATTTTGGGTGTCTGATTTGTCTGGAGAGCTGAGGACTGTCTGACATTGTTGTCTGGCTTGTAAATAGATGGAATCAAGCTGCTGGAGAGGTTCCCTGGAGAGCTGCCGGTCGTGCAGTAGCTGTACTGAGTGATACATCCCTTACATAGGCACGACTGCACCCTGGGACTCTTGTTTACACTGCCATTTTTGGTCAGAAAGACCGTCCTCCTTGGGCCTGGGTACTGCTTCCTATTGGTCGAGCAGGAGAAAGACCAGCAGTGATTATTACGTGGTGGTGAGAAGGAGAGGAGACACCTTGAGTCAAATAATTGAATGTGTTTTTGTTGATAAGAGGAGAGTCCGTGGACATGCTTGCATAACTCTGCTGGTTTGTTTAAAGTGCGATGATGTCAGTGGAAGTCTTTCTTTCTTTTTTTGGACATCTTACCTTTCTTGCATATCTACTTCCAGACGCGTGTAGTTTCTTCCTCACTTGCTCTTTCTCCCGAGCGCATTACCCGAGGCTGAATGTTTCCCTATAATCCGTCAACACCCGTTGACAGCGAGACATCATAAAGATCCAGCAGTTGGAAAGTGTGTGTTATCCAGGCCCAAGGCCAATGAATGAAGCCCCTGAATGAATCTCCAAGAAACAGGATGCACAAGTCAGGCTCTGACCCTTGGGTGATGGGATGCGGGGGGGAGGGGTTAGGGGGGGGTGCCTATTTACTGCTAGCCGGGTACCCCCCCGGGTATTACATCAGTTTTATATCCAGGCTGATGACCTAACACCAGTGTTAATGTATCCTCCTTTGGGGGGACCTAACAATGCGTCTTTAAAGATCAAGTTCTTTGGCGCTGTAACCCAGTAGGGTCCATCCACGAGCCATGTCCGTCTTCAAAGATATCCCTTGGACGGCTGCAAGGGGGGGTTTGAAGCAAGAGCAAAAGGAAAAGTTTCCTCCCGGGATATCGGATAGTTATCTCCAGCGCGCTTCCTAAACTCATCACATCACCACTGCGGCTCGGCAGCAGCCATGTTCCATCTGGGCGACATCACGTCGTTGGGAAGACGTGCGTGTTTACTCTGTCTCCACGGGGATCAGCGGACCGTTTACACGACGCACGCATACCGAACAGGGCAGTGTTTTTTTTCCGTAATGGGAGCCCGCGTGTTGTTAGGCCAAGATTAACTGCCTGTGGTAGATTAACTATGGTAAAGTTTGACCGCACAAACGCAGGGATTGTCTGAGAATAAACCTTTTAATGAAATTGACGTTAAATACGGCCCAGGCTTCGTTTTGGTGTAGTTTTGTCAGAGAAATTGAGCATTGGAGGACTGTCCAGAGGTATCATGATCCCAGTTGTTATAATAGAAGAGATACTAGATGCAATAAAGTCTGGGAGAACCTGTTTAGTATAGAACACTGAGTTCATGAAGGGCCAGGGTTTGACAGGACTTTCTTTATGGAGTTGGCTGAGGGAGGGACGTGGATCCAAGACAGGAGAAGTATGGGGAAGCTCCTGGCTCTAGATGCCTTGACCTCATGGATAAGAAGGGAGCTATAAAGATGTGGATTTGAGAGGTGTGGGGGGGGGGGGGTAGGGGGGGG
>JAOPUD010000117.1:13975026-13989872 GCA_027122715.1 Trisopterus minutus
ACACACACACACACACACACACGCACACACACACACACACACACACACACACACACACACACACGCACACACACACAAACACACACACGCGCGCGAGCGCTGTTCCAATGACCCATCTAATGAGATTCACGAATATCCCACACACGGACAACGACAGCTTAAAGAGTAATAATAACCAACATTGAATCTATATTAAATCTCAACCATGAAACCTGTTCCATACGATAATGCAAATGTTCGCAATAACCTCTCTGCACCACTGGCATTTACAGTGATCCAGATCAGACGGAAATCTGTGATTATGCGCTCAATAATTCGAACAAAAAACGTAGCCTGCATATTTAAAAGTCAGAAAGACTGCGAATCATTGCTATAGGCCTACCTTGTCTGTCTGCAGGCTTACTGCAGATCCGTATCTGCAGTATGTGGCAACGTGTTCACAGTTATTCCACAGCAAACTGTATGGGATGGCACCGATGAGTTGCTCAGCCCTCTTGGCCACCTCTTCATTGAGAAGTGCTCGGTCACTCATCCTTGAATCCATTGCGTTAACCAATATCTCAGCGCCATATGCAAAGTCCTGCACCGAGTCCACGCGTACCGTTGCGCATCTAAACATGCATCCCATAATAAGCCTCTGGTTTGTTATGACGGTGTCGATCAGCCTTGAGTCATCTGTGAGGATGGGGAGGATGTCGGGGATGAGATGGGCGACCCTGTCGTCGCCTAAATAGATTCCAAAGTGCGTAAACAAAGTTCTGGGGACCTCCAGAAGGTCTCCTCGTTTAAAGCGCTGCGAGTGGCTTGGTTTTACGCGCCCTTGTGGCTCGATATCCGACCATTTGGATTCGAAAAAGTTCAAATTGGAGAGAATGGACAGCTTCACCACCAGAAATGTAAACCAATTAAGCATGGTGAATGTTTAGCAGAGTCGTATTCTAAATGATCTGGTCGCTATTGGGGGGTTTCATCCTCAAGCAGGGCGAGGAGGGGACGTGAACTTGAAGGAAACCCTAAACCACTGATAGGCCATTCCCCAAGCCGGTCCTGGGCCTTCCCTTCTCGTGCGCTGTTTTTTTCTTCTGCATCAGGAACGTTTCCTTTCTTCAAGCTCAGCACGGAATTTTGGTATTCTGAGAGGCCAATTAATCGGATTAAAATAAACGACCCAAATGCCATACACGTGCACATAAAAGTGGGATGATTTACCCATGGCAACATGAAGTTATTGTTGTGGTTGAACATTGGGAACATATAGTCTTTTGCTACAGGGTGTGCATTGAAGTGAATTTCAAACCACGTTCAAACGCCTACTCCCAACTGTGAAATATCATTCATATTCGCCCTTATGTCGACTTGTTTAAGAGATAGAACGATACAGTCAATTTCATTAACTCACAATGGTGGCGCTGTTCCTTACCATCCTCAATCCAGGATTATGATGACTTGAACAGAACAGGGTTTGTATTCCCAGAGGAGGCCTAAACATCATTTTAGTGGCCAAAGGGCCAGATCATATAGAGTTCTTCAGTTTAACGCATCTTTTGACGCACCTCCTCACCAGGGAAGTCCCTGGGAAATTATTGATCCGTTTGTTCTTCTAGTTTGTTTTTTCAGTTTTCTTTTAATGACAATTCATCCATTAACTTGTTTAATTGTGATTATTTTATTATAGGCCTATTTATTATAATAACTATTAGTTTCACAAGACGTGGCAACGTTTAAATTAAATATCCTGGTTTATGAACTTCTAGTATAAGGCTAGATATATCGGATAGTTTGACTATCAGCAGTAGGAAAATACTCTTCTAAACCTTTTAATGGCCTATATCAATGTATTTAAGAATCCATGTAACCACCTAGTAACAATGAACCTAAATTTGAATAACTTAATGTTAATACCCATTACAGAAATTGTGTATAGAGAAATTATTGAGAAATTATTGAGAAATCAAGAAAGTTTCAGCTAATTATTATATATTGTTACACATTAGCCGACAGTTTAAAGAGAAAATATGAACTACAAAACAACACAACCAGCAGAGAGCGCACATAAAAACTAGTCAGTCAAAACACACATTCAGGCCCACGCATGCAAACAGACTGCAATGTTGGTCTTACTTGCTTACGTTAGACATCAGAGCGTACTCTGCACAGTGATATCTGGTTGGACAAATATTTAGGTCAGGAAAGCTTGTGATGAAATCATGACAGATCGAAGTATTCAAAGACATATTATTGCTTATTTCTCTGGTCAATCCAGTTCTCCTCCAGAGGGCTTAGCTTACCCATATTACAAATGCTGGTGTTTAATATTTGAAGGGAGGGAATTCAACCAGGTTATCCAGCACAGTTTTGTGAGCAACTTTTACTTTCTTACTCACAAACAGAGAGTTGTCACAACAAATGCTTAAAGGACAACATAGTTGACATATCAACATTTGAAAAACACATCACTTCAAACTATCCTTCGCTAATGTTGTTGGGAAAGATGATGAACAATCAGCCCGTGTTTAGCTCAGGAGACCTATTGCCCTGACCACAAGTTGAACCCTGCAGTAGCTTTACAGCAAACCTTTGCCCTCAGTCTCGTGTAGATTTACTCCGGGGTGACATGACCCCTCATATACACCAGTGACCACTGGGGAACTGTGAAAGAGGCCCACCACACCTTTTTCTCCTTGGTTGGTTCCAACTGTGAAATGAACCTCAAGTTAATGTAAGAGAAAAAACATTGTGAATGTGAAAAAGTACAAAGGACAATTGTTTTGGATTTGAGTTAGTGGAGGATGTATGCCATCGTCCCATCCAATCCAGTAATCCAGTAATTAGTGTGAATGATCATCATTGTTTTGAGTGATTGTTTTGATTACAGATGCAATGCTTATTCCAGACAACCCAAAAGTACATACATTGAGAGTAAACTACAATACTACAAGGACATGATAAAAAAAACTATTTGGAATGTATCCGTTACCCTGCCCTACTGAAGTTGATACTTTGAAAAGAACATAATGTTTCTGTTGAAAAACACATTTTTCTCTGTATAACAAACACTCCCTATATGTAACTGCCCAAGACCTAGTCTATGGAAGGAATGGCTTCCCCTCTGCCTCGCTTTGGAAGAGAGAAGCGGACACTTTCCATCTGGTGCTCATCCATAAAGACGTTGGTTCAAACAAAGTTCAAACCTTGTAAGGTTCACGGGCCGACCAGTTCATTCCTGGGTCAGCCAGAACTTTGGTCTTGTGGCTGTATGCTCTCTTAAAACTGTGTGGGCCCATAGTAGTCAATGTTAGATTTATGATCCAATGTCGGCACCCCAGGGGTGGAGGTTTGTACGGTTGTACGTCATCTTGTGTTTCTTCACTGTTTACTAGTTTATAAAACTATCCATAGCCACATGACAAAAGTACACGTTCACTCACACTTACACTTCAATAACTGCATTTCAATTGCAATGAATTTTAAATCTGGATTGTGGTAGCCTTACATTGCGAGACAAAAATAAAAAAATGCTTCTGAACGCAATTGGATGGTTCTAGAACCAATCAGAGCAAGGAAAACTGTGACACATCAGCTGCAGCAATCTTGTTGGTTATGTAAATTCCTCAATTGCACTCCCATAGGGCGTTCCTCTGTACAGTCATCGTATTAAACCCGCCCTATAATTGATAACCAGTTGTGATTGGTCCGACCAAGACCAGATCTGCTAAAAATCATTATGCCATAACAAATAAAACATGAGCTTGCACATTTGTCTGGTTCCCCGGCTAGTTATGGCATTATGCCATAACAAATAAAACATGAGCTTGCACATTTTTCTGGTTCCCCGGCTAGCATTGTGGGATATAAAGTTGATCACAAGTAACATGTAATCATCTAAGTTTCAACTATTTTCAACACGTTTTATCACATACACTCTTGCACCCTTCCCTTAGTTTGCCATTGATATACATGGCATAAAAAAAAAACCACAGTAGAATTCAATATATGTTGTTTTTAGGGCTAACCTAAGGCTGTAGTGTTACAGCTACTGGTGGCAGTTAAAAGCATGGCATGGAATCTAAACGGTACAATGGAATCCAAACTGTATATTTAAATATTTGTATATTTCTTAATGAGTTTAATGTAGTGTTGTTTTTGTGAGAAGTATTATCAGATGTGGTGGAAACCTATGATGAACCAGTGAATAAACCCCCAAAAAATGTTAAGAATGAAGTTTAAATAATGTGGTGTATTCTCAATTATCATACATACAACTGTTTTCTGTACTTTTATTTATTATGGAATGAAACTTAAAAAAAATCATAGAAGGGATATGATTGATCAACTGCACTGAAATGAATGGTCTATCTGACATCTGATTTGCCCTTTATATAATTTTATTGTGCAAAGGTCAAAATGTCTATCTGGTCAAACATTGTAGAATGATGCATACAAATAGTACAAATGAGTCACTTCAGTCACATTGACACAATTCACAACAATGTTTTGCCCATTTGCAACACAGGTATAGTTGAATATGGTCATTTCTGGCAAATCTGACAGGAAGGTGAGTCATCAGCATGCTACGAAGCTGAGTCAGGCAATGTGTGGTATGTTTACTCATGAAGACCTTAGCACCCAGAGTCCCTTTCCAGATAAATATATAGCAGCCAAGTCCGTTCAGCACTTCATTCCCCAAAAAGAAGGCGAGGGACAAAGCAAAAATGAATTTGTTAATATTTGGAGCACTGACTGTCTTTTTCCCCATCGCATCAGCAGTAAGTTTCTAAGCTTGACCAGAATTATTATATTTTTTTTCATGTCAAATAACAACGTAGAGAAAAATCAACCTCATACAATGCATTCACTTTTATCTTCTGTAGCAGAGAGGGGACAGTTCGCCGTTGAGAGAATGTCAACCAGATCAAGACTTTGTAAGTATCCTGCTGAAATTAAATCACTGAAAACAATCACCAACTCACTGCTTTAAATTGTTTAGATTTAATTATTTTTTGATGGGGGTTCTCACACACAGTACTTTTTATTTATGTTGTTGTAATGGATTCCATTTGAGCATTTGAGGCAGCAGCTAAAATGAATTGTTAGGGTGTTGGACTGCAGCCAAAAGGTTCTGGGTTCGACCCCTTATGTCTTCAGTATACCAGTAGGCATCCTTGAGCAAGATACCTCACCACTATGATCCTTAATTATATATTTTGTAATCCCTGAAAGTTGCTTTGGATAAAAGCATCAGTGAAGTCGTATTAGCATATTACATTTCATTTTATTTGTTCTATGCCATCAAAGACAAACAATATATTGTGATATATGTTATTACTATTTCGCTTTGAAAACATGAATTAAGATTAAATTATTTACTGTTTTTAGGGAAGGTACTGCCCAACTACCTGTGGAGTGGCTGACTACCTGTTTAAGTACACCCCTGATGTAAACGACAATTTAGATGATATGCTGGCTGACCTGGAACGCATAGGTAATCTAACAAGGGGAGCCGAGGAGAAAGTCATCTTCATGAGAGACTCGGCTACATTGGCGCAAAAGTCCTCACAACCAGGTAAAAATTTGATGATGTCAGCCCTGGATATTTCTAGGGAATGGATTCAAAAGATGTTTAGACATTTGTTCTTTTTAAGCTTAAAATGTACCTTTGTGAGATCATCCAGATTCTTCTACTGAACAATGTTTGTTTTTTATTTTTCCACAGATGTGTCCTACAAAAAATCCTCCAGCATGATGGATGACATCCTCCGGTTTGAGAAGACCATCGTCTCTCAGGAGCAGCAGATATTGTGAGTCAACAAATCAAACTATTGAAAATCCCATCCAGAAAAAAATCCATTCTTTTTTAATACACAAAATCACAAGCTATCGCATCTCTGACCCATTTCTTATTTTGTCCCGTTTTGGCAGTGAACTCCAGAATTTTATTTTAGCAAATGACCGGAAAATGCAAGACCTCAAGCATCTCACCCGTCAGCTGGATGCGACGTGCAGTGTACCGTGCAAAGACACAGTGGAGATCCAGCCAATCACTGGCACAGGTGACATAACCTGTGGCCGCTAGGTCCTTCCCACCACATCTGTCCTCGTTCCCTTGTTTAGCTAGCATCTTATCAATATTTGGCCTCAAATACAATGAGTAAACAATGAGATGCATCCACTCGCCCACTACAAAACTTTGTACTTTGTTTCCCTGAAATCCTGTGTATGCAAGTTACGTGGCCATGGGTTTACTTAGGGTTACATGGCTGTTGTAGGAATTCCTTTTAAAATGGAAAACAGAAAATAACCTCAGCTCGATTCTAAGATGTTCTGTCGGTTAACGGATGATGAAAATCAATCATGAATTTATTAACATAACATTATGCATTTGTCGTCACTCAGACTGCCAGGATGTTGCCAACAAAGGAGCCAGTATCAGTGGTCTGTACTATGTGCAGCCGGCGAAGGCCACAGAGCAGTTCCTGGTTTATTGTGAGATCGACACCTTTGGTCGGGGCTTCACTGTGATTCAGAGGGTGGGTTTCATCTCCCTCTTTATGCAACAGCACCACTTGTGCACATCAAACCATGATGCAATAGTAATGTCGATGGAACATTTGATGAAATAGAAGAGGCAATGTGTTTTTTTTTATGCAAGATATTGTCAACTGCTTGAGTACCCTGCTTAACTATTCAGGTCATTGAAGTATTGAAGGTCATTGGAGCACAACAAAATCTTCATCAGCCCATCAGTTTTCTTTACTCCACAATGGAAATATTGAACAGCTTACTGAAATTATTAATAAAATGACAAAGTTTATTGTAATAAAGTGATGAGTAGATTACAGAAAATGTCCAAATAACACTATACTCTCATGTTCTCAGAGAAAGAATGGACTGGTGGACTTCAACCGAAACTGGGTCCCATACAGGGAGGGCTTTGGATACCTTTCCCCAGACGACACCACAGACTTTTGGCTTGGCTTGGAGAAGATGCACCTTTTGACCACCAGTGTTACCCTCCCATATGTCTTGAGGATAGAGATGGTTGACTGGATGGGCAACAAAAAGTATGGTCAAAGTTACCTTAAAATCCTTCAAAGTCCGTCCATGGTTATCATGGTAGCATGGTGCAGGGACTAAACTGCCAGCGACTCATCACAAATCTTTCTTGCCAGGTATGCCGACTACGCCATGTTCCGAGTTGGATCAGAGCAGGATAAGTACCGTCTGACCTACGCCTACTACTTTGGTGGCGATGCAGGGGACGCTTTCGATGGCTTTAACTTTGGGGACGACGCGAGTGACAAGGCCTACACCATTCACAATGGCATGCAGTTCAGCACCCCCGACAACGACAACGACAAGTACGATGGCAACTGTGCCCTCCAGGATTCTTCCGGATGGTGGATGAACAGATGCCACGCTGGCCACCTCAATGGCAAATACTATCAGGGTAAGGACACGGAGCGTACCCCTTCTGACGTCAAAATAATTTGACGTTGGAATTTACCACCTCCTCAATTACATCCATCCACATCATATAGGCATGCATGTGTGTGTGTGTGTGTGTGTGAGAGTGTGTGTGCGTGTGTGTGTCCCTGGTTTATTTGAACCCTGTTGTGTTCCTCTCCTGATCTAGGCGGAACGTACTCGGAGAAGGATGCCGGGGCCTTCGACAACGGCATCATCTGGGTGACGTGGCACGACCGCTGGTACTCACTGAAGGAGACCACCATGAAGATCATCCCCGTTAGCAGGATCAACACAGACGGACAACATCACCAGCAGTCTGGGGCCAAGCAGTTTGGAGGGCTCTAGAATCCTCTCGTCTACCACTTTGAACAACACACAAATCTGGGAGCTACAATAAATGCGTTAGATGTCTGAGAGTTTTTCACTAGTACCTGAAAGTGAAAATGACATAATTGTTGAAAAGACAACATACTCACAACACCATACCTAAACACAAATCAACACAATGCAGTCTCTCACTGCCACTCCCTCGTTCCTTGTTTATTGTCATTAAACAAACAAAAATATAGAATGTCTAATGTCTTGTGTGCTTGACTGGATGCATAAAGGACCTATGGGTGATGGATGTCTTTAGACTTCATTATGTAGATGCTTAATTTATTGGCACTTGTTTATATAAATATCTTTACTGTATCGACAGCGATATATTGTTGTTTCTCTTTCCTCCGACAAATGTACTTATTGCAAGTTGCTTTGGATAAAAGCGTCTGCTAAATGCCCTAAATGAAAACGTGGATATATCTTTATCCAAATAATTTCCATTTAATCAAAAGTGGACGCTTTTGTCCAAACTGATTTACAAGCGAGGCTGAAGGAAAAAAACATTCAATCTCACAGCCAAACCATTTGTATCAAAACAACAGCTATAACAACAGCTTGCAAAAGACCGGTCAATGGACGCCGTATGTCAACATAGAAACAACAAATAGTGCACAGCACAATCTGATCCTGTGTGGATCATTTACAAAGTATCAGGCATACAGGGGTCCACAGGGTCTTCATTGTAGCTGCTAAGCTCCACTGCATGAAGAAGAGGTAGGGAGGTAGAGGGGAGTGTCAGGGAAGGTATTTTGGCTGTGTCACACTAAATTTGTACCGGCTGCCAAATTTAGTGTGACAGCTGCCTGTAGAAGGGTTGATTGGGGGCACATGACATAATAAGTGAGCTTATTATTATAATGAGTGAGCTTTGGGCGTGGTTGGATGGATCCATTGAAGGCAAGGAGAAGAACTCAGGAACACTAAAAACAAGAACAACACACAAACACAAAGTACACTTCAGTTGGATGAATTATTCGTTATTTGATGTTCTCTCACTGCTAAACAAACATTGTCTAGATTTACCAAACGCCTCGTTAACAGGAACAGCCAATGTTATCTAAACAAATAATTTGTTCTCTTCTTAGGGTATTTCACAAGGAAGGTGAAAAGGTGAAAAACTGTTGCTTTTTTCTCGTCTCGCTATAATATATCAATTTGTATAAAATTATAAACTAGCCACGGTAACAATAGATAGCAATTCATTTAATTATTTAATCATATCGTATTTACTTATTTACGTACTGCGAATGGACAGTTGCTCAACCGGAAGTTCGAACACAATTTGGAACAAAAATCCGCCCCCATGTTGACGCGCGGAATAAGGTGAATAATGGCATTGCATTACCATGCAGTCTTTCCCTCCTTAAGGGGGCGTACGTTTTTAAAGCCACTGGTTTGATCCTCATTTGACCCGGAAGCTTACCAGATGCATTGTTTACTTCCGGAACGTACGGTGGTCGTTTTTGCGCCGCCTGTGAATGAGTTTCTCTGGAATATTAACACTACAAAGGACTGAGATTAATCGTTTGAAAAAAAAAAAAGTCTTGTTTTAAGTGCTTATTGTACGTTAAGTGAACGCCGCAATGACCGAGGTAACACATCAGCCAACTTCTCCTGACTTTTAATTTGTTCTCGTGTTGATGCTACCGTTACATAGCATGCTTTTCTCTGGAGGGAGGTCACTACCGCAGCGGTGATTCTGTAGTAATTCAAGATATTTAGTGGTAAATTATGCCAATACCGCCGTCCGTGTAACTATAGGGAACTACTGTTTTCTTAACGTGGTGTTTCTTTCAGGATGTGCAAAAGCACTCGGTCCACACGCTGGTCTTCAGATCCCTCAAAAGGACTCATGATATGTTTGTGTCGGATCATGCGAAACCAATCGCACTGGACGAACACAGGTAAGCCCCGCTCTTACATGAGTCTAACGATGTATCCCTAACTTTTAATTTATTTAACATAGTATTCAATTCATTCCATTTCTGAATAACTTATTCGTAATGCTGGCTGCCAACATCCGTTTCTTGTAATCGCAGTCACCAGGTGAAGATGTCCTCGAAGTTAAAAGCCGATTATGGTGCAGTATTGCACATGCCCGTACTCAAGGAAGGGAAGGACAGACCTTTACACGGCGGCCTTCATGGACACCAGACAAGCACAGAGTCAGGTGTGTTGACGGAATAGAAAAATCCTCCATTTCCTTCTTCAAAACCCCATTGGATCGCTTGCAGTGTTATCCCTTACACAAGTGATTTGTGTTTAATTGAGTTTGTCTTTTATCAGACGACCCAGAATACCTTGTGACCGGGACACATGCCTACCCATCAGGACCTGGTAAATATTGTACAAGTGCAATAGTATATATATCATAGATCCCATTGCTTGTTTGCATATTGTGTTTCATTGGCGTGATTGGTTGTTAATAGGAGTAGCACTGACTGCTGAAACAAAGATACACCGGATGCCGAGTGAAGGAGGAGCCCATTCAATGGCCTTGGCCCTGCCTCCCTCCCAGGCCAGGTACTCTAAACTTTAAAGGATACCTTGTTGTTTTGCATAATAAAACATGAAGCTATTATTTCCTTCACATTTAGCACATTCTTTTATTTGATTTGTATTAACTTTCTGTAACGTCTTGATTGTGTGTGTGCCTACAGACTCGATGCCAGCCGCACGGCTGCTAGTGTCGGGGACATTCACAGACATGCAGGAATAGCAGAAAGGTCCCAGCCCCCAATGTCCTCTTTGGTAATTTCCTCAACACACCACAACACATTGATCTTGACCCTTGACACCGTTTCATGACGAGTGTAGGTGTATGGTGAAAGTGTATTA
The DNA here is from genome assembly GCA_027122715.1 of Trisopterus minutus. Classification (NCBI taxonomy): domain Eukaryota; kingdom Metazoa; phylum Chordata; class Actinopteri; order Gadiformes; family Gadidae; genus Trisopterus; species Trisopterus minutus. The sequence continues at coordinate 13,985,713 of JAOPUD010000117.1, forward strand.
TCGCATTATTGGCTGTAGGTGCACTTGGAAGGAGGCGGCACCAAGACCTCTGCTCTTGTGAGGAAAGCACCGACCATGCCCAAACCTGCGTGGCATCCCCCATGGAAGCTGTTCAGGGTAATTTTGTTTATTTTGTACTTTCCTATTTTGCCCACTTCTCGTTTAGTTCTTATCACAGGCTGGTATTAGAAGCCACTTGGAGGTTCTTTTTTTTTTTTTTTAACTACTCGCTCGTGTCTCAGGTCATCAGCGGTCATCTGGGCTGGGTGAGGTCCATAGCGGTGGAACCAGGCAATCAGTGGTTTGTCACAGGCTCTGCGGACAGAACCATCAAGGTACGTAGAGACTCTCAGCACAAGGTTAAATCACACACGTTTGAACTGCAGTGAAATGCACACCTGAATTGAGTGCATGGCTTAACGGTTAGATTTTAGATTTCGGCTTATTGCAGCAAGGGCCTCTCTGTCAACCATTTTTTTTATCCCAAGAGGTTTTGAGATTATGTTTGTAGGTATTAACCTTTATTTTGCATGGTTAGTCTCACTTTTACAAGCCATCTTGACAATAAAACATACTATGCTTTTTATAATGTGTGTGTGTGTGTGCGATGGTTGGTGGTTCTTCCCAGATCTGGGACCTTGCCAGTGGGAAGCTGAAGCTGTCTCTGACGGGACACATCAGCACTGTGCGCGGCGTGGCGGTCAGCTCCCGCAGCCCCTACCTATTCTCGTGTGGCGAGGACAAGCAGGTCAAGTGCTGGGATCTGGAGTACAACAAGGTACAATGAATGGCACAAACTGCTGTAGTGAAGACCTATAGCCCAATACTACTACTCTGAACTACGTTATGTACATTTATATTGTGTTTATTTTATGTATTTTGCCAGTGGTATTTATGAAAAATAAATAAAAAGGCAAGAATAGCAAAATAGTCCTATGTATGTATGTGTGCGTGAATTAGGTCATCCGACATTATCACGGACATCTGAGTGCCGTGTACGGCCTGGACCTCCACCCCACCATTGACGTGCTGGTCACGTGCAGTCGAGATGCCACAGCCAGGGTAAGCAAGAGAGAAGAGTCACTGTCAACCACATTAAAGCTTTTAAGGTTGCTTTTTTAGAACTTGATTTGCTTAAAATTTGGCACTTTGAGAAATGTGCATGGCCTTTACATATACGTAAACAATCTGTATAGAAGTAGTAATTGACAACTTTTACAACTGACTATATCGGTCTCGTGCGTGCAGGGGATGGATGTGCTGAAGATGTAGCAATGATTCCATTTCAACACATTTATGTAACTTAACATTAACAGCCATGTCAACTTAATCCATGTCAGTGCATTGGTGGTCTTCAGGTGATCAGATGTAAAATCAAATGGTTTATTTGTCTTGTGGTCTCTCCTCTGCAGGTGTGGGACATCAGAACAAAGGCCAACGTGCACACACTCTCCGGCCACACAAACACCGTGGCAACGGTCAAATGTCAGGCGGCCGAGCCCCAAATCATCACAGGTAGAGCCACAACACCTCTGGGCTGAGTCTGGCTACGACTGGTATCTAGGCCTTCCCATGCCAACGATTGTTTCACTCCGTTTTCCCAGGAAGCCACGATTCCACCATCAGGCTCTGGGATCTGGTGGCCGGGAAGACCAGAGCTACGCTGACCAACCACAAGAAGTCCGTCAGGGCAGTGGTGCTGCATCCTCGACAGTAAGAGCACTGATTTAGATATTTCTTTGTTGATATTAGTGTCGACACAACACGGTTATACGTCTGTTTCATCTGGCGAGGTGTAATGAACTGAAGTCACCTGAACCGTTTATGAAAGTAAATGGTGGAAATAGATGGTTTTCCGTTTGACACAAGGATTTTAACCTTGGATGTAAAATAAGTTTGTTAAGTTTATTTTTTAAGATACAAGTCTGACTTTGTCCCCGTTCACTATAGATACACCTTTGCTTCTGGCTCTGCCGATAACATCAAACAATGGACGTTTCCGGACGGCAACTTCATCCAGAACCTGTCTGGGCACAACGCCATCATCAACACTCTGGCTGTCAACTCTGACGGCGTCCTGGTGTCTGGAGGTACAATGGTCCTTCAATGTTTGTACTTTGGTGCGACTCCTTTTAATTAAAGTTAAGAGATGACGAATAAAGGATCGCATTTCGACCGCCAAAGTTAGCCCACATGGTGATGATCGGTTGGTGTCGTAAAAATGGTGACCATAAAACTAAACTTTCTGTTTTGAAATTCCTGACCAATCTCTTTTTTTTTTTTTTTCCCTCGTGGCCCACAGCGGACAACGGGACCATCCACATGTGGGACTGGAGGACGGGCTACAACTTCCAGCGCATCCACGCGGCCGTGCAGCCGGGCTCCCTGGACAGCGAGTCCGGGATCTTCGCCTGCATGTTCGACCACTCGGAGAGCCGGCTCATCACCGCCGAGGCGGACAAGACCATCAAGGTGTACCGGGAGGACGACACGGCGGTAAGCTGGCCACACACTCTGTTGCTCACCCTGCTTTTGCTTTTGAGTGTACTTTTTTGTGTGTGTGCAAGTTGCTTTTCTGAAATGGTATTTGTTTTTGCCCAGTAATAATAAAAATAACAATATGGAGTTAATGATAAAAAATATTCTTATACATATATAATTGTGTTTCATCATAATATATTTTGCTGTTTTGAAGACGTGCAGAACATACATTAAAGGGTTCAGGGATACTCACTGTTATTGACACCCAATATTACCAAATGTATTATTTGTGCCTTTTTATCAACGCATTGCATTAATCCTGTTTTTACCATTTCGTTACTTTCAGACAGAAGAAAGCCACCCGGTTAACTGGAAACCAGAGATCCTCAAGAGGAAAAGATTTTAATTTTTCCAATCTTTATTTGTTTTTTTTACATCGTCATAGAATGATTCTAACAAAATCAGTGTCCTAGTGTCTGGTCTGTAAAAATGCCATCAGTTAATTGATTGTGCCTGATTAGAAACTTTCCAAAACTAAAGCTACCATGGAAAAAAAACAACATATTCCCCTCTCTTCATTCAAGAAACCATTTGCAGTCTTCAGTGTACGACATTAGGCCAACAAAGCGGCCCTCTTGGACAGCCAGGAATCTCCCGGTGTGCTTGTTCTTGATGATAACGGCCCTTTTGCAGCTCTGATCCATCTGGTCTGCCAGCAGAAGCCACCTCTCGGTCTCCGCAGGACTGTCTGTCGTATACACACGGTCCCCGCTTTCCTCAAGATGAGCTGTGCTGTACTTACGGTTAGCACTTTGGTGAGAACCGGTTTTAGTAAACACACATTCCTCGCTCTGGGGAGGACCGGTTGTATTCAAACAGTCCTCACTAGGTTGAGAACTGGCATCGTCCTCACCATGGTGATATCCTGAAAAAGGAAAAAAAACGCAAATTCAATTGACGTTGCATGAATCCGGTTTTTTTTTATGTTCTTTTCTATTATCCCAACAGATTGCCAGTTGTACATAGAGGAAGCTTAAAAGTCCCCTCTTCCTGGCTTGCAATGTGATGTTTATATTGGTTTCATTAATAATAAACAAGAAAGTTTCGACTGTGTCATTGTTTGGATTTGTTGAGCCTCGCCTACCAAGGTATCTGCTGGTGGCGACGTTCCGGAAGTATTTACAGCCGATCCCCTTCTGCTCTTCCCAGGAGCCACGCTCTCCTGGCTCCTCGTGGAGCTCCACTTTGCTCCTGAGGTCATTGTCCGGGTCCATAGTCTGCTCCCCTGTCAACGTAAACCGACCATCTACCACACACTTGGAGTATATTGCTTTGTAACCATGGGTGTGGTTTCAGTTTGTTGGAATTGATTGGAATATGTACCAATCCATAATGTTGATTAGATCACTGAATTGGCCCTAGCAGTCAATTCGATAATACATCTGCACAACCCTGATGAATCATCCCTAGATATGGTGGGGAAAAAAATATTTATGTTCATGTAAAACATTAATGTTGACCTTATCGTGAAGATGAAATGGTCATGGAGCATTAATGTGTCAATTGGATGGAACACCTTCATCTAAACAGGATTCTTCCCCCCGTGTACACACACACACACACACACACACACACACACACACACACACACACACACACACACACACACACACACACAC
>JAOPUD010000117.1:14018229-14034502 GCA_027122715.1 Trisopterus minutus
AGAGAGAGAGAGAGAGAGAGAGAGAGAGAGAGAGAGAGAGACAGAGAGAGAGAGAGAGAGAGAGAGAGAGAGAGAGACAGAGAGAGAGAGAGAGATTAACGTAACTGCTGTCGACTCTAAAGTCCACTGTGTTGATTTTCATTTGGTTGAGCATCAAATTTATGGCTGTTGCTTTTACCTTATTATTATTACATGCTTAACGTGGATGTGTTTCACGGAATAGTTGCTGAGCGCATAAAACACCACTTCACCTTGAGCCTCGAGTTCTGCTTTCCATGAGCCTATAAAATGGAGCACTTTGCCTGCTGTTCTTAATGCAGCATTTATTAGTCTTCCAAACACAGCCACACAACACACTTAGTTTTTCTTCCAAATAAAAACCTCCACACTGAAATTGTAATTCTGAATGTAAATCATCTTGTAATATGGTGGCGTGCTGCTTCATGTCAAATCTTGTGTGTCTTAGCCTCTGCTGTTGTACTGTCTAATAATAGTGTCATATCTACAACCCCCACGACTTCTACGCCTGGGACTGATGTATCAACTTGTTCCAAACAGTGTCTCTACCCGCAGATCTTTTGTTAACATTAATGTCAGGTATCACAATGTATAATCATACCAAGAATTGATTGGTCAATGATTGATGACCAACCAGTAAGATCCTGCAAAATACAACCAGTTAGTCCAGATAGTCGTTTCTTTTTTGACTCTTCATCATCATCTAACCTTCATCTCCTTCACCATGCCTGCTCCTCCTCCTCTTCTCTCCTTTCTCCTCCTCATCTTCTTCCTTGATCTCTCTCTTCGTCATCCCCCCTCCTCCCCCTTCTCCTCTTCTCTTCATCCTCTCTCCTCCTCCTACTGCTCCTTCTCCTCTCTCCTCATCATCCTTTCTTCATTATCCTCTCTCCTCCTCCTCTTTCCTTCTCTCTTCTCTCTCCTCCTCCTCTCCTCTCTTCTCCTCTCTCCTTATCATCCTCTCTCCTCCTCCTCTCCTCCTTCTCCTGCTCCTCCTCCCCCTTCCCTTCCCCTCCTCTCTCTCCTCCTCCTCCTCCTTCTCTTGCTTTTCCACTATTCTCCACCTCTTCCTTTTCCTCTTTCCTCCTCCTTCTCCTACCCCTCCTCTTCTCTCCTCCTCCTTCTCCTCTCTCCTCATCATCCTCTCTCCACCTCCTCTCTCTCCTCCTCCTCCTTCTCTTACTTCTCCTCTCTTCTCCCCCTCCTCCATCTCCTCTTTCCTCCTCCTTCTCCTACTCCACCTCCTTCTCCTACTCCTCCCCCCCTCTCCTTCTCCTCCTCCTTCTCCTCTCTCCTCATTGCCCTCTCTCCTCTCTTCTCATCATCCTCTCTCCTCTCCTCTCTCTCCTCCTCCTACTCCTTCTCTTACTTCTCCTCTCTTCTCCACCTCCTCCATCTCCTCTTTCCTCCTCCTCCTTCTCCTCCTCCTCCTCTCCTCCTTCTCCTCCTCCTTCTCCTCCTCCTCCTCCTCATCCTCCTCCTCCTCCTTCTCCTCCTCCTCTCCGCCTCCTCTCCTCCTCCTCCTCCTCCTCCTCCTCTCCTCCTCCTCCTCCTCCTCCTCCACAGTCCTAGCCCGTGACGGTGGCTCTCCGAGCCTCTCCGGCACCACCACGGTGGAGTGCTCTGTGCTGGACGTCAACGACAACCCTCCCCGCTTCGTGCAGTCCTCCTTCCAAGTCACCCTGCCCGAGAACCTGCCCCCTGGGGTGCTGCACACCGGCCGGGCCTCGGACCCCGACCTGGGGGAGAACGGCACCATCCACTACTCCATAGACAGTAAGGAACCCTCTCCCAATCCCAATCCCAGACCGACATACCTAGTGGTGAGGTCGGTGGTGAGGATTCCACTCCCTTCCCATCGTCATCATCGATCATTATATCTTTTATCTTATCATCATTTTTTCTGTATATTTTCATACCAAACTGCAAATGCTTAGTGTTTACCAAGACATCATGAACAAGAAATTATTTAAAATGATAATAAATCTCAATGAAATTACAATGAAATGAAGAAATTTAAAATTCTGTCTACCAAAAGATCAATGACACATTTAATGCAAAAATAAACATTACATTTTTAAAACGGGTGTGCCCGATACTGGACAGTGTCCTCATGTCCAGTGTCCTCATGTCCAGTGTCCTCATGTCCAGTGTCCTCATGTGCTGTGTCCTCATGTCCTGCGTCCTCATGTGCTGTGTCCTCATGTCCAGTGTCCTCATGTGCTGTGTCCTCATGTGCTGTGTCCTCATGTGCTGTGTCCTCATGTGCTGTGTCCTCATGTCCTGCGTCCTCAGCAGGCGAGGAGTCCCGCGGCGGTCGCTTCTCCGTGGACGCCCTGACCGGCGCGGTGAGCTCCACGGAGGTGCTGGACCGCGAGGAGCAGGGCTCCTACACCCTGACCCTCCGGGCCACCGACGGCGGGCCGCACCCCCTCAGCTCCACCACCCAGCTTCACCTGCGCCTGCTGGACCAGAACGACAACGGCCCCTCCTTCTCTAGGGACCACTACCACGCGGCACTGGCCGAGGGGCTCCCCGCCGGCACGGCCGTCCTGGAGCTCAGGGCCACCGACCCGGACCAGGGCCCCAACGGGGAGGTGACCTACAGCCTGGAGGAGGACGGCAGCCAGGGGGCCTTCGCCGTGGACGGGGCCACGGGGGTGATCCGCACCACCCGGCCCCTGGACCGCGAGAGCCGGGCCCAGTACACCCTCCGGGCCCTGGCCACCGACGGGTGCGCGGTGGGGCCCCAGAGCGCGGAGGTGACGGTGACCGTGGAGGTGGAGGACGTGAACGACAACGCACCAGCATGCCCCCGGGACCCCGTCAACGCCTGGGTCGCCGCCACCCGGACCTGGCGGCCCGACCAGGTCCTCGCCAGCGTGAGGGCCACGGATCTGGACCAGGGGGAGAATGGGACGGTGCGGTACGCCTGGTCGGAGGGGGAGGGGCTTTTCACGTTGAACGAGGCGACGGGGGAGATCCGGCTGAGGCGGCCCCTGAGGGCCGGGTTCCCCGGACGGAGGTTGCATGTGCTGGCGGCGGACCGGGGAGAGCCGGCGCTCACCTCCACCTGCCTGGTGTTCGTCCATCTGAAGGGAGGCCTGGACGGACTGCTGTTCACGAGGAAGGTCTACAACGCCACGGTCATCGAGAACAGCAGAGCTGGTAGGGTGGCTTCTTTTTCTCAAGTATTTTCATCACGTCTACTGATTTTGTTTTTAGGAGTTAACTGATGTTTAAAATTTAAATCAACTGTTTCCCGTCTCTTTAAAGGAACCTTTGTTGCTAAAATCGAGGCTGTTGACCAGGCTAACAGCGGGCTCAAGATCGGATACAGCATTTTCAGTGGCAATGAGCGCGACGTCTTCGCCATAAACGGAAACACAGGTAACCTATTTAAAACCTTACATTGTTATGCTCCCTTAACCAGCTCAAATCAGTGTGCTGAAATGACACCAAGGTTATCGCTAGCTAGGCATTGTTAGCATGTTAGATGTTAGTAGAAACTCAAGGCGTGTTAACTTTCGTGTTTGAATTGGCTGGAGTTCTGAACATGTCTCTTTTACTTTCCACATCGTTCACCAGCCTAATAATCTTTGGTTTTAGATTTCTCAACAAATTGTTTATTTCTTTATATCCAGCTAGAAAAACCCAGACATTCATGCAATCTCTTTTGAACTTTTGCATTTCTTTGTTGATCAAACAATTGAGCTCTATAAATCTCTGTTGTTTCTCCGTTGTCTGTATTTTGATTGGAATTGGATCAAAACAGTTGATTTTCGCCCGCCCTGATTGTCAAAGCCTGGTTTTGTTGGTTCTTCAGTTCTCTGTTTTGTTTTTGTTCCATTTCGTCCGTAACACACCCCCCACCAAATCTCCCAAAGATCAAGCACACACTGCGACGATAGACTGCTAAGGTTTTCGCTAAATAGTTGTGGTCGTGAAAATGTGGTCGACATCAATCTTGGAACCCTTTTTCCTCCCTCCAGGTGAGATCACCGTGCAGAAGCCCCAAGGTCTGGACTTTGAGGAGGGCCGCCTAACCCAGCTGGTGGTGCTCGCTGACAGCGGGATGGAGACGACCCACAGCCGGGTGGCCGTCACCCTCAAGGACGTCAACGACAACGCCCCGCTGTTTGACTACGCCTACTACCGGACCGCCGTGTGGGAGGGGCAGGTGCACAACACCTACATCATGCAGGTACTAAAGCCTAAAAATAACAAAGATGGTCGGCTTACCTCAGGAGCGGTTTTAATTGTAACCGGAAGGTTGCCAGTTCGATCCCCCTGTTCCTCCTAGCAAAGTGTCGAGGTGTCCCTGAGCAAGGCACCTAACCCTCACTGCTCTGACGAGCTGGCTGTCGACCTTGCATGTTTGACTCCGTTGTTGCTGTGTGAATCTGTGTATGAACCGTTGCAGGGCGCTTTGGATAAAAGCGTCTGCTAAATGCCCTAAAACATAAATGTAAGATACTGCAGGGAAGGCTCTGTTTACCCTCATAACTCAAGTGTCTCCCAGGACCAAAGTCTTGAGTTATAGCCAAATGCAGTTTGTTGTTAGTCCAAGGCCATGGGCTACATTGGCAAAATGTGAGTTGGGGTAAGAGCTTTTTAACCAATTTGGCCATGCGTCCACACCAACCCCCGAACGTGGATACATCTGAAAATGCGTTGTGATGTGATCCAGACGCTGGTAGGCGGCCAGAGATGTGTGGGCATGCACATGAGAAAAGGCAGAAATGCTGGTTTAGTGTGGTGGATAAACAGTGTTTTGAACGCGTCCTGAAACAATCTCTCTTGGTTTGCTTTGTCTGTTCTCCCGCAGGTGTTTGCGTCGGATGCCGACAGTGGTATGAGTGGGCTGATTGAGTTCTCCATCGTGTCTGGGAACCAGAACAATGCGTTCATATTGGACCCTGCACGTGGCATACTGGCTACTAACGTGTTACTGGACCGGGAGATAACTCCTTTGTACAGGTACGATTCACTCCTTATCCAATGCAAGCGAGCAGGATAGTGTAGTGGCTAGGGTGATGACTCCCAGACGAAAAGCACTGGGTTCGATTCCCCAAGGTCCGCCGCCTAACCTAGCCTGTACCTGTGCTCCATATGAACTTGTATCTGAATTCACTGGAGCTCTCTTTGGATTCAACTATCAAACAAAAGATGTTGATGAAAATTTAAAACATTCAAATACACTGTTCATATTTTGCCACATTTTGAGTCATGATGATCTTTGTGTATCCGGAACCGTAGCATCCGGAACTCACCCCATTTCTCCCTGCTGCAGGCTGGTGGTTCAGGCCACAGACAGGGGGAGCCCTGCCCTCAGTGGCACCGCCGTCATCAGAGTCCAGGTGGTGGATGTCAACGACAACCGCCCCGCCATCCCGCCCATGAGGCCGGTGGTGGTGGCCGAGAGTAAGACCATCAGTCATTATTCATATCACTACCGCCGTCAAGTGGACAATCCAACAAAGAGGAAACCCTACTGGCCTTGTGTTTTGAATGTTTTAGCTACTCGGCTCTGTGTTATTTATAGATGCGGGATGTTTTTTTATTGTTGTTTTCTTTCATGCAGCTTTTTTGTGGTCGCTTCTATAGTGAGCGTATGCTCTGTGTGTTCTGAGCCCTGTCTGTAAGTTGCTTTGGATAAAAGCATCTGCTTAGTGACTCACCGTAAATATGTCCAGTTTGCTCATTATATGTCCAGTTTTTCCACATAACTCATTTCTTCAGTTTAACGGACATTCTGAATTATTACCAACAACAATTCCAACCCGACGTATCACGATCTCGTAGCCATCTCGTATCTAAACCACACTGTGAACCTATGGCGTCTGCTCCAGATCTGCCCGTGGGCTACGTGGTTACCCAGGTGACGGCCAACGACGTTGACCTGGACTCCACCATCAGCTACAGCTTAGTGGACCACAGCGACGGCGACGGCGACTCCGCCTTCGCCATCGACCGCTACAGCGGTGTGATCACGCTCACCCGGGCCCTGGACTACGAGGAGCGCACTGAGCACCTCCTGGGGGTCCTGGCCTCGGACACTGTGCACCAGACCACGGGGGAGGTGGTGGTCACGGTGCTGGACGTCAACGACAACGCTCCCGTCTTCGACCGGGCGTCCTATCAGGTATGGTTGTGATGAAACGACACTGAACCAACCCCCCCGCTTGGTTTGTGCGAGTGTTTCCCATTTCATGATCAAATATATTGTGTTGACAGGTTGGTTCAAATATGTTCATGGGTTGATCAGTGCCTTGGTATTGAGCCCTTTGGTCTCCCAGTCTGAAGGTTGTGGGTTTGAAGTCCAGCTTTGGGTTGGCGTTACATCATGTGATCGCCATGGCGGGCTGCTGAAACAGTCGATTATGAAATGCTACGAAATGCTTGATGTTTGATATCTCATCCAGGTGGAGGCGTCGGAAGACGCTCCAGCCAACACCCTCATCGCCACACTTTTAGCGACCGACCTGGACTCCGGGGTCAACGGGAAAGTCTCCTACAGGTTGCTGAACTCACCTCCACTGAGCTTCGACATCCATCCCGACAACGGTGAGACCACTGCCCTCCCCTTCCAGTCGCTTCCCCAGCAGTCTGACGGGTGCTCTAAGTGCTCCATTCTGCCTGGTATCCGTCTCGCGGGGCCTGAGGAGGGCTTGTGGTCTCGCGCTTTCAACAAATGCCCTGACAGAACCCAATGTGTTTGTTTTTTTAAAGTGCCAAAAGAAACACAATGGTACATTTACATAAAACAAAGCACGCTTCATTGGTCTGCATCATCCCGGTGCATGTTACAAAATGTCTCGTAACTGGATTACTTTAGCCTGGCATTGAGTGCCTGTCTTGTAGGGTTCTTCTTATATTCCTCTTATAGACTCCTCCATTTAAACCCATTTCCTTGGCACAGCAGACGCCGGCTTGTGCCACGGTAAGGGTGCTTGCCAATAGAGAGGGTTTTTTTTTTTTCGTTTGAGAGGCTCTGCACACAATTTGTAAGGACAGGCAGGGTGTAATTTTGCCAATTGCACAATTTCTACATTGTTCGTATCTTTACAGACCCAGGGAGCGGAATAATGCTATAATTAGAGAGGTATGATGATCTTTATTGAGGCAAACAAACAAAAACACAACAATGTCTGTCTCCAGTTATAGACATTTCTCTAGCTTAAACCCTTTTAACAAATAGTCAACAATATTGACAATAAATTGTGTAACTACGTGAAAATGTGTGTTATGAGATGTTTTACAAAATGTTTAACAAAAATGACCGTATGCTTTCAATTTTGTTCAAGCATATTTTGCAGAAGACAATTATTTTGGAATGAATGCATTTAAATATCCTTATAATAAAAAGTCAACTCTCTTTTACAGGATCTGTGTTCACGACCCAAAGCCTGAGGGACATCCCCCACAGCAGCCGGATCCAGCTCCTGGTGGAAGCCTGTGACGGAGGAGACCCTGCCCGCTCCACCATCACCTCCGTCGACGTGGCGGTGCTGGACACCAACGACCACGCACCGGCCTTCCGTCAGGACACCTACACCCTCAGCGTACCCGAGGACACCCGCCCGGGCACCACCTTACTCACCCTGTCCGCGGAGGACGCAGACCGGGCGACGGACAACACCCACTTAGACTTTGACATCGTCAAGGGAAACGAGGAGGGGCGGTTCTTTCTGGAGGTCAGAGCGCTTCAGGCGGGCACGCGGCCGGGCACCGCCCTGAGACTCGTTTTGTGCGGCCCTTTGGATCGCGAAGCCCAGCAGAGCTACACACTGACCGTCAGGGCGACCGACCGCGGCGCACCGCCACTCAACGGCTCCACCGTCGTGGTGGTGACGGTGACGGATGTCAACGACAACGCCCCCTCGTTTGCGAACACCGAGTACCACTCCCAAGTCAGTGAGGACAGCTTGGCAGGCACCAGTCTGGTACGGATCAGCGCTCATGACCCTGACATGGGCGTCAACGGACTGGTGCGCTATGAGATCGTCTCAGGGAACGGCAGGGGTCACCTCGGGCTGCATCCCAACTCTGGCGTGATATCGGTCAACGGCTCCCTCGATTATGAGGAAGAGAGTAAATATACACTGACTGTCCGGGCGTCTGACGGGGGCATATCTGAGGACCGCAAAGTGGCCTTTGCGGTGGTTTTCATCACCGTGTTGGACGAGAACGACAACACCCCCTACTTCATGTTCCCCGCGGTGAACTGTTCCGTGTCCGAGAACCTTCCGGCCTTCAGCCCCGTCTGCTCCGTGTTCGCCGTCGACAAGGACTCGGGGGCCTACGGCCGGCTCTCCTACTCCGTCCTGTCCGCCTGCTTCACCGACTACGGCAGCGGCAGCCCCGAGAGGAAGGAGGCCTTCGCCGTCGACCCGCTCACGGGGGACATCAGCACCCGGCAGACGTTTGACTACGAGCTGGAGCGGGAGTTCTGCCTGCTGGTCGAGGCCCGGGACAAAGGGGGCAAGGCGGCCACGCTCAGGGTCACGGTGGCCGTCACGGGGGTGGACGAGTACAGCCCCGTCTTCACCCAGCGGCAGTACAACTTCCGGCTCCCGGAGGACGCCAGGCCCGGGCAGACGGTGGGCCAGGTGAGGGCCACGGACAGCGACGGCGGAGCGGACGGGACGGTGGAGTACTCCTTCGCCGAACCGTCTGCGTTTTTCTCCGTCGACAAAACGCTCGGCAGCGTCTTCGTGTCGGGCCCAGTCTACCGCCAGAGAGCCGGTCTCTCCGTCGAGGACACGGTGCGGGTGACCGTCACGGCGAGGAGCCCCCGACGGGACTCCCGGAGCGCCACGTGTCTGGTGTCCATCAACATCTCCAACTCGGCCGTGGCTCTGGTCGGCGTGCCTTTCGACGTCCGCACGGCCGGCCTGACCGTCTCGCTCCTGCTCCTCCTGCTTCTCCTCTTCGTTGTCGTGGGCTTGGCGCTCAGGTACAAGATGCGACGAGCTGTGGTCAAAAAGGCTGATGCCGTCGCGGCCGACCTCCACAACGACACCGGATCGTTCGATCTACCCAGTGAAAGTCCACAAAACGCTGTTAGCTTGCAGGAGTTATTGAGGGCCGACTGTGCATCGCAGGAAATCGATATTTCCAACCCGTGCAGACATTCAGACTCCAGTGGTCGCGGTTCAGCCGAAGGAGAGACGGCAGAAGACCAGGAGATCCAGTGGATCAACACGTTCCCTCGCCGTAACAGTCCCGGGTCCCTACACAGCAAAGGAGTGTTCCTCAACCCAGACGATGACGCCATGGGGGAATGCATCTCCTGCTATTCTATCGAGGCAGCCCCGGAGCACTTAGCCTGCAGCAGCACGGGTCCATCTACGGCGCTGGCCAGCGCAGAGAGCCTCCACCACTTTAAGGAGGAGGGAGGAGGCGAGGGGCTGCTCCGGACTGCCAGCAGGGTCAGGGATCTGGACCAGAGCATGAGGGTCAGAGGTCACATTCCTCTGCCCGAGCCCCGCGCTCCCCCCGGCTCACTGTCGTCTCTGGTGTGTCCAGAGGACCAGCAGCACAGCAGCTACGAATGGGACTACCTCATAGACTGGGAGCCCCGCTTCCAGACCCTGGCCTCCGTCTTCACCGACATCGCCCTGCTGCGTGACGAGGACCTCCAGGGGGGCGGGGAGGACGCGGCGGCGGCGGCGGTGGCGGACGCGGGCTGCCTCATGTACCCGCCGCCGCTGATCACGGGCGTGGCTCAGCCCGGCATCAGGACCGTGCCCCCGCGGAAGCCAGCGCGCATCCCGTCCCTGAGCAGGAGGCCCTCCTACCCCAAGTACTCGTACGCGCCCCTGGCGAGGAACACGGGACTCACGCCGTGCGCCATGATCCCCAGCTTCTCCCCGTCGCTGTCCCTGCTCACGGTGAGGACTCCCAACGCCTCCCCGGTGGTCTCTGAGATGGGGGTGGGGGGCATCAGGCTGCACTCTGGGCCCCACACCGCCAGCCTGCTGGAGTCAGAGATACAGGTGTGATAGCGCTTGGATTTGTTGCTGAGCTGATTTGCGTATTTCGAATTATCTATTTTCAACGTTTTTTTTATGATTAGCCTGGGATGAATGACAGTCCTAACGTTTGATCCCTGTGATCACCTCAGTGCTTTATTGTGTTAAATCGTGAGACTTGTTTCTTTTGTTTCTAGCCCCACAACATAGCCACTAGAGTTCATCTCCAATGTGTCAAGAATCAAAGTGGTTACTGTTCCGGTTGTTGTAGGGACAAATATAACTTGTTTGATGACTTAAATGGAGGCGATTTACCGCAAACACAACTTGCTTTGATAATAAAACTAATTTGGGGAAAAACCTGCCTGCCATCATGTATTAGTATCCTATTGTGTAAAACCCCTAACCAGAAACAGATGTTTGAATACGCAATTAAATATGAACGTAATGTTGTAAACATGTTGCTATCTGCTTAAAATGAAACACTTCTTTATGCTTTCAAAAAGGAAAATGTAAGGAAAATGAGTTGGTTTTTTTCGTCTTAATAGGGCCAGAAAAGCAGTTTGTGTAAGTGGCAAATCCTGTTTCAGAAACCTGCCCGCAGTATGAATCAAGACCTTATTACCTTCGGCTCCCTCCCATAGCTTGTTATGAGTGACTATTATAAGCACGGTGCATCATACAACTACTTCATCACTCACTTTCAACACATATGTTTAGGTTGCAATGTTGTGAGGACGAGCACCCAGCCCGCTGCTAGACAGGCGAGTCATTATGTCCTTGACCCTTTTCTATCAAGATCAATTTGTGAATTCAGGGACAATTTCCAGGGACATTTAAAGGGATACGGGCATGTTTTTTGTTTTATACATAAGTGCCACAATTTCCGTGTGCAGAGCGTCTGGGTTTCGTACCCTAACAATGTTTCTGATGAGTGTTGGGATTTTCTGGTTTGGGGATTTTGGAACAGTTCCTTTTAATGAAAACAGACTAGAGTGGTCTAGAGTTCTAGACCATTGGCATTTTTAAAAAGGTTATCTTGTTATATACTGCATATGCACTGGTTGATCTGGTCTGAAATAAAGGTTTTCTAGGAAATTGTAAATCTCAGGTTTGATATTAAAATGTGTTCATAAATGAGTTAAACATGTATTGTAGATGTGTGAATACTTGTGAAATACATTGTTTCACAGATTCCATTTTTGTTGTAAACTAAAATGTAAATATATCCAAAATCTTGGAATAAAAGATCTTGGCTTTTAGTATTGTTGGTAGTGGCTCAAACGTCCAAAATTGGATATGGGGAAAAGGGGCCAGGCCTTCTTAATTCAATTGATGTCCACTTGATAGATGCTCTATTAGGACATTACCAATGTGCTTCCAATTGAATTCCACGGTTGTTAAGAAACTAAAAGTTCCACCCTTTAACAATCTTGATAAGAGGGATTCTTTGTTCCATCGTGCATTCTTTCCCCAACCCATAATCCCACATGCCCACACTATGTTTCCTAAAACACAGAGTTCAAGCCCATGCTCACCCAACGGTTGGAATCGATGTATAATACGTTCCATATAAAGAGCGCTGTAATCTTCATCAGCCCAACAGCACTCAATAAAATGGAAAACTAAAAAAGCTTTTGAATCCAAACTGACTGGACTGGCCTTTTAAATGGATCTTAAAACCATTTTCTATAAATCGACATTTAAGGTACATTTCAACTCAATCACACTCAATAACAGTTTTCTTGTTCTTTTCTTTTTTTTAACCAGGGTCTTTCTTAAGGGTTTATTAGTTGGTGCTGGGGCGTTGTTGACGTGGGCATGGCGTAGCCCTCGTGATGCTGAGGTTGAACGCTGACTGCCCCCTCGGAGCCGGAGCCGCTCTGGTTGGGTGACGGCGGGGCTGCGTCTGACATCACAGCGCACGGCCAGTGAGTGATGGGCCATTTGAACTGAGAGCCACGGCTACGCATCTGAAGACACTACTTCATCTATCACAAAGCACGGCATTAGGCCCCGTATGCTCATGTTACTCCATATTCAAACGGTTACATGAGTCGAACCAGATTTGAGATCAAAGGCAGTACGGTGAGGGCTGTTTTTTTTTTAATAATC
Source organism: Trisopterus minutus (assembly GCA_027122715.1). Classification (NCBI taxonomy): domain Eukaryota; kingdom Metazoa; phylum Chordata; class Actinopteri; order Gadiformes; family Gadidae; genus Trisopterus; species Trisopterus minutus. The sequence continues at coordinate 14,030,340 of JAOPUD010000117.1, forward strand.
TAAACTCAAGCCCGATCGCGGGGCCGCGGTAAATGAAGTTAGTCGGTCAGTTGGTGGTTCAGTCAGGTAGACGGTTAGCTCATCTGTTGGACGGATGGTTAAGTAGTTTTGTCGCGCAACCGACTCCTCGGTCCATCTGTCTTGGTAAGTGAGTTAGTTAGTAATGGTGATTCGTCACGGCAACCACCTGGACGCACGCTTGTGCAGAGAGCGATGTCTCCTGGGAGCCTGCTGCTATTAGGAGTCATATAGTCGTAGCCTATAGCTGAGTCTCTTAACAGATGTACGAGAGATGATAGACAGCTCAGAGCCGCAGCCCACGGCCTGCACATGAACCGCACGCTGTCACACAGGGATGCGTTTATTTATTGACCAGGTCCCCGAGATCTGAAGGAAGTGCCTCCGTCTGTCGCCCTGCAGAGCACGGTGACAGGGCGGACGTCTTGCCAACAGCGGTGAGCGACGATGCGGTCACACCCGGGTCTTGTAACGTAATAAACGTATAGCTCCACACTCATGGGCTTCACAGTGGGGAGGACTGTGGCTGGGTACGGACAGCAAATAACCAATTGATTTATTTTTTGGATTGCCTTCCACACAGATTAAATTATATGGCATTGTAAAAAAAAAAAAAAAAGTTTTTCAGTATTTATATGACTTGATGACAGAACATCAGTTAAAGACGTCCCCCGCTGCAGATTCAAGTTTAGATAAGGAATGCTATTGGAATGAGAGGGAAAATCATGGGCACGGCCAAAGCAAAGCAATGAAACACTGATTAACATGCGTGCTGCCGTCTCTTACCGGAATCATGAATACTAATCTTTCTGAGCCCGCAACCTGTCAGTTTTACTCAAGGATGAGATAAAAAAATAAAAGTCTTCCAAATGTATGGTTGCTTGGGAGCTCAGAGAAGTCCTAGTCCCTGACTGTGCATCAGGGCATTGCGTTCGCCTCATATTTATTTCAACAGGACGGCCTGAAAACTCTAAATTCAACCCAGATGCACTATCATCTTGGCCCCCATTTCATACCCATCTTTTGGGGGGCTTTTCTTGGCCCCCGAAGGAGTTGTTCCTTGTGGTTGATGGGCCCGTGGTTTTGAAGGCCTAGGAAGACTGAGTCCAGCATGTGACATGGGATTCATCAGGGAGTGGATTGCTAGTCTTTAAAATTACCTTGTTTCTATCCAGATATCATTTTTTACCTAAATATAATATGTTTTACAAGTAAATTCTATACGTATACCCAACAATTATATAGGCCTATTTAAGTTGATACATTTAACTTAACAAACTAGTCATGTGATACATTAGGAAATGCTAAACCAAAGACTTTAAAAGCAAGCAGATGGCTTTCAAGAGTTGTCTATGCATTTTCCAGTTGGACCAAATCCAAAAGGCAAATGTTTCTGTATAAAGGAAGTATTAAGATGGCATGCAGACGTTTCTGTTTGTTCTCATTGTTTGCCGTTAGTTGCATAACATTGTCCCTTAAATGTCACTTTAAGCATTGTGGAATGTTTAAACAAATTCAATGTAATTGCATTAGCTAGCCTGGGGTTTATTATGGTGTCAGCGGTATACAGCAGTGGATTGTTAAACGTTCTGTGATTGACCCTCCATATGTTAAAAAGTGTTGGGAGCTCTAACACTCGCGTCAGGAATCCCACTTGCCCCATACAAAAAACAGACATCGCTGATTGGTTGGCGCCGTTAAACCTTAAAAAAAACCTGTCTGAAGTTAATCTATGATATGTATCTATCTCACCTCTGACAGAGCATGTAGACCTGCTCATGTTACCAAACTAAACTAAATAGCTTTGGGTGTTGAAATAATTAGGCTACATGAATCACCTTACACTGTTTGATAAATGACACACTATATGGTGTCATATTTATATGGGCATATAAAGCTCTGGTACGTCACAAAACTAACTCAGAGTGTTAAATAGCAAAGGAGAGCAGACCGATTCTGCTCAGCGTCTATCAACGTATTCGACTTTTGAGAAATGGACGTCTGTGCTGCCATAAATCACCACAAGACCATTTATTTCACCTCTGACAGCCAGTAAACATTCAACTCTTTTTTTTCCCCTGAAAAGAAACACTGTTGCACTAATGGCATAACACTTTGCTGGATTTATTAAGTGAAACCAATCTGGAGAATGTTTGTCTTCTCTACTTTTCACTTAATTCACTTTAGTTGTTGTTTTTTTCGAGAAGGCTGTGCAGTAGAAATCTAGCTGTGTTAAACGAAGAAATGAAGTGAAGGCAAGTCTGAAATGGGTGCATTTAAGCAGTTGAGCACAAATGCTGTTTAGTTAAAACAGTCTGGAAGAATGGTATACATTTGAAATATATTTCACATTGAACTACTTTTCATCATGTTTCATCATCTAACCCTTTTTTTCAATCACTTTCATATTATCGTTCCCAAATTTAGAGGAAGAAAAAACGAAACCCACATAATTTGATCAACGTTTGAAAAGGAAAAAAAAACCTAGCGTTATGTCTGCGCTTATCAAAACCATGTGGAACATCTTTTTTATACATTTCAGATGTTTGATAAATGGGTTGGACAACGTATGCCAGAGAGCACAGCAGGGCCTGTTTCTGATGGCTATCAACGCAAGGAGCGGCAGCCATGGTAGCATTTAGCATGAAAGAGGGCTATTTTGTGGTGTATTATTTCCATTTCCTAAAGAGAGGGAGGGAGTTATTGAAGAATGATAGTGGTTTTCTTTCCGGCAGTATGGTTATATATTTGTCGGAAAAGAATAGTTTGGTTTGAGAAACATAGCTGCTGCTTTTGTTGTCGTTGCTTACATTGCTCCAGAGTTGTGCTTACTTACTGAAGTTGAAATAAGGCAAAACCTTTTTGCACGTACTCTCGCCAAGCTAAAGAAAGGCATGACATGGTTTATACAGTTTACACTTTATTTCAGTATGAAACACTGTATTTCTATACATTTCTTGAATAAATAAATACTGGTTCTTGTTGTATACATTGGTTCTTCCTGTATATACTTGTTCTAATTGTACGGTATATTCTGGTTCTTGCTGTAAAGGTGTTCAGTGGTTCTTGTTACACTGGTTCCTTCTGTTAATACAGCAGAATACTGCTATGTATTTGCTGGTTATGTATATGTATGTACAGGTTGTTTCAATATGAAGATAAGGTCCAGACCCGTGCATCCATCCAGGCTGTCAGTGGGGCAGAGGGGGATGGTTTGTGGGGAAGAGGGCAGGCGCAGGAGGGTCAAACGGGGCTTTGGCAGTATGACGGGGCCCCAAGCATCACATTTGGGTCCAATCAGCCTGGTGATGTTTTTGGCCATAATATACAAAACAGATGGACCAGTGATTGGCTGGCTACATCTCCAGAAAAACTTGTTGTGCAGTATAGCCCAACCAAAGAAATGCACAAAACACTTTGTTTTATCCATTTGAAATATGACTTGGCTGCTGCCTTTGTAGTTGCACTGAATTGTTGTTTGTCTGTTCTGGGATAGTTTGTAATTGAAACACAGGGCAAATACGTATAACCAATGATGGAAGTTTTATACTTTTATATCATATGTATTTGATGACCCAATTTCTGTATTATTAATTTTCAGCCATCTTTTTCCGTCAAAGTGAGGTGCGTGACTCTGAAAGTGTACCTTTGACGTAATCGTGGTCTGTGTCCCGGCGGAGGTGTTACAAGCCTTGTTTACAGGCTGACTGCAGCATGTGTGGGCCAGCGCCGACGCTAACACCACTAGCTACTTGCTAACACCACCAGCCCCCTGCTACTGCTGTAACCCCTGGCTTGCGAGTAACACGAGGGGGCTTAGGGGAGGGGGGGGGTTATGCCTCCAAACCACCAGGGAGCTTGATGCTAGTCACGGCGTCTGAGTCTGGAGCCTATACCCCCCACCGCCCCCCCACCACACACCTCTTCACTGACCTCTTGACCTCTGTCGTAAGAGAAGAGGGGTGACGGAGCTGAGCTGTGGAGGTGGTGGTGGCTAGCCAAAACCACAAGGTGAGATCACCAGGGCAGGTGCTGGGTTCCCCCCCCCATGCTGAGGATGATGGATGGGTCTGGCTGGGACGCTGTAACCCCCCGTGGGGTTTGGCCGCACAGCAGGGTGGGATGTGGGAGCAGGGCGGGGGCGG
>JAOPUD010000117.1:14034602-14047403 GCA_027122715.1 Trisopterus minutus
GGGCGGGGGCGGGGCGGGAGGGTGGTTGTCATGTGTGGTCACAGAGTCAAGGCTTTGTCCTAGGTGATGGGGATTTATGCATCATCCCCCCAAGCTCAAATGGCAGCCTTCTCAACGTACACCGCATCCATCCACAACGTGACAGTGACTCACACACACACGTCCCCCTAAGACGGAAAGCCACACACACACACATATTGATGCAATTATAGTGATACACACAGACACTGAGACACAAACACAAAATCAATTACATTTTTCCAATGTCTCACTCTTTCGCTCTCCTCAACCTTATCTCAACTTTCTCCTATGCTACTTCAATCCTTAATGTGTTTTCTATTTGTGTTGTGTTGAGCTTTACATTACATTTACATTTAGCAGATGCTTTCATCCAGAGCCACCATTCCCCCTTAGACTAAGGGCAATCAATGCATACAACTAATACTGGAGCAAGTACAAGTTACGCATTGGCCAGGTTTCTAAAAACAACAAGATTCAAAGAATCACTGTAGGAATCAGAAGAAACTATTAATATTTGTTTTTGTAATTACTCAATTGCTCATGGGTCATTTCTACTTAAAAATGTCCTCAAAATAATGATATATACAAGCACTACAACAACTAAACAAATAGGCAAGCGGGAGAATCAGCAAAGGTAGCTGTAGCTGTACGGTGTGTCACACTTTGGTTGGTTGGCCCGCTGCAGCAGCGTTCTGAAGCCTGAGCAGAGATTCTGCTGGTGCAATGCCCTAGCCCAGCCAGTACAACGATGCAATGCCCTGGCCCTGAGATGACTGGAACCTGGGGGGGGAGTTATGCACTCACAGGTACCGCCTGATCTACACGATTGTTGTGACATGGTTTGCAAAAGTGATCCTGATGATGGCAAAGCTGGAAGGGAGTAATGGATTACAGGTTAAGATGGATTATAACAAGATTTGTCTTCGACAGGTCAGTGGAAACAGCTGATAGGGTTGAGCACATACGCCTCAAGGAACAATCCCAGTGCAGAGAGGTAGAGAGAGAATGCCAAGAACTGACCCCTGTGGCACACCTTAACTCTCCACGGCCCCCGGTAGGATCCACCAGAGAGATGGGACTCCAACCACCTGTGATATCAAGAACTGCGATGCCGGGACTAGTGGATGGGATGGTTCACGTGCCAAGATTAGCAGGTTGACAACTGGACCACCATTGATGCCTGACTGGTTGGGATCCAGCAGGTTATTCTGAAAGAGTAAGGGATTCCGTCGTTGAGACATGCCACATTTGTTCAAGTGTTCTGGAATGGAACAAAAGAGAAAGAAGAAATATAATGGTCAGTCATTTTATCAACCAGAAAACTTTAAATAAACAAAGACGGCAATACAACCAACCTCAAACCCCAACCACACAGGCCGAGGCATTATCTGCTTATTTCCACAGAATGCCCGATGATCCTCATGGAACCACAAATTAAGTTCTCCAACCACAACCTTCTCCCTGTCACATACTCTGAGCAAGCCCAGACATTAAAGAGCAAAGGCTCATCCACTGACCAATGAAATGTCTTCGGCCGGTCTTGTGGTAAACTTGTGTTGGAAACTAAATGTATTAAATTAGCAGCTGTAGCTGATTAGCTGATTAGTCTTGTTCCTCTTCTTTTTGATATAAACTACCTTTGATAATAAACTTAATTTATTTCATTTAATTTTTTTGTTTATTATTGACAAGATGAAAATGAAAAACATAGAAGCCAAGTTTGGAATTATTTGAAAAAGATTATCCCATATTCTAGGTGTAATATCCATAATTAAACGTATTAATGTTTTCTTCAAGTCAAGTATAATCGTGTAAATAGAGATAAAACATGCCTTCGCAGCCTTTCCCTTTGGCGGGGTCGTGTGTTTGGTTTGGAAGACGAGATTTGTGTCTTAAAATAAACAACTCAAATCTCAACAAGTTTACATATAGCTGAATTGTCACTCATGGTTTAGCACTGCAATCATTACACAAGCCATGCAACTCTTTTGAAACATGTATACATTGGATTTGTCAGTAAAGGTGCCATTTAAAGTTTTTGTACTACAGCACTGATCCAACACAGTATATTGTTAGGAACAATCTTAACAACGTTGCAATTGCTATGATTAATACATGCGTCATCATATGATCAGTGGCAAAAACTATTTTTAAGAAATCATATCTTACTTCTGACTCTGAACAGATATAAGATGTGAATTTTTATAACAAAAGATACAACAGATGAAGCTGGCTGAAATTAAAAAATTTAAAGTAAACGTTTAATATGTGTGAGGCTTGTAACTGCGTGTGCATGTATTTACATTTGTGTGTGTGTGTGTGTGTGTGTGTGTGTGGTACCGTGTGGTGTGTGTGGCCGCCTGTGTGTGTGTCCGCCTGTGTGTGTGTGTTTGTGTGTGTGTATGTGTTTGTGTGTGTGTGTGTGCGTGCGTGTGTGTGTGTCCGCCTGTGTGTGGGTGTATGCAGGTGTGTGTGTATGTGCGTGTGTCTGTGCCTAGTGAGGGGTCTCCTAATTGAGTGCAGGATAAATAAGTATGTGGAGACCTCTCAACAGGATCCAACAGGTTTATTGTTCTCTGCCCTGGGCTTGTTCCGTCCACAAGCACACACGCGTGTACACATGAGACTGTGCGTGCGGGCGTTCCTGTATGTGCATACGTGTGCATATATGCATGTTGGGGGTGGGGCTATGTTTTGAGATGGGGGTTACCTCATAACAACTGTACTGTAAGGTATTTCCCCAATCTCAAAAATAAATCCCATATATGTGCTGTTATCTGCTGGACCGAGGAGGAGTTAGTGTTCGGTGATAATGTAGGTGGTGTAAATGGGCCCGCCATTAGGTATCAGGATTGGCGGGGATGGTGGTGTGTGTGTGTGCGTGCGTGCGTGCGTGCGTGCGTGCGTGCGTGCGTGCGTGTGTGCGTGTGTGAGGGGGGATGGGATAATCACAGGTCTGTGATTATCACATTATCAGGGGAACTTCTAGAGAGAAACATTTCTTCATTCATCAAACATGTCAGTATAACTTTTTTTTTCTACATTTATTTTGATCAGTATGTAAAATAATACTGTAAATAAAGTTCAGGCATTTCAAACATCAATAAGGTTCAGGGTACACAGAGGTGAAAGCAATAATAGTGTGTAGCATTCCTTCTTCAAGCCAACTGTCCCTCTAAAACAATCCTTGAAAACAAGCTCTTACTGCGGGGTCACAACTGTGAATGAATGCCAAATCTTTATTTAAACTTCAGTTGTCTGGTATTCTAGAGGTCACTGGGGGTCATTCTTCGGCCCACAGCCGCCATGGCTAAAATTAAGAGGGCTGTTTTATCTTTTGCTAAATTCCCCTCATGAAGGTCTGTGAGTATTTTGAGAACAAAAAAATATCAAAAGGCAAATGATCCATGTCTTCAGCCAAAGTAGCAATTAAGTCGTGTCACGGAAGACTTTTAACAAACCCAAAAAAATTTGTACATTGTTGTTTCCTATTCAAAGAATATTGCTGGAGTTGTTTGCCATTGTTTGTTTTTAGCATCTTCAGGCTTTGAAGAACGAAAAGTACATTTGTTTAAGAAAAAGCAGTCAAGGAAAAACATATTCATATACGTACTATTCAAAACACAACAATATACAGTAGAGAAACAGGAAAGAAATATCTCACGGCATTTAATCAAAGATAGCTTAGACTTAACATGTTGAAACAATACACCCTGATGGGTGCCACCTCAGTCCCAGTCAGTGGGAGATCCACTGTGTCTTCAAACGGCCAGTAGTTAATTTCCCATGAAGAACACATGACAACAAGCTAATCACCAGGATCCTTGGTTCATTAGTAAAACCAACTAGTTTGACGCTACATTCGTTTAGGGCTCCTTCACATTGCATCAACTCTGAGCAGCAACGTCCTACACGTGGAATGTGGACAACACATGCTGGGCTCCTGGCTGCCCTGGTCCATATGGGGGGGGGGGGGGGGCGGGGCAGGTCTAGGTCAGTGGACAGACACCACACTAATGGTAAGGAGAACTGCTCTTTGGTCTGAAACCGTAAAAAACAACAAAAGTACCTCTCTCACAGTGTGAGTTTTCCAGCAGCTCTAGTATCAGTCAAAGGTCAAAGTGCAAAGGAGGCATTTGTAGGCACCCCATTGGTTGGCTGTTTGGTCAATGGCTTCCTGCTAGTGTAAACCTTGGCCCCGTTGTTTCTGGAGGATGTCAGTGGGACTCGTCTTCCTCTGCGGTCGTCTCCGTGGTGATGGATGCATCTTTTATCAAGTGTGCGAGTGCCAAAATGGGTTTTTAGACTCATAATCCTAAACAGAATAAGGCAAACAGTTGCCACTCAGAGCCACATAGCGTGGATTCAATGCTTCTATTCAATTTATTAATTATAACTGGAAAAGTATAGGTCTGCTGTCAAGTCAATGTTAACAAAACTTTTGTCCAACTCTAATGGGGTTGGCACTGGCACATCTGTCATGCACACTAGAACTCAACTGTCCCACTATCCTCTCAAGGGCCTCGCAATCTCTGGCGTAAACAGGATATAGAGACCTTCGTGTGTTCCCTTTTACACTCTGAAGTTGTTCTTTGTGGTCCTTTTACTATTGGTTCTATTTATGCAGCTCAGATTTCTCTGAAGTCTAAGCTGGCCAAAGCCCCCATACTGGGTCAATTAGACCCTGACGATAGGAACATTTCATAAATGATATCAAGCAAGGATAATCTATATGACTCTAATGAGAATAATTCCCCTTAAGATGGGATGAATGAGTTCTTTCCCAACATGATTGAGCATAACAAGCTCGTTAGCAAATGTGCGCCCATGTGAAGGCGTACCTCTGCGTTCTCCGGTGGGTTCTCTGTCGGAGGTCTATGGGTACTGCATGACAAATGGGGCCTTGGCCGATCCTTACTCTCTTTTCCCAGATCCTCTCTTATGATCTTTTCCAAAAGCTATGTTTAAACTGCCTTTCCTATGTCTTTGTTTTGTCCTTTTCTATTAAAAACATTGAATCCCTTTTCATTATCTAAACTAAAACCATTCTGTGATTATGTCACGATGCCCAACTGGGAGTGTATAACTTCCCAGCCAATAGGAACATGTTTGGAGCCTCACCTGTGGGATAAGGTGCTAATCAAAGCAGGACTAAAGGATCCCATCACTTCAATCGATATCCTTTTATATGCCATCTATATTGACTTAAGAATGCATATTCTAACATTTTAGACGGATGACCTGAAAGGCTTAACAGGAAATGGGCAAAAATACATTAACTCAGATGGAAACCGTTTGAAAATATTCTCACATGCAGAGATTTTTTCATGAATGAAAACATGCATAGCAAGTGATCAAAAACATATTGTGGCTAAACAAAGTCATAAGATCTAACAGATTTGCGGAATGAAACAGCTAAAACGGGAGCTTAAAGTCACAATGTGTAACACTTCAACTGGCTCGTAGCTTAAAATACCCTAGAAACATCTGTAAGGGAATGGTGATCGATTGTGATTTCAATCAATAAAATCACATCCTTTAACTTATATATTATCCAAAAATAATTTTAACTGAAGATATTGTAAAGCCCTTACAGATAATCATGTGTTGGTCACTGAAGGTGATTTACACAACAGAAAAGACAAGATCAGATGGCTTATTTGTAAGCTCTCATAGCCATATTGATAATGTTCTAGGTTCAAACTGTATTTAAGTGTTACCTCTTTGATCTTTATAGATATTAATTAGGCATTGCATGGGGAGAAATAATATACCCTTACTCTAAAAGTAATCACTTACTTTAATAATGGCATGCTATCTCGTCAAAATATATAAAGTGGAATTCTTAACAAAACCATAACTTGAAGTAAAAAACATAAGCAGCTTAACTTTAAGCAGCCTAACTTTAAGCTGCTTAAATTACAAAAACGCTTGACTTTTGATCAACTGAAATGTAAAATAAAGAAACATAAGCTGCTGGAATCTAAGATGTATTCTTTCTCTTTTTTTAAGCTAATTTTAAGCTGCCTTTGTTTAAGCATCTAAATTTAAGATGTTTAAATCCCGATTATGGTTGCGTTTGGCTTTGCATTCCATTCCATACTTATTCAAATACCATTTAAGTCAAGCATTTCAATGTTCTCTGAAATACCAGGTATAAAAAAAAGAAAAAGCTAATTTCAATGATTCATTAGTAGAACAGATCACCGCATTGGAGTTTTTTCATCCATAAAGATCCACTACTTTGCCTCACATCTCAGAACAAACTGTTCGAATTATATATCGACAACTCCTCTCTCGTTTGGTGATCAGGTTCTTCTTGAGTGAACACTTAATAATTGGTTTAGACAGCAGCACTACCCCTCCATCCTCGACAGAGAAAGGAAAAGGGGAAAGGGTTGAAGGGGAATAGAGGAGGAAGGGATGAAAGGCAAGGGGGTTAGTGGGCTACAGATGGGGGGGTATAGGACCGGAACCAAGCTGTGGCTCGTTTTCACACAGGGTTCTAATGAGAACCTGCTGGGGTTCCTTTAGGTGCAGCAGGCCTTTGGATCGGTTTACCTCTCTTTCCCACCACCAGACCCCCTTCACTCCACTGTCTGTGCAGCTATAGTGTTGTAAACAGGTCTCAGGGTATCCATGATGTAAGACCACCGATGTCTAGAAACTTTAGTTCTGCTACAGTAGAATCGATATGATCACCAAAGGGCAATTTCTTTTGCAGCATGTGATTGTAAAAAATCAATAACACCAATGATCACCACATAAGCAACAAACATTTACAACACATTGGTGGATAGGCAGATGCAACTGTCACTATTGCACTTGAACCATTTACTAATATATTGCATAGTTTATTTTTTGTTAGCCTTTGATTTGAATACTTTGAAACAAGGTCAGCTGGAGTGTAGCTCCAACTGGGATGGAAGTGTGGTTAAAGCTGTACTATCAACCCTTAGGGGTTCCATGCTGCCCATAACAAAGCTAGCAAAAGTCCACGTTTTCCATTTTACCGCCTTATAATATTCAGCTCTTACAAAGAAAGATAATATTAGGAAAACTTTAAGAAAGCAAAGATTACGAATATTAATAAAAAGTAAGAAAACCTATTCTTTATGAAAATTACTTGTCACTTGTCACACAAAGTTTCTAACCATATCAGGGTTTTACATGTACGTAATGTATCTCCGCTTCAGATCTTGCCTGTTATTATTCTGGTGTTGTTTTACATGTGATGCAGCTTTGTAACACCATTTTGCATGAAAAGCGCTCTGTACCTAAAGTAGGTGTTTTATTCACAGTGCTGTATAGTATATTGGCCACGCAGGTAAAGCCAGGCCAGTTGACCTCTTGTAGACTTACTACACCCTCAAACTGGTTAATAGGGTGCTCAAACTCTCCAACAGTGTTGTGGGGAGATCTAAGGAATGGCTTTATCACTCTGGACACAAATGCCATTGATAGTAGCCATGGCCTATCTGACACAGGGATTAGCCATTAAATGACAAAAGGCTAAGGTTTGTGCATTGGACTAAACATCACTTCAAGACTCCACAATAACTTCTTGATTTCAGTCGTCCTCCATAAAAATGCTTTCTTCAACATCTCTTCTTCTTAATTCTATTATTTCCACCACCACTCTTCTATCTACATTACTGTACTTACTAATTGGAAAGAATGTAACTACAGCCACTTGCCATTAAACCGCTCATGTAATGCAATAACTGTAAAGTTAAATGTTTGTCCATCTATCGACGATACATACAATGTTCATAATCAGGACAACATGGCATTTTGATCAGCAGCTAAAGTGGAACAACTTTGACGATTGGTTACGAATGATTAAAGGGTCAAGGCTTAGGTGAGATGACTGCAGTGCAGAAGGCTGTAGTTCTTGAAAACATTTTGTTCAAGCAATAAAGTGGACTTATAGCCTACTTATGGAACAATGGAAATAATTAAGAGAAATTGTCTTATGAAATTATGACTTTTTTCCACATCCTTGGATATATATCACATCTTTCTGCAGACGTATTAGTCACCTTATAATTACCATAAAACATTCACATTACCATAACGTGTGTGTATTACGTGTGTGCCTGTATTAAAAGTAAATATAAATAATAATAATATAAATAAGTGTAAATATGTAAAGAGGCAATGTCTAACATGAGAAAGACCATTCTATACCGCCGATGGACCAGACCAACTCGAGGGACATATGAACGATTGCAGAGTGAGGCTTGGTTTCACCCAGGGGTATAGTGGATGGAAGTTTGCTTCTAACACTGCAGCGTTTCTGCAGGGTCTAGACCGAGCGAGGGACACAGAGGACCTCACCATTCTCCTAATGATGATGAATGAGTGCGTGACGGACATGAGTGAGGGCCTCTTTGGAGCGTGTGAAAAAAGGAATTCACACTGCTTTTTGTCTGAAAGTAAAGTCAATTCATGGTTTGGTTCTTGGATAGGTTGCTTTGGGAATTGTCAATCCAACGATATGGGGTAACAGGTCTCTGGAGATCTGAAGACCTCCCTATAGGTCTACATTGAATTGCATGAAAATATGCCCAATATGAGCGATGAAACAGTCTAACAGTATTGAAGATTGCATTTGGTAAACCCATCTAAATGTTGACCTGTATAGGCCTACTTAATCCAAAATTACTCGGTTTCACCTGATAGGAAGAATCCCGGGGTCTGAAGGGGGGCTATAATGGAGACTCCTCCCAAATATCCAGAGAAGAAAACCTGGAGTTAGAGCAGCATCGGTCCCAGACAAGTCTCTCCCCCCTTCTCTCTCTGCACTGGTGGACGCTAAAGCGCATACGTTGAGTTTACGTCGACATCATGAGGCGCTTCATTCTCACACTGCTATGGGTGGTGTCGTTACCTCCGTGCATGGAGGCTATCCACGGATTATACAATTTTGGCCAACCTGAATTCTTCCATCAAAAGAAGAACAACTGCAAGCCCATACCAGAGAATCTGCATCTGTGCCACGATATTGAATACACGGAGATGCGCCTGCCCAACCTCCTGGGCCACGAGACCATGAACGAGGTGCTGCAGCAGGCGTCCTCTTGGACCCCGCTGGTGCAGAAACAGTGCCACCCCGACACCAGAAAGTTTCTCTGCTCTCTTTTCGCTCCCGTTTGTCTCGATGACCTGGACGAGCCGATCCAGCCGTGCAGGTCGCTATGTGAGAGCGTTAAGAACGGCTGCGCGCCGGTGATGAACGCCTTCGGGTTTCCATGGCCCGATATGCTGGACTGCACTCGGTTCCCCGCCGACAACGACCTGTGCATCCCCCCTGCGGGCATGGACAACTTCGTCCCGGTTACTAAAGAAGGTAAGTTCCGCCGGACGTTGATCTAATTGATGAATTGAACATTGATTGAACAATGTAGGCTTTTTCAAACCCAGATCAGATTAGATTATTATTATTATTATTATTTTTCCATTCGACTAAAGAACACGCTCCAAATATCCGTTTTTTTGTTGGGCTACACTGCATAGTTAATGTAAATATTTTATCATGGCATATGTGCTTATGAGGCCCTTTACAGTTTTGGCAGAATAGAACAGAAATCCTCAGAATATAGGCACATTTTTCAAATGTGTGCAACATAACCCTTGACATCACCTGTTGCACTGGCATGTTGTTGTTGTTCCAGTGCCCAGAGTGTGTGAGGCCTGCAAGGAAAGGGAGGAGAATGACAACGAAATTGTCGACAACTTATGCAAGAATGATTTTGGTAAGTCCCATAATGAATCAAATAATACAATGCAATATTGTTTATTTATTCAAATGATACACACAACACAACAATACATCAACGCATAAAACTTGAGCAATAACACGTGGGTCCATCCCTCTTCCGTTCCCGCGCGACGCCGCGCAGCCCTGAAGATCAAGGTGAAGGAGATTTCGTACATCAACGGCGACACCAAGATAGTGCCCGAGACGAAGAGCAAGACCATCTACAAGCTGAACGGGGTGACGGAGCGTGACCTGCGGAAGACCGTGTTGTGGCTCAAGGACGGGCTGCAGTGCGTGTGCGAGGAGATGAACGACATCAACGCCGCCTACCTGGTGATGGGGCAGAAGATGGACGGACACCTGGTCATCACCTCCCTGAAACGCTGGCAGAGGGGCCAGCGGGAGTTCAAACGGATCTCCCGCAGCATCCGCAAGCTGCAGTGTTAAAAGTGTTCACGTGTTAAAACAGACTAAAAAAAAGGGCCCTTTTGTCCGTTCAAACGTTGTGTGTTCATTAATTTAATGCTGCACATCAGCAGCAGGTGTCTGGAATAATGACTCTTTGGTGGGATGGGGTGGAACAGGCCTAGGCCTGTACAATGAGTGGATGCAGTGTCGGGTATAGGCCTATAATAAAAGCAGGCCTACATGAGGAATAGGTTTGGAATTGAATTGGGTGATTCTGATTGGTGGGACATATAGGTCTACAAATTAAGGATGTTTTGTCTTTTTGTACCTATCCATTTCTCAAGCAAAATGAGAGATAGCGGGCTATATTCTCTGCGTGTTTGTAGGCCTATGCTTTTTGATGAAAATGTGATTGAATGGGTTATTTTTCTACTTAGGGCCTACTTTATGCTCTTGGTTTTGCGGTTTGTCTTCATGTTTTGTTATTAAACACATTTCAACTCCACGAATTCATTCAAAGGTAGGTTTGATATTCGTGGTTCAGTTAAGATTCAGTAAATTGGCAACTATACTTGAGCGATTAGCCACCATATTCTACCTATATGTTTACTGTTTTTGTAAAAGTAGCCTATTAGGCATACTCTGTAAATAGCAAATACTGTTCAACGTGTGCAAAATAAAGATGACAATTTCTACAAAATTCCATTGAATTCGTTTACTTAAATATGAAGGTACGAAGCGTAAATAAAACCTACTTTTCTCTGTAAAGGAGCAAATAGTAATTGAGTAAACAGCGCCATCTGGTGGGTATAAACGAATACGCTATTATGAGCTACAGCTGTGGTTGTTTTCCTTCCTTTCCTTGTTTTCTTTTTTTTAACATACAGTCCTTTGTGATGAGTTCCAGTGGATGACGAAAAAGGAAATGGCATATTGGCGTAATACTTCACCGCGGTTAGAATAGATTGGTACGGTGGTACGGTAAGAAACAACATTGTGCTGTAAATTAATGTACCTTCAGAAACCAGACTAGGCGTTGTCCTAGGCATACTAAGCCTCACTCCGTGGCACCCTGTCATTGTTTCACCTGACTGATTGACATATCATCAGAATCAGTACGGATTTAATCTTCAGTTAAACTCAAGGTAGCTAAGCATGTGCCAATATTCAGTCCAGTACATACCTTCTATTCCAGGGGCGCGGTTTTCTGATTAGAGGGGCGTGGTTTTCTGAGCGTGGGCGTGGTCGTTCGCAAGGGGCGTGGTATTCAGTTCAGTGTGCACTAGCGCTAGCAGTCAAAGTCTGCCTTTGAGGAAGCATCTCCTGTGTCTTACCACAATCAGGGAAAGTTACCCACTCTAGGCGATATGAACTTAAATTTGGTGACTGTCCCAACTCCAATAAGCACACAATGAAAAACCAACAAATTGGTTGAATGTTTTAGGCAACGATGACCTTGTCAGCCATGAGTTGTTCTTGGGGCGTGTGGGCTTTACCGCTCCAAAAATCCTTAAGTTTCGTTTACTGTCCCGGATCGCCCCATTCAAAATTAATTAATTTTAACGAATGTAATCCAAACTTTTGGGATGGGGCTAGTTTTGTTCGAATGTATACATCAACAATTATCGTACACTTTTCTAAATTGTAGGCATTCGCAAAACTCGGGTTTACGACGTTTCAAAAAAGCCCGTTACAGGGAAGTCCCCCCGCGAGGAAATCCCCACTGACGGAATATTATCACCACCACATCTCTCGCATTTCACCGTCCTCTTAGAGCGCAGATCTCTTCAGCAACAGGCACATGTTTGGATATCGAGGGGCTGCAAACGAAGAACCAGTAGGCAATATCTCTTTTTTTTGCGATGGAAAACACCAGTGTTGATATGGACAGTGAGGTGAAGATACGGAGTTATAACGCTTTGAATACGCTCCATCACGAAACGCAAATAGAAATCGCGAATTTAAACACGCAGCTGTGCAAACGGGACAATGTCATTGGCGAATTAAAAGCGAAACTGGGAAAATACGAACGGATCTCTATTCATGTGGACGAAAATGAACCTGTCCTCGTTGGACCTTCCAAATCATTGATCGAAAGCTTGTGTCAGGAAATCTGCAAATTGAAAAAAAGGAAAAACGAGTTGGAGATAAAAGCTGCCAGACAGGCAGACGCATCGCAACAAGTGAGTACTGTCTTTCTGTAACTTTCTGCCTATTGGCAAGGAATGTGGCATTATGCTGGGAACTGGTATGTCATTGCCTCTCTGGGCAGACAAAACATTGGACTTTCAGTCAAGTTTTGTTTTGGGGAAACTGCTCTTTTAGAACATCTGAGCCATCAACAAACCAAACTCTGGTGGTATTGCACTAGCCTGCTCGTCTAAATGGCTGACCCTCTTAACAGGTTTTTTTTTCCCATCAAACTGCAGTCTGTATGTTTTAACCTGAAGTCTGTACGTGTGTGTTTTGTTAAGCATGGTTCATGTCATATTAATTATGCAATTTTCTTAGACAATTAGACATTTAGACAGACATTTAGACACACACACACACACACACACACACACACACACACACACACACACACACACACACACACACACACACAC
>JAOPUD010000117.1:14141175-14154146 GCA_027122715.1 Trisopterus minutus
CACACACACACACACACACACACACACACACACACACACACACACACACACACACACACACACACACACACCTATTATAACATAATAATAACAACATGCGTGGTACCCAGGGGTGTGTTGAGGCAGACGCAGAGGAGGTCGAACCAGTAGTTCTCCACATCGTCTGCGGTGGTGAAGTGGTACTGCCGCCTCTCGAAGGGCTTGTCTGGGTTCTCGGTCACCTGCCAGTAGTGGGGCTCTGCGCTGGTCGTGTCCACGATGGTGGCGTGCTGCCTGATGAATATGAACACCTGGACGGAGGTCAGAAGGACATGTGGTGGAAGCAGATGGAAAAGGGAAGGGAGAAAAAAAAATGCTCTGTAGCTAGAGGACACAATGTGTTATCCTCTATAAATGAAAGACAAGTATATTGTGTGGAGATGAGTCAGAGGACACTGTACGAACAAACTAACTATGAAAGACAAGAATATTGTATTGATCCAATCCGACATGAAGTCACTAGAGACTGAAGCAGCAGCAGCGTCATAAAGCACTTCCTACCTGGTCCTTATCCTGGAACTTCTCCATCGGACCAAACTGCAACAGGCCCATGTAGACCAACTTCTGCAAGTTCTCGTAGAATGCGAAAATATACTTCCTAAAAGCAAAGACTAAATGTTGTTATTAATATTAAGAAGTGTGTGGTGTCGCATGACATGGCGTGCGGATACATTTTAATCGACATATAAAATGCATCCACATTAAAACGGACCGTTTGTAAAGCAGCTGCCTCTTGATCTGCGCGGGGAGGACTCTGACGAGGTAGTGCTGCTTCACAGGGTCGTTGAGGTACTCATCCAGTCCCTCGATCTGTGTGCAGGAATCAGAACACAGCACACCCATTAGCACCCACCCACACACCAAACAGACACACGATGTGAAAATAGCCTCATGTCTTCTGTTGAGGAGAGGGTTTAACTGTTGGGTCCTGATATGGCTTCAGAAGGCCAACATTTAAGTAAAGAGCTCAGTGGTGGCTCAGTGGTTAGCACTACTGTCTACAAGAACAAGGCTTGTCAATCAAAACGCTCAAAATATCTTCTTCAGAACGCTGCTGATATTAGATTGAGAATGCTATAGAATGATATAGATCCAAAACTCTAATAAAGTTACATAATGCTACTATGGATTCAGAATGTTACTATACATTCAGAATAACAATACAGATGCATAAGGCAGAAAATGTGTGCGAGTTTGAGGGTACCTTGAAGTTAATCTGTGTGACCTGGATGAAGATGGAGAGAGGCAGGCATAGCACCACGTCGCTCACCAGGGCCCAGCCGTGGCCAAACTCCTTGTGGACACGGAGCGGAGGCAGGTACCTCTTCCAAGACAGCTCGTCCGCAAAGACTGCAGGACGGCAGCGTCAACAGACACTTTATTTTAGCAACCGCCTCAAAACCCCAATAGGCATTTTACACAGGCACGAAAGTCGGACACAATGTGATTCTCGGTTGTATATGAAAACAATGCTGACTAACTGCTGCATACTTTTGGCGTCATGTCCCGCATCCTGCAGACTCTAGCCATGCAGCACCTGTCGCCTGAAGGGGCTCAGGATGATGTATTGGAAAGCACATCTCACTCACCCTTTGCATGGCATTCCGAAGGTCTTGGTTTCAGCATCTGCACTGAATCCTCATCTCCCAGGAGAGTCGTCTCGCCAGACTTTGGCGGAATTGAATCTACTGCTGTCGCTGCGTTTTCAGCACCGTGTGTGTTTTCGCAGTCAGAAGGATTTAAACTTTCACCACTTTGTCCGTTCTCCGGTGCGGGCTGTGAAATGACCTTACTGGAGGAGGAGTGGGAAGACGAAGAGGAGGAGGAGGTTGTATTGTCTTCTGCCGGTTGTGATGGCTTAGGGGAATCCGTCCCTCTGGATCCCTTCTGGTGCGGGCCGTACACCACGTACCAGAGGAAGGTGTGGACCAGACGCAGACGGTGCATCTTGGGCTGGAAACCCAACGTCCTGCTCAGTCCTCGGACTATGGAGAGAGAGACACACGCACAGCGAGAGAGAGAGAGAAGATGAACAACACAGGAGTGTAATTCAATTCTTAGCCATGTCCCTGCTGCTGTGGTGATACTGTACCATAGCTATTCTTTATAGTATAGCTGTGGAACAGTATGACAAATGAATACATAGATAACATGAGAGAGACAAGCTCTTGGTCTGAATACATAAAAAAAAAAAAATACAAAAAAAACAGAACCTGTTGTTGGCATAAATCCATCCTGTGCTTCTGGGCTCTTATTTTTGTCAGCCTTGTTCTTCTTTGGATTAGGGGTGTGGGTACTGGTGTTGCTCAACGCCATCCCCTGTTTGGCCTGCTCCTGCTGCACACTGAGTGAGGAGGAGAATGGAGACCACAGAATGGTAGAGAGATGGTAGAGAGACAGACGACAAGAGAGACACAGACAGAGGACAAGAGAGACACAGGGAGAGACCACAGAACAGAGACAGAGGATAACAGAGACAATGAGAGAGACCACAGAATAGAAACAAATTAAAGAGACAGAGAGACAGACAGAGAGACAGAGAGACAGGCAGTGGGAAACAGAGACACAGAATGTAGACAAAGAGAGAAAGATACCAGAGACAAAGAGAAACAGAGTGACCACAGAACAGAGGGGCAGAGAGTGACAGAGAGACAGACAAAGAGTTTGAGATATAAAAAGAGGGTAAAGCTTGGCTACACAGAATAAAACTAAATCGATTTTTAAAAAGTACAAGGAAATTGCTTTGCATATTAATTTTTTGTTTTCTGCACGTGTTCTCTTTACACTGCACAGCTTAAAGAGAACACAGGTTTTGTTGACAGATCTGAACCAGACAGGGCAGAACCCTATTGGCTATACATGCCGGCTGTACTGACCGTGCAACAGCGTAGGAGCCGGAAATCCTGAACCGGACCTGCTCTATAGCGCTCTTCACCATGTTGTCATTAGGTTGTATCGACGGATGAACAACAAATTCCACCTGTGAGCAGGTAGGGAGAGGCCATGAGTTTGGAAAAATTTAGTTTCAAAAGGGTTACAAACCATTCCTTTTTTTCCTATTCAGATATCAGATATTCACATTACTTCAATAAGGGGTTTGAGATTGGATCAAACAAAGACATTTGCAAACTATTCCAGCAGATAAGGAGTACAATAACTAACTAATGATGATAATAAGGGATTTTTGGATTTGGATTCTCTAACTATTTGAAGTAATATCTTAACTACCAATGTATAATGTATATATAAGTTAACTTTAAAATTGAAGTGGTATGTCTTACTATGATTAACTAAAGTGTTGATGCAGATACGAAGGCATAATCAGAGTCAATTATTGTATTGAAGGTGGAATATTTGTACAATTGTTAAAAACCAACATCAAATATTTTAGAAACATTCCTAGTACAATCCTTCAAAGTATCCCTCCACACATTCCCCATTCGAGAAACACTTTAAAAAAAGAACAACCATGTAGAAAAGTCCCTGGTGCATGCATACCTTCTTACTGACACCGTCCTGGATGACTGTGGTTCTGAACATCTTCACCAGGCCCTCCTTGGACAGCAGGCGTATAAGGCGGAGAATGGACTTCTTGCAGCACTTGGTGCTGGAGCCGTCCAGCTTCTCGTCGTCGTTGATCATCTTCTGGAGCCTGCGTTAAGAGCCTGCATGTTTACCTCCATCATTCCCTGTCCCTCACGGATATACAATGTTATTTAATCCCAGAAGGGAAATGAATGTGTCATAGCAGAAAATACAGGACAAACAAAATATATAAAACAGAAAAAAAAAAAATAAAGAATTTTAAACAACTGACGCATAGAGTCCCTCTACGATCTTGACACTGCGCACCACCTCCACGATCATGTTCTTCCTCTTCAGCAGACGGTAGGTCTCATGACTTCGCTCCAGTCGGGTCCCTTGCTTCTGCACCGACCCAGTGAGACACAGGTATTGTTGCAACTCAGAGCAGGCGACTTTTAAATCGGTTTCCAATAACCTCATCGTGGAAAACAGAGCAGACCGACAAACCTTTCGCTTGGGCATGTCCTCCACCACCTTGATGCTCTTCTGGGCGTCATCGCTGGCTGAGTCCAGAGCCTCGCTCTCATCCAGGCCTTCCATGGGCCTCAAGACAGAGAGGCCCTCCTCCACCTGGGAACTCTCTGATAGGAGAAACGTTCCTTGTTACAAGATGTCCTCTCTCACAACACAACACAGATGTTGTCTTCGGGGCTGACTCATACCTGCGGCACAGGAAGACTCCAATGCAGAGAGCTTGGACACAGAAGTCTCTGGCGTTTCACCTGAACGGTCACACAGCATAAGGACACAAGTGTGAGTACTGTCACGTCGTGATAAAACTTTCAACAGCAATCTGCTGGTATGTTGGTCTTCAGGCTTTGACCTTGAGGAAGCTTGACTCAATGAGCTTCAATTGTACACAAATAATATGGCACTCAATTTCCAGGTTCAGGTAGTGTGCTCACATTTGATCGGTGGGATACGAGTTGCCAGGGCCTGCTGCTCTGGGACTGCCTTCTTCTGGCCTCTCCTTCCAACACTCCGCTTCTTGCCTTTAGCTACAAAATCAGGGTCCTCTCTCTGGATGTTCTTGGCCGTTTTTGGGGTTCTCTTGGTGGCTTTGGGCCTGGGGGTGGAGGAAGCTTTGCTTTTGGGGATAGCTTTGAGAGTGGATTGGGGGGTCTCGGCATTCACCTCGGGCAAGGGCTCAGAGGAACACAGCAGCTGGTTGCGTTCCCGCTCTTTTACAAACTGCTGCATGTGGTCACTGGCACTGACGGACCTGCACGGTTGGACCAGAACCATGGGTATTGATGTGAGGTTTTGATGCGAGAGGACAGAACATATATTTTAAGAAGAAAAATTAAAATAAGCTTCTTAGGCGATACCCACATGTGGCCAATGAACTTTGTGGTCCTCTGTCGACCAACGTCCACCATGAAGCCCTGTGAATCCAAATGGAACAGCACTCATTTTGTGAACAAAGTACATCAAATGAAGTTGGTACATGACAGGTATAAAAGTGCTTTTTGAAACTTAAATATCCCAACTGAACAAACTGCGTGCCAACCCTAACTATGCATTCCAAAAGGCCCAAAGCTTACCTTAATCATGCCGTCCCTCTCCAACCTTCGGCATAACATACGAGCCTCCAGCTTACCAATGTTCATCACCACCTGCAAACTACTCTGGGAGATGCCTTTCGTGCCAGAAGACACAACTTCAGACCAAAACACAAGGAGAAGGAGAGGGGAAATGTTTAACCCAAGAAACCTACGAGTAAACTTGTTTGGAAATGGTTTTGAAATACAATTTAATGTCACACATCCTAAACTCTTTTCCTAAGGATTAGCGGGAGGCGCAATCGTACGCACCGATGTGATAGGCCTGTACAACTAGATCTCTCTCCATGATGATATCATGTTGAGGAAGACCTTTTCTGCTCCCTCCCACTCCATCTTCGTTTTCCTCATCATCTTCCTCGACCATTAACTCCTTCTTCTGGTAGGGCTTTAGCAGTTTAAGACAGCGCACGGTTATTTTCGTTCCTGGAAAACACAAGCCACACATTGAAACCAATTAACAAACATTAGCGTGGACTCAGAAAAACCTAATTCGTTGGCAGCTCAAAACTCAATCCAAGGTCAAGTAAGCTTTTTCAAGCTACTCAACATAGTCGTTTCCTCTCAATTGGCATGATCTTAACAGTAACAACATCAGTCCGATAAGACAAGAAAAAGCACTTGATTTCATCAAATTTTGAATATGTTGGCCATAAAGATTTGAGTCCCATACTCCTTTGAAAGACATCATAAATCCCTATATGACAGCAGTCTCTAGAATAAGTGCACGTTAGTGGCTAAAAGGGGGACCTTTCTTTGTGTTGCAGGGCCCGGCACTGGGGTTCAGGTCTTCCAGGGGCACGGTGACGAGCTGGACCAGCTTGTAAGAGAGCATGTAGTGGTACACATGCTTGAATGTTCTCTCGTGCACATTCTACAAAGAGAAACACCTTAATGAGATGACATCTTATTATTTTTTGTAATATTTGTTGAAATTGACTTTACACACAAGCATTTAAAATGTTCTAACAATAAACAAAAACAGAAAATAAGAAAGTTAAAAACAATGTGGCTTCGAAATATTGTTTTTTTTCGGTTGGACACTTCCAGCAGATTCCAGCTGATACCTCTAAATTGCATACTCAAGCCTTATCTTGAATAGTTAACGTGCAAGAAGTTAAGCTAAATAAGAAGGCGGAGATGCAGTTCTTGTGACAGCTACCTCTCTCCTCATGGCAAAGCGGAATACAACGGGGAATCCTAACTGGGAGTGGAGAAAAAAGGAACTCACAAGTAGTTCTCGGAGGGTGATGACAGAGGCAATCTGGCCAGGTGCGTCCTGTAGGGTGTTGGACAGGTATTCCATCAGAATGTCATACTTACTCCTCCTACAAAGGGAAGGGAGGGGTTGTCAGACATGTTAACATTTAAATCAACACCAAGGTGTTATTTTTATTATAATGAAAACTTGCAGGTAAAAACACAGCACTCTACAAGAAACTTTTATGATGAACGATTTTATTACATACATTTTAACATCTAATCTGCCATGTCATTAATGAACATGAAGGGAGCTAGGCACCTTTCATCTCGAACATCTCGAGTCAAGAACCCTAACCAGTATTTCACAAACCGGCCCCCTGTTTTACAGTTACACACCTGAGGACGTGGAAGCGTTTGATCAGCAGGAGTATAGAGTGCTGCTGTTGACCGGTGGGCAGGCGTATGACATGGGACTGCATGGTGATGAGGCCATGTCGATCTAGACACCTTCTCAGGTAGTGCAACTTCCCAGGCTCTGTCCTGTTCAATTAAAACACCACTAGTTTAAACAAACTGACCTAAAAGGTTATTGCCGCAAAAGGCATTACGGCACTAGATTCAAGTTTCTCTCCATGAGCGAATGAAGGCAAAGCAGCATTAATTCCAATGAAATGCATGAACCCTAGGCTTCCTCAGCAGGGTCATACATTCAAGACACTAAAAAAGAGAACAGCATTTCGAAAGGCCATTATTTTAACGGAAAATATGCACACAATGCTAGGTAATTTGTTGATTATCCAAATTGGGCAATATGCTGTAGAAATGTGATGGATGAAACGTTTAATGAACTCAATGGAGGTGTGAAAGTCAGACCTGAAGGAGGAGTGCAGGTCCCTCTGCAGCTCTCCCTGCCAGCGGGCCCGGCCCAGCCGCTCCAATATGCAGTACGATTGGTCGGTTATTGTTAAGTCAGGGTCACTGTCGTCACCAATAAGGACGCGGAACCTCTGCTTTTGGGACGCCACCACGACAAGCTTTCGGCCATATCTGAATGATAGTAAGCAGAGGTAAGGAGTTGGAAAGGGAAGGAATTGCTACAAAACAGATCAAAAACCAGACCTATTATATGGGGCCAGTGTATATTGTATAGGGAACCAGACTACTGTGTTTCCTTATCTAGGAGGGCCACCTTGACCACAGGTACTAATAACCAGTGAGGCCATCTAGGCTTTTGTATAAAATACTATAATAGCCTATTATCCAATTGTTTTTTTACACATTTATCGACTAATTAACTTATAGGCACCACTGGCAAGTCTATTGGCAGTTGGAGTAGGTCAAAACACAATCCCTTTTAAAATAGAATAAGAATATTCCTTTACCAAGGTAACATTAAAAGCCATATCCGATACCGGCCCCATCCCCTCTCTCTACCATCCAATACCCTCGCACCAATTCATTGACCAACCTCTTGACAGCCTCCTCTAAGCAAATCAACTGTTTGAGTTCTTCAGTTCTGACATTTTTCGTCACTTTTTTCCTCTGCTTATAGAAGGCGCAGGAGCCTTGTACTCCATCCTTGTCGTCTAATACCACATGGACTGGGTAGACGTCGTTTTTTGCATTGGAAAAACTTGTGGTCGTCTGAATGCCTGTATCGGGGTTTATGTCTGCGAACCTGCAACAAAAATGGTACATGGTGTCTGGTTTTCACAGGGTTTCATGAAAACTAAGGGACAAGGAAGGACCATAACAGCAACCGAGTTTCGCCCATCCAAATTACACTTTAAGATGTACATCGGAAGCTGTAACGTTGATCTACTAGAAAAGCTGGGTTTCCATTAACTAATTAGCCCTTTAATCATATAGACATAGTGCAAACAACCGGAGTCATTACAGACAAAATGTTGAGTCACCTGTCAAGCAGCACAACATCCACTCTCTCCTGTGGAAGTTCATAGAAGTCCAGGTCGACATTGTTGATCAAGGACCTCCAAATGAACTCCTTTGTGTACGAGTCGAGTTTGAGAGGGAAACTTGGACTTCTGTTACCAAGACGGATCCACAGAGAGGGAATAGTTATCCCATCAAGTCCTTCTAATGCTACCTCATCATGCACTATACTCAGTGCATCCATGGCATGGCAATGCTAAATAAATAGCTTCGTTAGCTGTTTAGCTTGAAACTAGAGCAATAAGCTGACGAACACAACTACCGAAAGGTATTCTGAAAGCCGGACATTATTATGGGAAATAATCGTTTTTATCGAGTTCTATTTAGCAACTCACATACGTTGCATTCATATGTTAATCGAAATAAAACTTCGATATTAGCCGCGTACAAGTGCAAACAGGCAGAGTTCCTGTATTTACGTCACATTTCAACTCCGACCTTACGTTGTACGTCATGCACGAAAGCCGAACTCCCGGTTGCATCCGCGCACGATGGATGTCTAGTACTTGAGTATATGAGCAGCGCACTGAAATATTACCCTCTTCCATTAAAGTCGTTACATCAGAGTCTGTACTTCATATGCTTCCTTTAATTAAGTTATAACACAAGTCTTTCAAATATAAATAGAGTGGTGAAGCCACGCCCCTTCCGGTAGAGCCCCTATGAGATCGAAAAATATGAATGGGTTTCAGAGAAAGTCATTATTTTCTGCTCCCAGTCTTTATATTCCCTGGATTACACATATGTTGTTTGTGGATTTAAATGATATTTTTTCATGCAAAGAAAACTACAATATTTTGCGAAGAAGTTTCATAATTTTAGGTTTTGTGTGAGGCCGCTTTGTGAACTACAGGTCTTCGCTGCTCTCGACGCATATGATCTACGTCACCACCCACACTTGGAACTCTGGTACAGACATGGCAATCTCTCTGCTCCACTTCACCGCTTTTTTTCAAGGCGAGGATAAAAACATTGAAAGAGGTGAAAACCACTATTGGTCGGGGCATGTGGAGTTTTAGTTATGCCGATGGGGAGATTGTCGGCGATTCCGAGTCTTCACATCGGACGTGCTCATGAGAGCAATGATGGTTATGATTACTCACCATCCCCAATAATTCAGTCATTTCTATAAGTATTCAATAGGCATTAAATTATGTACTTAAAGTGTTAGTTACACAAGGTTTAGCGACTGAGCCAATTGTTTAGTGGTCAAAACTAGACAGAAGTGCCAAAGTACAAGTAAAAACCCCAAGTCAAGAGCTCATTCAACATCTTTATTATGAAGTACCTTTTTTTAAAAGAAATGTACAAGTAGAACCGGAACAATGACATCTTGGCGTTTACCACTGAAAACAGAAACACCATGGGCATGTGGTGCAGGTTTAAAGTCACGTATGAAATGATTAATGTACATATTTACAGTACTAGAAGATATATCTGGAACAGATCGGAGTGAGCATGCTTCTAGCTAAAAATAAAATAAAACTGAAAAATAAAAGCTTACAGTAAAACCATGGATTGGTTCCACTTATCCAGACTGGTAACATGATATAAAAGGCACTGTGTTTCACACTAGTTGACAATACAAGACAGCTTTTCCATCTCTGAAGTAATTATAATAATCACAAAAACAATTCTTATAATATTCATTCATCCGTCCTAGGGCATTCTTTTGAACAAAAATCCAATGACATTAACCAACAGCGGACCGTAGCCACCTTCAAAAGAAACATTAAAATAAAATAGATAATTCAACTTATCATCAGGAAAACATATCACATAAAGAACATGCTTGGTGATTATTAAACTTACTTTTTTTGTATAAACATATATATCTAAAACTTTAAATTTCATATTGAAGGCATAATGAGTTGGAGCAAGGTCTTTTTTTCCCCCAAATATATATTTTCCCTTACAAAAACTGATCAAGGGCAAATTGGACATGAACATTCCCCATAATATAAAATCTCTTTGCTCTTCTTGAGTACATTGTAGACACTGAGCAGTATGTGTATCACAATACGACAGATTTAACATGGCCAACTGTTTTTGAGACAAAAAAAAAAAGATTAAAATACAATGCAATCCCATTAGAGACAAAAAAACAAAAACAAATGAACACCGAATTGACACAAAAATACATTCACTCCCATTAGCTGGTGTATAGGAAATGCAGTCTGTTCCTGGGATGCTCCTTTTGTCTTTTTGGGCTGAAAGGCCATTTTCTAAAGATAATTCATCTGGGAGTGGAGCGACTGTACAACCTTGTTTTGATATTTTTAAAAAGATGCAGGATATATTTACTTATTTTTAGAGTTAAAATATTACACCCGATACTGACGGCTTGAACTGCACAGAGAGACAACGATTATGCATTTAGGACGCACAACAGGCTCTTTGGCTGGGTTTTCGAAATACAGATGTGCACGCACACAATGCACAAAAAAAAAAAAAGCACACCAAAAAAATAAGCGCAAGCATACAGAAAAAAGAAATGGCATTGGCCATGGGACTTGGGTTGTTCGTAGGGTCTTACATGAGGATACAGTGACCAGGCAGAAACAAACAGATGCTACAATTCATAATGGAGCGGCTGACGGATGGGAGAATCTTTTCACTTGATTTTAAAGAATGGCCATGAATAAAACTGTGCGATATGGATTACACAAAAAAAAGAAGAAAAAAAAAAAATCGACTGCACTGAAAGAACTAACCTTTAAAAACGTACACAACACATTTATACAACATAAACGTTGACATACAAAGAATGTATAGGCTGTGTTAACACCTAATAGTACCTGCCTTGTATATACATAATGCAAATAAAACAGGTAGTTAGGATACTTGCCAAATCAAAAATACATAGCTTTGGTAAACAAGTCACGTGTGGTGACTCTGGCCAATAAACTGAATAGTGTGATTTTATCAGAACATGACATCTGGGAATCTGAAGGGGCACATGTTCCTGTGTCGAGTTTTCCTGTGCTGGAGACGCACGCTAAAAATATATTTCCAAGAAGAAAAGATAAACATGACTCCTGTCTTTTGTGGGGGGGCGGGGGGGGAACAACTGATCAGGAACCGTACGGAAGGCAGCGAGACTCCAGATAGAAACGTAGCTGCATTCTCTGCCGACCCAAGCACCAAGAGTTTCTGTGGTAATGTAGCAGCATCGTAATGGTATGCAGAGGTGAGGAGGTACTCCCTCCAGAGCGGTGGAAGACTGGTTTACACCTTATTCCAGCCGTTCCTTCGTCCCCGCCCTCCACCCCAAAAGCAGTGGGAATCCGGTTAACTCGAGCATATTACCCGGCATCTCCGACGGAGACCAACGCCTGATAAATCCATTACCCTTCGTCCACTGTGCCCTCGTCGTCATCATCAGCATCATCTTCGTCACATTTCGACCTTCCCTCAAACTAGGACCTCGAGACTTGACTTCACTGCATCCCCCTTCCCCTCAAATGACTCTTGAGGCCTAGCTTCCCAACCTGCTCAACCCACATTCTCCATTCATCACATTCTACCCTCCATCGTTCCACATCGTATTCAATCCTTATCCGTCATCCCGCAGAATCTTGCTATCAAAGTCCGCCGTCATCCTCGTAACCTCCTCCTGGACCCACATTTGCATCCTTCTCTCCCTGTTTCCAAGCGACCTGGCACCACCCTTCTGTCAGTCTATCTTCTCCACCTTCCCGATGATCTTCTCCTCGAAGATGGGCAAGATGGCGTCCTCCTCGCGCACCTCCTCGAAGACCACGCCGCAGTCAAACTCATCGCTCACCTTCTTGAAGTAGAACCTGCAAGCGCGGAAGGAAAATGAAGCCATGTTAATATCGGCTGTACTTTTCCAGTAATTCACTCATTCATACAATTATGTTTTTTCTATTCGTCATGTAGTTCACGTTTGATTCCATATTTAACACATAATATTTAAAACAATTATAATGAATGAATTAATGAATGAGTTACTAATTGGAATGTAGGATAAGATTGAATGCTTAAGAAAGGAACCGGACCACCACTCACCTGTAATGGCCCTTTTTAGTTAGCAGCTCCTTGAACTGGCCGAGGGTCACCACACGACCTTTGACCGACGTCCGATAGGGGATGGGCTCTCCACAGAAGTAGTACGCAACCGTTATGTTCTCACACACCTGCCGCTTGCCAGACTTATGCCTTAGGAAGAGAAAGGTGCATGTCAGAATATGCTAATTATATTCAAATATATGCCCCTAACCCTACGAGACACACACAAGAACCACATAATACAGATTTGAATATGTTGTCAAATTTTCTCACGCACTCTTTCACTCTCACCAAATGAAGCAAAGATCGCTTCATATTTTAGGGCGACCCAAATCTTAACTAGCATAAGTATTTTACAGAGCAGCACACACAGAGCATAAATGTATGCAGGCTTTTTTTTTGTATTCGTATAGTATTATTATTTTGGACTGGAACATTTCAAAAACATTGTTTTGTGTTTTTCTTGAAACAGCCTTGTGCTTTGGGATGAACAGATTTTAATAATATTCTAAATCAACCTACCATGTCACACACACACACACACACACACACACACACACACACACACACACACACACACACACACACACACACACA
>JAOPUD010000117.1:14170270-14181446 GCA_027122715.1 Trisopterus minutus
ACACACACACGCACACGCACGCACACACACACACACACACACACACACACACACACACACACACAAAATCACAGACAAGCACACTCAGGGACACACACACACACACACACACACACACACTTTTGCAGTCTAAATATGTTATTTTTTCAACTAAACTGAGACAGATCACTAAACAATGTTATATAACTATATTATTATTTAGACATGCCCTTGGTGATATAAGCCTAACAATTCACCTCAGAGAGAGAGAGAGAGAGAGAGAGAGAGAGAGAGAGAGAGAGAGAGAGAGAGAGAGAATTCCTCGTGGCTGAGGTGAGATTATTGTCTGGGTGACAGAAGACAAATGAGCCCCTAGAGAGCATCATAAAGGTCAGGTATGGAACCAGACGGATGGCTGTTAATCCTGACCCCAGGGAGTATCTGCACATCCGCCCGGGAATGCAAGTGTGCAACTGTGACATTTGTATGAGCTGACAATTGTAGGTGCCAAAAATGTACACATTTCTCTAGGCCAGTGGACAATTGTAAGAGTCGAGGGAATATTTGACCACTCATTACCCGTATAATGAACTACAATTAAACTTTTAAAACAACATGGAGACGCTTGTTTTTTTTTTATTGCAATACTCCAAAGTAATTTGTCATTTCTATTACTCGTAAAAAATGTTATAATGGATAGCTAGAAATGCATTGGTTGTTGGGGCACTGGTGGGTCAGAGTCAGAGACATGCCAGATCAAGTCAGTTCATGTTACAACTTGGTCCATGGTTAAAAATAAATATCACCCAAAAGGACAATTAGATTGTTTATTACTTGAAAGTGTGAAAGTAAACCTGGAAAGACATTTTGTGTTAAAAAGCCACTATCAGGTGTGTGCCATTTAGCTAACCAGGTCTTCAAAACATGAGCACTAGGAAAGTATGGTGGTTTCAACACACTGATAACTATTTAATGGTTCAGGTATTCAAAAATGTCTGATTGGTCCCAATAAGTCTGGCCCCAATCAATTAAAATGGATTAATGTGACTCCAAACTAGCATTATACAGACATCATGACATCACAATAAAAGTTTACCCCACCTTGTGGCATTAAGAAGAAATATCCACTGGTCTACTCCCAAACATGTGCTCTTGCTCTTAATCCATCAATAAGTAGGCTATCGTCATATCAAGAAATGTTTTGTGCCTGTAGCTGTACTGGTATCCAACTAATTTGATTCCTCAATCTGCAAAAGTGGGCCAGTCTATCAATGTGGGCTCTGACCCAACAGTTCTATGTACTGTTCAAAATGAAAACCCATTTCTGGGTAAAAAAAACCCCAAAACAAATTAAACTAAAAGCCTCTTTAATTTTAGAATTTCCATTTGGGAAACTACACTATCACACACAACAAATGTACAGAGGATGACAAGTAAAGTCCAAAATAAATCACACACAAAAAACTATTAATGTAGGAAAAACCTGTTCAGCTGATTAACTGTTTGTTTTGTACTTAAAAAGAAATAACAAGGGGCCAAAGATGCCGTCTTGGCTGATGTTTCTACAACCTTCAATGTTAAAATAAAATGTCCCTCTCACTTAAATGATCACTTCTTATCTTCGGTCGCCGCCTCAACCAGTTTGTCATTTTCGGGCACTTTATTGTCCTCTGCTTGTTTATCAGTCTGTTCTTCTGCTTCAACAACGTCTGCGCTGTCGCTCTGATCGGTTGCCTTCTGATCTTTTTTCTTGTCAGCAGCATCAGCCTTGGGAGTGTCCTCTTTGACAACTTCTTGCAGATTGTACTTCCTGTAGAGAGAGTAGTCTGGCACCACACTGAGGCAGCAGACCGTCTTGATGACCTCGACGATGATGGTGAGCTCTGGGTTGGTCAAATCCACCTTGTTCTCTGGGTTCATCTTCCCCACCAGGCCTACGGGAACAAGAAAAAATACATGTTTGACTCAAACGAATACGGAAGTTACATTTTCCAAACACACGATTGCCTGCAAGACAAAACGTGTAGATAGATAAAACAGTAACTAAAAATGGACAAGACAGGACACGGGATACAGAAGCAACTAGTTCGTGTAAACCAGAAGAAAACATGGCAGCCATCAGCCTACATTATGCGCTCAATAACTCCCATCTACAAGACAATCTAGTAAAAGCAGCTGCTGGAGTAGATACCTGCAACGGCTTTGATTATCTCATCCCGCTTGTTATGGCTGCTGTTTCGCGCCTTGAAGGCAATCTGGAAGGTGGCATGATTGGGGGGTTTGAACCACGGCTCCAGGAACGTGATCAGATACTTATCCATGTCTTCCTGGAAGGCCTTACATGTTCCACTGACCTACAACACAGCAGAGAACAGATGTATCAATGCAAACTAGTGAAATACACTGGACCACATCTACAAACTGCATACATATATGTATATGTATGTTGTCTCACTGGAAGCATCCTGAGAATGTTGCGGGACTTATTCTTCTTGGTGGCATGAAGATCAGACAGGACGTGATGCACCAACTTGTCGGGTTCTAGATGAGCAACAATAACAGTTGGTTCAATAAGAGGAGCACACTAAACATGGATAATATAAATATTTTTTTTTTCTTTTCACTTACCCACATTGTGGGTCCTAATGAATACAACATTGTTCGCTCCACTGTCCAGAGCCTGGAAGCGCTTCTCTCCTTTTCCCTTTTTTTTGAGCTGAGCAACCTCTTTCTTCAGAGCTGCTTCTGCGTCATCTTCCTCTTCGCTGTTACTTCCGTCACAATCTTGGATCTACAATCAGGAGTGAAAGGTTAGCTGTATACCTCAAAGTCTATAATTATACCGAACTGTCCATTTTAATTTGGATATGAACTGACACGTAAAATCACCGCCTGATTATGTTCGGAAATTTTTTTTGTTCATTAGAAAGGACGCTTTTTGTACTTACCTTCTCGGGTCCGTACAGTTTATCTGCATACTCGTTGAGCAGGCTGTACGCCTCCGAAGTGCATTTCTTTTCATTCATGTTACATGTGATAATGATCCCTTGCATGCCCACCTCCAGCTCCCTACACCCCTTAAAGCGTTTATTCCCGCGGCCAGAAGCGTATCGCTTTTTGCTGCGTTTCTTGTCATTATCCGCCGACATGTTTCGAGCTAGTAACTCGTCTTATCTTACCAATAAAAATCGAATGTGAAACTCCCTGGGATGACTGCTAGTGCTTTCGTTAGCGTTGCAGCTAATACCAGCTATGGCTCCTAGCTCTGCTAACTAACAAGTTTATTGTGTGAATAGTAGACGTGTCTTTAGCAAAACGCGACCTCTCGTAAAACTGAATCTAGCATATATAGAATGAACATTACAGACGAATGAACTGATTCATTAGCAACCTAATTCAACGTTAGCAATACAAATTTTAAAACAGGTGGTTGGGTTCCTTAGCTACCGCATACGAGAAGGGACAAACTTAATCGAACGTCTTCGTTGCAATTTCAAATTGACATTCAAGCCTTTAAAAAAATCAAATCCAACATTTTATAGTCACGCTTAAGTAAAACCAATAGACTTAATTGTATTAAATAATTTATTGACGTACACCTAAAAAAACATTGCAAAATTAAATACATTTTTTTGGTCGGTCAATTAATTAAATAAATATGAATGACCTTTTGTTTACATAATTCATATCGTAACAGCAACTCGTTACACCTTTATTTGGGAAACATCATTCCTTTTCATAATTGTTCTATTTTACTTAAAAGTACACTACTTGAGTTAATTAAATTCATATCCAATGGATAATATTTTACTAGTTGTTAGTAACTCTTCCTTGAGGTTGACGACAGTTGCGGACAACGAAGTACATGTAGAGACATTGAAGACTGGACACATGAATTGGCCGGTGAGTGGTCCTTAATCAGAGACGACTCCCACTTAAAGAACTTGCAGCCGTTCTGAATCATATTCCCGGTGCCGGACCGGCGCACTGGACAGCAGTAGAATCCAAGTCCTTGATTGGGACCGCCATTGCACACGGTCTGCCGTTTCGCCCGGCGCCCACAACCGCACAGCGGAGCAGTGATCCTTGGCGGCCATGGCCTGGATGGATGTAGGAGGGATGAACGTGTTGTTGTCAACGGGCAAGACCGTCTGGACATGGGGTTGCTTGAGATGGCACTCTGTGGGGTGCGGAGAGAATGGGCGGAGTTGGGACGGGGAGTTTCTGCTGTGTCGCTATAGATAAAAGAGCTCGTTCCATTTGGTTTCTTTAAACATGGCCTGGTTGCATGGTGCTGAATGATGACCGGTGTGGGCTTTGTGCACATGTTGGATACCAAAGCCCTCTCGTGGACACGGGCCTTGGGCGTGTTGACTGAGGACGAGTTCCCTGTTCTTGATTTATTCTGAGGAGCCTTTGAGTTATCTTGAACATTTAAACGAATATTACTGGAAACTACTTTAGGGTGATTCGATGTTATTGAATTTGATCTGGGAGCTGATGTATTTGCCAATGAGGCATTAGCTTCATTGGCACAGACCAAAGAGGGTGGCCTAATGTTATTAGATAAGCAACTTGCTTCTAATTTCGGGGTGTTTACTTTTCGGTTAACACAAACAGTCTTCGCTAAATTGTTCCTTGCCATGACATTGATCTGATGAGGAATGAGGATGGAGGAATTTTCGTATTTCGACACGTTTGACAAAGAACTCTCAATGTGATTAACGGATGTGTCAAGTGATTCGTAATCCTCATACAAGTCGGTATGGACATGATCGTCCCCATCCAACACCACGTAATCATAACATCCGTGCCACTCCTCCGTTTCCACAGAGACATCAGTCTCTGTACCGTCTTTTGTGTGTCCCAACACCGCTTTCTGGGGTTCAAAGGTCAGACAGACCTGAGGCAGGGCTGATATGCATCCCACGGTGGTGGAGCAGAGAACAAGGCTGTGGCCATTGTCCCGGCGTGAAGGAGCATTTACCAGGACCGGAGAGAAAAGGTTCATGGTCGTCTTTTTACCCGCCACAGTGCCCTTCCCCAGCAGAGGTGTCGTTGTACCATTCAGCAGGGTCCTAGGAGAGACCAGGCTTTTATATTCTTGAAAAGGTTCCTGTATTGAGTTTCCGTTTCTCTTTGTGTCCGAAAGTGGAACATTGGTCTTTGAACACGTTTTTATCTGAAGTGATCTCTTTGCCGATGTTTCCTCGCTGGAGAGCGTCTTTTCATCTAGAGCCATGTTTTCTTTACTTTCCTTGTTTTCTACTGGAGCATTTCCAAACAGGGGCTTGGGCTTCATTGGCGCCTAGTATGAGTGAGAGAATCAAACTTATTAAATGACAACTTTTGTGTGTTATGTTGAGATAATTTAAACACTCTCCCTTTGTTCCGTTTAGCAAACCACCTCAAATAAAGAACAAAGAAAATACTTTCCTAGCGTGGCCTAAATAAGAAAGAAAGATCTGACCAGAGCTGCAATTACAAATGAATGAGGTAAAATGGAAAAGACAGAACCAGAGAGAAAACGAATGGGATAGTAGGATGATGGTCACCTGGAATGATTCTTTGGGGAGACATGCAGTGGAGCGGTTAGTAGCGGGGGGAACGGCAGAGGGGTTGTCAGGCAGCCACTCACCCTCTGCTGCGTTCTGGTGAGCTTCATCACACAGCCGTCCCTCATCATCCTCATCGCCAGCTGAGCAGTATTACGGGAATCATCCAGACCTGTAGAAGAAAGAAACAGAAGTTAAGTTCCATCAGGCAGAGAAGGATAGAAAACTTAAAGGTATATTGTCTCTACCAGAATGCTCTCGTCCAGAAAACTGGATCCCTAAATCTTGTAACGCTCCATTCAGTCCCTTGGGTTTTCTACTGTAAAAAAGCTGGAAAACAGATACATATAAGCATTTGTCAAAACACAAGGAGAAAATACACTGGGAGACAGAGAGAGAGAGCGTACATACTCTGTAAGTGGCTCGGAGGTCGATCCAGCTGTTAAGCACATCGGGTTTGTGGAGCTGCTTGCGTTTACACTCATACTGCAGGCACACTGCAAGGTCCCAGTCTAATACACACACATCCCAAAAAAGTATACATAAATGTTTGTTTCATTTCAACTTAGCTAGCTCCCATTGTGTGCACAAAACACACCAATAATTGGTATTTTTTTAAATAAAACAATTCAAGGCATAGATAACCTACAAACCTGTGATACAGGTTTTTATACAATTTTGAGTAAAGAACGATAATCCTTATCAATGGGTGTAGGAAAAAAGCCATTACCGGACCATGTGACAAAGGCACAGGGGTTTTGTGGGGCTGAAGAAGTGGCTGACGATCGTTCCCCTGGTAAGGTCAACCCCTTCTGAAGCTGCAGGGCCTGTAACCAGCGACTGAACCGAGAGAGACAGATGTGGAGGGGAATCCCTGCTTCCACCTGCCTCTGGAAGATAAATACAATAATAAAATACACATTTAAAACCGGCTGCAAAATCGGAACGTTTATGGTGGAGAAAGAAAGAAAGAAATACCTGTGTAATGCCAGTCAACTCAGTGCAGAATTCAGAGAGAACTGGATGCTCCTGCGGCTGGACGTAGGTATGGAACTCAGAGTCTATTTCCCCCGTGGACGTGTTGAGTAGAACAGCAGGAAACTCAACTAGAGAGCGGAGAGAACATATGTACGTTTCAAGGATAGGGGAAAACGGGTTGGAGATATTGATGGATCAAAATACTTAACGTGAGGCCTACTTATTTCTTGGCCATAATTGTTTTTCTCTCTCCAGCATGTGGACTCAAAGTCAATCACAATCAAGTATGAGAATATTTGATCTGAAAAAACAAACAACCAAATGAATAACCCCAAATTAAAATGTCTCGAATGTGTATGATTAGTACCAATAATGTACTTACTACAGACAAGAAATGCCTTATTTTCAGTGGTCTGGCTGCGCTTCCTCAGTAATCCCAATTCTCTGTAGTGTAATTAGATAGTACATTAACAAAAGCCGCGACGTTACTCATAAGAATGGTTTACAATGTAATCAAAACAAAATCCCGTACTTAGCCAATTTCTTTGTCGACATGCTTCAAACCATGCGGCATGCACAATTTACATTGAGATACCCTTTGTTCTATCGAAGTTAACAAAGTTGTAGAATATTTTGCAATTTTGTAAGAAACTGGTGTGAGGTAGTTCCATAGACTGTAAAATATAGGGTAGTTCGCGGTACATACAATTTGAATATTTAAGTTATACAATTGATTGGTTTGGTCTGTCAGACCGTTTAACCGCACAGAGAACATCGAACAACCCCACGCGTACATCACCCGGAACAGCGTTGTATTTCCCATCAAAATGAAAGTGCAATTCTAAATATTCACTTTGGAACCCATGTCTAGAATTCAGTAGTATTACACAATCGACAATACTTAAAACATCGTTATTTTGCCCCTATTTGTTGCAAGGTTAGGTAACAGTTAACAGTTACCAGTTACTGCATAAAAGCTGTAATTTAGAACATTAAAACGTCACACATATCCAGGGCCCCTCATAGGAACAGCTTAATAATTATTTAGTTATTTGTGAAAGATGTTTCAGAAAAATTATACGTTCTATGACAGTGTGTGTGCATTTGTAAAGTTTTAATTTGAAAATATTCACCGGAAATACATCGCATACAGCCTGGTTTGTTTACATTGCCGGCCCGGCGGTGTTCAAGGAAATCCGTAAATTGTCAGTAGTTTTTTTTGGGCTTCATTGCTTAATGTCTATATCATAGCCATAGTATCATGTTAACACATAGCCAATGGTGGATATATTAATTTAACCACGGCCCTTGGGTAAATCTTTACTTACTTACAACGATTTCCACTAATCTATTTTGGAAGCATGTTGTCCACATGGCGCTGTACTTTCTGGATGGTTACATTGTTGGGTGGTCACAGTAATACAGTGCTCCAACTTGTTACCATATTAAGTAATCATTAAGTGGTAACTAGGTAAATAGGGAACATTCGATTAATTTGACTGGTGTTTCCAATTGAGATTTCGCTTTCTTCCAGTCAATAATTAATCTTGAAAATGATCCCACCGACACTGTCCTGCTCGTCCAGGAAAAGAAAAGATAACCCATCAACGTTACCGCAAGAAAGTAAAAAAATGAAAAGGAAGATAACAGACACCGAACGTGTTGTTCATCACACCCCGAGGATCTCTGTGCCATTCGCTCACCTGCAGCAACAGGTGACATTGGATATGTTAACAGAACTGCTGCACTTCGCTGCTCTGGGGAAAAACAACGGTGCCAAACAACCTAGGTAAACAGCCGGAAGTCATTTCAACCTCATCTTTAATCAGTTCAGGAATGATGGAAAGAATAACATTTCAACATTCCCCCCCAGATGTCCATGTAGTTAATGCACTTCTCTTGGGTATTATTGTCTTTTACAGTTGGTGCCATCTCCGTCACCAAAAGAACATACAAGGGGTGAACATTGTTGTCCTCAATGGCCTTACCCAGTGTCTTTTTTACCAACACTTCTTGACTCTGCAACATCTCAGAACCAACTACAACACAGTATGTATCTCACATCCAGGTGAAAGCTTGCCATGTTACCATTGTATCATGATTGGTGGTGTACCACCAATCAGTGTGTTGGTATTACACACAAACCCATTCAATGCATAGAAAGGTGTTTGCATCGATTTGTCTTCTAGCCCACTCTTGGGTCTTATTGATGTCAAGCTTTTCTAGCAACACCAGATTAGATTCGGGGCCAATCCCACCTCCCCCAAAACAAGTATTGATTTCTCTGAGTTTAATCACTTGAACATCTATTACTTTTTTTAGAGGCTCACTTTCACTCCATCGGCTACTGACTTACCATCCGGAATCTTTAGCAGTAAAGTTCCTGAATCCGTGAGTTCATGCTTTGCTCAAAGGGACCAGGAAAGAAATCAGCTCAGAGATGGTAGGTTTTCCTATGCATTTAGAGAATATTCATCCTAACATCCGACTTGTTGCTCTCTATGAAGTTATCTTCTTCTCAATATGTGTGTGAATGATTTGTTTTCGACAGTGATGAGACTGCATCCGATAATCAGGAAGTTTGGGACAGAGGTGAAGGGGCTCACAGCGTACACTCTACCACAGGAAGAGATGATCAAACAACACTTCCCTGTCAGAGGTAAAATACAAAAATACTGCTTCTTTTTTTTTCTTCTCTGCTTTCGTTCACATTCGCCTCTGCTCAGTTCATGCATATGTTTTATGCATTTTACAGGTGTTCAGGGCTTTGAGGACTTTGTGTCTACAGAGAGTGCCGATTGTGTAACAGACAGCAGTCCTCTCTATGGACTGGACTGTGAGATGGTGAGACTCACTAAAGGCTTAAAAACAAATGACTGATATGAATCCACAGAGCCCAAACAGATTGTAACTCCAATGGATTTCAGTGTTTCACTGAACAGGGGAACGAGTTGGCCCGCGTCTCTCTGGTGGATAGCAGTGGCAAATGTTTGATGGACGACCTGGTGCGACCTCCAAACCGCATCCTCAACTATCTCACCAGGTTTATATCAGCCCATACACACCAAAGTAACAAAACAGTGTTCTATATTCTGCACTTATCTCCATGGAGGCAATCTGATGGGTCTGTTGACTGATAGGTTTTCCGGAATTACCGCCGCAATGCTGCAGCCAGTCACCACCATCGTGAGTGATGTTCAAGCAAAGCTTCTGAGGCTGTTGCCGCGGGATGCAGTCCTGGTCGGACATTCGCTGGATAATGACCTCATGGCTCTTAAAGTGAGTTACTGGCTTATGAAATGAATGTAACTAATCATATTATTTGAATAAGCAGATTTTGATCTTTTAACAAATGGGAAATAATGGCAAATCTGTGCATAGTCATGATGTGTGTGACGTTGTGTAACGAGCTTCTGCTCTTCGTTCTACCACACAGGTGATTCATCCCCATGTGATCGACACCTCACTGCTTTACAAGAAAGAATATGGACAGAGATTTAAACTCAAGGTCCTAGCTGAGATTGTTCTGGGGTAAGTGATTCTTGCTATGTTTGTGTGTGCATGTGGCTTTGTTTGTTTGGGTTGATGCATGTGTTTTTACATCAATTTTGCCGTTACAAAGGATTTGTTTAATGACTCATTGGCCTTAGGAAGCAAATCCAAACCGAGGAGCAAAAGGGTCATGACCCTATGGAGGATGCTTCTGCTGCTCTGGAGTTGGCCCAGTATTTTATTAAAGCAGGACCTCGACAGGTACTATCTTCCCTTTCTTCACTATATTCCTCTTAACCCCCTCACTCAAACAACCCTTTATAATGCCTTTATGAAGACAGACTTGTTGATATTTACCTGATGGTTCATGTTCAGGTTGTAGAGCGCCATATCAATGAGTTATGGGGAGAGAGTCTCATCGTATCTACACCCACTGATGTTCAACCTACCCCAAGTAGCAGGTAAAACCACTTTGCCATTGCCACTTTCATCCACACAAAGATAAATATAAGAGGAATACCCTTTGATTTGTGTAGACCTGCATTAAAAAAATATATCGTTTCACTTTCTGTTGCAGTTTTATTTGCTTTCTCTTTTGCATTTCTTCTGTGAACTGTAATCAATAACTTTCAACTTTTGAAAATGTCTTCAGGTTTTCTGATGTGCTCCAACGGTCTGGACAGTCTGTGACCTTCATTGGAAAACGCGCTGACATCACCATTAATCCATCCAATCAGCAGTGGCACAACTCCGACACAGAGGTGAAAATGAAGCTCATACATTCCCTAAAAAACAAAACACCACCTAAAATTCACTATGACTAATATCTGGTCAAATAAAAGGACAGATTATGATGAAAATCTGACGGCTCTACTCATAACATCCCTAACCCTCTGAATTCAGGTGCTGGCCTCCTTCAGAAAGCAGGCGGCATGGCTACCATTCTCATTGGTACAGTTCTCTTCAATCTCAGAACACATGAAGAACTCCGGCCTACAACAGGAACACCACCACCAAAGAGTGAGCCACTCATACAGTCAGTGTACATAAAGAAGGATTTTTCTCTATTTGGCTGCTGTGTTAATGAACGTATATATTGGTGTGTGTGTGTGTGTGTGTGTGTGTGTGTGTGTGTGTGTGTGTGTGTGTGTGTGTGTGTGTGTGTGTGTGTG
>JAOPUD010000117.1:14181546-14193671 GCA_027122715.1 Trisopterus minutus
TGTGTGTGTGTGTGTGTGTGTGTGTGTGTGTGTGTGTGTGTGTGTGTGTGTGTGTGTGTGTGTGTGTGTGTGCATTGCAGTTGCGTGCACATCTGAGGCAGATGTGTGTGGTGTTTGCGGGGCCGTTCCC
The DNA here is from genome assembly GCA_027122715.1 of Trisopterus minutus. Classification (NCBI taxonomy): domain Eukaryota; kingdom Metazoa; phylum Chordata; class Actinopteri; order Gadiformes; family Gadidae; genus Trisopterus; species Trisopterus minutus. The sequence goes on from JAOPUD010000117.1 coordinate 14,181,677, forward strand.
ACCTGGGTTCGGGAAGAGGGATGTGAAGAGGCTGTTTCGCTGCTGTGGAGCTGTGAAGCACATCAGAATGCTACCTACCTCGCACAGGGTAAGCCACCGCTGGTCCCAGTCAGCCAGGGATCCCCACCGCTCTGTCCAGTGACGGGTTTTAGTGACACATAGACTGACAATACTGTTAGGAAGTACTCATTGACCGGATCTTGACAAATGTTTTTTAAGTCTTTTAAGTTTTTTAAGCAATTATTTAGGAAGTTATCTCTGTGCCCGACCTTAATGGTCTGGTCATTTCTATTAACTTGGTGTTTTGCCCCCAGAGAAAAAGTATTTTGTTTGACACCATAACCCCTACCTGTGAATGAGCTGTGTCTCCATTTGCAGGTCCCAATTAAATTGTCTGCTAAATGGCTAAATACTAAGCATAGAATATTGATGTGGTCATGGACCAAACTAGTTGAGGTACTTTCTGGTCTCTAATGAGCTAAGCTGTCACTCATCACCGGCTCCTCCACAGATGCATGCAGAGATCGAGTTTAGGCTTCTGGAGGGGGCTGTGCTAGCAGTCCAAACACTAAGTGGACACAGTGTGCATGGTCAGCACATCCGGGTAGGCAGCACCCTCTCATAACCCTGCTCACTATTATGGGTGTAACGATACGCATATTTGTACTGACATTTTTCGGTACGGGTCTAACGGTTCGGTTCGGTTTCATTTCGGTACGTACAAAAACAAAGTTTTTATTCATTATCACACACTCTGTGCATGTCTTGTCTTGTCCTGATGTTTTGTGTTGAGGACCACAATGGAAATAAGTCCTGGACTTAATTTTGTTATTATTCTCAATTGTATTTGATGTCTTTTCATTTGTGTAAGGCATTTGTTTGATACAATTGAATAAATCAAATCAAAATCAACTTGTTTGATAAAAATAAAATAATCAAAACTGCTGTACTGAAAAACATACCGAACCATGACTTAAAAATTAGGTACGTACCGAATCACGACTTTTGTGTATCGTTGCACCCCTACTCACTATAAATCTGTTATATTTGAGATGCATATTAATGTGTGTGTGTGTTATTGCCTACATCTAGGTCCAGAGGCCGGTTCATGAGTCCACATTGGACCTTGATTTAACCCTTGATGCTCTGAAGGAGGACCCCCTCCACGTGAACCACGTCCACGTTATGAGGCTCAAACCTCACGTGAACCCCTCGCACATACTTCCTCACATGAATGGACACATGCCAGTGCCAGATGCTCCAGGGTCACATCGGACGGTTAATGACACGAAGCCAGATGAAAAAGGGACCATGGCGATAGATTCTTACAATTCAAAGATGGCTGCTTCCTTCAATGAGACTCTTATGAACGGTTATGATCAGCTTCCTCAAGATCTTCCTGCCTGTGCACTGTCTGAGAATGAGCTCAACAAGGTCTTTGGCCACTTCGGGGTGGTGGAGAGAATCCTGCTGCCCATTAAACCCAATGGAAGACGAGCAAGACATGCGAGTATAAGTAAGCCAACACATTTCACATTCCCCCCAATTTTTTGCATCATCTGTGCAGATAAATGTTTGTTTCTTACTAGTTTGTTTCTGTATGTGACAGAGTTTCAGAGTCCAGAGTGTGTAGCAGCAGCCCTGGGTTCTTCTGAGGAGCTCAGGGACCAGAGGTACCTCATCTGTCCCTCTCTTACCCCGGGTCATCTGCGATCATGGGCTCCAGAGACCAGCACGGAGATGGAGGAGGTGGCTGTCGAGGAGAGGTTTAGCAACAACACCATTACGGAGAACAATCCATTGGTGAGTAGATTAGTTGAGTCAAAAAACAGTCGGGCCAAGCTGTTCAAAGTAAAAGTCGCATGTTGTGGGGAATACTTAGAATGTGGCTGGTATTGAGTTAATGTGCATTTCCCCTGCCTGCTTATTGATTAGTGGTGGTTGCAGTTGCTGAAGAGTTGGTTGGTATTGCAGTGTTTGAGTTTACTTGTTAAATTGGCCATAACAAAATGACGAAATACAACAGGTTTGAGCTAAAGTGGAGACAAGAGACCTGTCTAAACACTCAACTCTCTATTTGACAATGTGTTGACAAGTTTAAATTTTTTTTTATTTTAGGATGGAAAAATGGAGCGTTTGATGAAGAAGTTGGATGACCGCCTGAGGAAACTTTTTAAATCCCTCCCGGAACGCACCTTGTCTGTTGTAGTTCTTCCTGGACAAACTAGGTAAATACCATTGTAGAATATGAACAGACTGCATTTAATGTAATTTGTATCCAAAAGTTCTAAAACCACACCATCCATTTTGCAATTCCTCAATCTACTGCCTTCTCGGTGTGTATGTACCTAAATGGTTAAATACATTTTTTCAACCTGGACCCTAGTTTCCGATCATTTTGTGTCCGAATGAATGTGGACACCAATGAAATCTGTCCAGTAAGGAGCGTGAAAACTGGGTACAATGTAAGCCTTAGGGGAAATTACACATTGTACTGTATGTACCCCAAAGGTACTTGTATTAACAGGGACAGGATAGTACTTAGACACTTAGACCTGAAACGATTGTAAATATGGTCCAGGTTGAACCTTTTTTTTTTAACAACCCAAAATGTCAAAGTATTCCTTAAAGTAATCTGAATATTAACAGTCTCTCTCCATCTGACGTCTAGCCTCAATGGCCATTTTCCTGGTCTGTGCTTCATGGAGGTCAAGAATGGCTTCTTGTGAGATGGGCTGTGACACAGCCATCTGCACCAACTTCCTGACAAGAATCTAGTCTGAGCGGCCTGAATAACTGCAATACAAAATGTCAGCATTTCAATTTTAAATCGAGCAAATAAATACTTTTTAAAAGGCTAGTCTTTGGTTTTCCCCCTAAGTTAGCCATAAGACAAAGAATGTCCTTCATGTGTCAATGGGTATTTTGTACTGCCCCCTGTGTGGATAAAGGTCCTTCTCCATGAGTTTGACTTGACCATTGAAAGATTGTATAGAATTGATATTAAAACTTCCAAGTCAAGTTATCCAAGTGACAGAAAACAATTTAAATGACAACCCAAGGCTGTTGGCTGTTTTAACATGAGCTAGCCATTAAATGAACATATTACTGATACAATATAATACAGCATCATGATTAAAATATTGCTGTATATTAAATTAGAAATGTGTCAATACAAAGCAATAAAATATAATTCATTGTGCAGAGCTTAATACTAGTTTAGAATATAACCATAGAATATCCATTTGGTTTTGGCTTTAATTTGATACCTGCTTTGACAATTCTAATGTACCATTTCGTGCAATCAATAGAATAAACATTGGTATTAAGAAACATTCTTTAATTTTTCCTTTGCAAGGAAATATTTCATTTTTAAATTTCCTTATACAAAATGTACACGTATTCTTAACGTTTACACATTGCGCAATAGAACAAACAGATTGGGAGTTTACAAAAACACAAAACAAATAAAGTCAAAGAAACACATTTCCATACAAAGCTCCTCCTTCAAAGGGTCAAATTATTTACCACCAATAATAAATACAGGATCATGGAGAAGCTTAGATTCAATAAAACTGGAAAAGTTGCAAGTTCCAATCTTTAAAATTGAAAAAGAGACTTGATTGTATTTTTTTTTTTTAAAACACTCAACTATAGGGTCAGTCAAGTGGTGCCTCCAGCACAATTCTTTCTGGACGCACAGGTAGCCACACACACAAAACACAAGACTAAAGGAGTGGACCGGCTGGTTAAAATTGGCGAATAGTGAATAGTGCCACCATGTCATCATCGTCCTGCATGTACTTGCCCGTTAAACTTTTACAGAACAGTAAAGAATTGAAGATTTGCCCACTCTTACATTACAAGATGGCTGCTGTGATTATGGCTTTTGTATAACCTTCAGTAATCCAGTCAAATGTGTTGGCCGGTACCTATGGTAACTGTTGAGGAATTGATCACAGTCAGGAGGAGTTGACCCAATGCTATTCATGATCGTCATCAAGTGCTATGAGATCCAGGAAGCAAAGGTTTGAAGCGAAACAGATTCATCCTGAGGGGGAGGGGGGAGGGCCACTCACTACCAGACTGCAGGGACGTCAAACAGGGACGCAGTTGATTCAGAACCTACATAAGAAAGATCTAGTCAATATATATATAGTGGTCGGGATAATTTGTATTTCTGTTACTTTACAAGAGAGCCGTCCAAACCTTCATTCTTTCTCTTCTTGTTGTTCTTACGAGCCTTCTTGCCTTGATTGGTCACCGGGTTTTGCCAGGTGTTTTCAGCCTCAGTAGCTGGAACCGGTCCTTCGGCACTTTGCTCTTCATGGATCGGACTCAAATCTGCAGACTCTGAAGTGCACCTGCACAAACACCAGATGGAGAGTTAATGAAAAACAAGCCCACAGCAGAAATGGTTAGGGTAATCAGCTAAATAGGATATACATGTGCAGCATCAGCAGCGTGCGACTTACGGAGTCTTCAGCCAGCCTTCGGACGTCCTGCTGTCAACCACGCCTGCATACGATTGAGAGTACAGCACTATAAGGACAGCGTTGACAATGTTACAACCGACCCCGACCCTTCATGCCAGGGCTTACAGGCAATTCCATCAATGGATGAAGCAGTCCTGCTATAGCAGAACCTCTGGAGGAGATGGCACATATCCGAGGCCGGAAACGAGACACTAAGGGGTGGCATTAGCGCTCGTTCAGGAAACTAAGTATTTCTAGAGTGGCTGGTCTACACAGTGTTGATTTGAACCGTTTACTTGAAACGTTTGCAGAAAATGAATACCGGCATAGTTTGTGCTGGTTGTTTAACAGCCAATTAGATACTTCAAATCCCCTGCTTCCAGCCACACGATAAGTCAAGCAGAAGCGAACACCATGTGTGCCATCAGATTATTAATCTGAAGTCTGATGTGTGAAACCAATAGTCAACAGCCAGTGCTACACGATTCAGCATCAGTGTTCATTAGGTTGAGTATAAAAAGGGGTGCACACCATCAGTCTTGAGCTTCTTGTTCCCCATGCCATCTGAATGGCTGCATTGATTCCAGCCATCGGTGGCCTGGACTTCACCAGCCCCTTGGTCTGCTTGATTGGGACTGATGCTGCGCTTGCCCAAAGTCCTTCAGGAAAAAAAAAAATGTATACAACAAATATATACACGTTTGTGTGTCTCATAGTAATGTTCTGCACATGTCGCAAGACTTTCAGTAGAAAGCAGGGCTGTCTTCGACTAAAAGCCTTTGGTTGACAATATTGTATAGATGTAGGGTATGGGGCCCATTGGAGCTCCAGGTTGGTACCCTTTATAGCTGTTGTAGCCCGTAGTTCCAGCTGTAGTAGGGGACTTGACCCAGCCTTCCTCTCCCCAGGACTGGTCAGGCTGGCTGTTGACATCCTTCTCCTGCCGCCGGCCCTTCATGTACTCTGCGTACGTTTGGATTCGGTAGCTCTCTGCATAGCGACTGGTGTTCATTGCTACACAAACAAAAGATTTAAAGTCACCTGCAGTAGCATTTTTTGCATTGAATAAGGAGTTTGTAAAAATGTGGTATCATTTGGTTTCAAGTATGGTGGGATCCTCACCTATCTGAACCTGGTCCGTCTGACTGAGAGAGACGAAAGCTGAGGTGTCGTCTATCCAGGACACCTGGATATTACCTGGGGGGGGGGGGGGGGTTAAAACAGATTTAAGTAGGGGTCCATTGGACGAATGAGGCTTGCATAGCATAGATATGAACAGAGTGTATGTGTTTTACCGAAGGCACTGAAGAGCTGGTAGAGGTCGCTGGTTTTCCATTCTTTAGGGAAGGTGACGTAGAGAACATGGTCCCGCTTAGGTCGTACTGAGGAAGAAAACAAACTCATCATGCAAAAGTAGCAGGAAAATGAATAAAGTAGGATGAACTTGGGGTATATGCCGAAACTGTTCAGAACAGAAAATTGGTTCACTTACAGTCGGGGCCGGTCATGTTGAGGTAGGGAATATCAATGATCCTCATCAAGAAAAGCCTGGAAAGGACAAGGAAACCAAAATGATATTAGATTTTCGAATTACAAAAAAAGAAATAAAGTCAGAAAAAAATAATAAGCATACTTGTTGAAAAAGGGCTCCATTAGTTTGGAGCGAGGAGAGATGTGGGCTTTGGGAGGGGTCAAAAATGAACCTAATGAGAAAGAGGAAAGGAGACAATTCAAACCTAGCAGTCGGAAAACGATTTCTGCAATGATTTTCTGTGATGCACATTTGCACAGAGGCAGAAATGCGTTCTTACCCAGGTAATTTGCCATGGAGATGAAACACAGGCCAGTGATGTACGCATCGTAGCCGGCCTCATGGAGCTGCTCTTGGGCTGTGTCATATCTGGGGAAGCCTTCTGCAGTCTCTGGCAGAAGAACAGTGGGCAGACAAAGTGTGCGTGTCAAAGAGGATGGGACTAAAGCCATGCGGGATGCGTGAAATCCATACGAGCACATCTCCTCACCAACTTTAGGAGATTTGAAGGGGGCCACTTTGAGGCGCTTCTCCAGCTCTGCCAGAGAGGTGATGGGAATCATGTCCTAGAAAAAGGGCATGCAGCAGAATGTCACCAACACTAACAAGTAAGCTACATTAAACCTCCTGTCTAGGTACATTTAGTGAGGAATATTAGTGGGCAAGGGTTTGTTACCTTAAAAGGTTGTGTGGAAGACATCAGTTTAGTGTCCAGGAGTCTAAAAATATAATATATATATTTTAAATTGAATCCAGATGCCAAAAAGAAAATCTATTTTCAAATGCTTAAAATCTCACCTTGGGAACACACACATGGAGACTTCTTTGAAGTCTTGGAGGTCCTAGAGAGAACAAAGTTTTTTTTTTTATAAAGACAATAAACCACACAGCCTCAGTCAACGAGGCTTCATGCATTGCTTCATGCATTGCGTGTCCATGTTACCTGTGGCAGTGGGCAGTAAAACTGGTGGATTGTGTGCATGACATCCAGAAGCATGTTGTGTCCGACCACAAGCTTACCCTGAATCACAGAGTGACACAAAGCCCAGATGTAAATGGCACCGAGAACACCCAACATCACAACGGCAAACGGTCAATGGATTTCAGATGATGAAATCCATAAGAGAGACAACCATTTACTTAAACAATAAGACACTTACAGATTTAGAGATGGCATGGATGACCCTTGAGAAGCCAACTGCATCATTTAGCTCCTCCTATGAGAAGAATGCATGGGGGGAAAAACAATTGATTAACAGACCCCCGTTTAATTCAGAAATCAACTGACGTCCGTATGCAAAAGCCAAAATCTACCTGCTCCTTCTCCAGTTTTTGCTGCTCCCTCCTCTTTCGCTCGTCGTCATCCACCTTACTGATCTGAATGTAGCGCTCTTTCTGGAAACACATGAGGCAACAAACATCCGTTGTTCAACATCCAACAGCTTGTTCACCCAGCTTGTTCTCCTGGGCTTACAGTTGCATGGCATAATGTGGTCTGAAGCTGTGAAGTGAGACAAATTCTTACCTTTTCCGTCTCTATGGTCTCCACATGAAGACCCTTGGGGTACCTGAAAGCGCAGGAGAATGCATTAGCCAGAGCCCATCGACACTCACTGCAACCACAGAGGACAAATATAGCCAAACTCACTTCCAGTTAAGAGTCTGGTATATCAGCTTTCTCTGGAACCTACGGGTGAAGAACGGTAGAGAACGAGTCAGCCACAAAATACAAAAAAAGCCTGAGGTTACTTTTGGTGAGGCAAGCAGGCGCGTGGTTTACCCAGTACAAGGCTCCAACTCCACCGTCTTTTCAGAGTTGGTGAAGAGGCCATCAACCTTCTCGCTGTAGAGGAGAAGGACGAGACATTTTGCTTGATCCCAACACTTTTAAGACGCTAACCAACGGCATACAATGAAACACCTCCAGCCGTCCTCATGTGCAACGCTGACCAACTTCCTACAAGGCGTCTGTGAATGTGACCCGCCAGGGGAACGTACATGACCCGGCTGATGAAGTCCTTGTGTTCTTCGGGTACGTGCGCGGGTCCTTTAGAGGACGGCGAGATGTAGGACGGCGTCGCGGCTCCGTTGGCCTGCTGGTTCCGTCTCTCCTCGGTGTGCTCCCTCACACGGGCTTCCTCTTCCTGGTTTAGGTAAGGGATCCCTACGGCAAGTCAAATTTAAAAAATAATAATAATCAGGGAAAGTAGTCATGGAGAACGATGTTTGTGATGTAGCTGTATGACTTTTCGGAACAACTCCAAATAGGCCGTTCACGTGCCAGTCTTTTGAATTAGCAAGATCCATTATGAATGTGGAGTGGGCTTTTGTTAAATCAGATACTTCAAATGAAAACGGTTTATGTGAACGTGCAATTTTTATAAAACTTGCCCTATTCTGAATGATATTGTAAGGTTAGTGTGGATGTTCAAAAGACTGAATAAAGACTGATTTCACTCACCATGGCGGAAGACCTTGTTAAAGTCAAACCCCTGGCTTGCAAGAAAGTCAATACTTGAACTCTGAAACGACAACAGTTTTTACCTTGACAAAAGTTCAGCCCAGTAAATACTCTTAATAGTCCTGTGATTAAGGGCCATGGCTCGAGGGACAGCTTTAGCTGACCAAGGACTTACTTGACAGATGAATTTAATGTCGGGTGATGCTCTGTTGAAGGGTTTTGGGAATATATAAAAATTAAAACACTTGATGATGTACCTGTGGAGAGGGGAAAATTGGGATATTAGTGAGCTTGTCCAGTGTTCTGATGAGTTTGATAACGATAACAGTACTTGGGCACATTTGTCTTTAAATTGAGCAATATACAATAATTTAAATTTTTTGTTATATTACATGTGGAAACTTGATGGATACTTATTATCTTGCAAATATTCAATAACACATTGCAGTCGTTGATTTTGCAAATAATATAAACGGAACAAAATCCAAACGCCATACAACACATTTTAGCATGTGTGCGCGTAGTCCTACAGTCTGCAACCACTCACTTGGACGCCTCCGTGTCATACTTGAACGTACACAGGCCAAACTGGAACAATAGAAAGTCCATGGAATGCTAGGAGAGGAAAATAAGAGCAATGCCAAACACAACAAACCCCGTGTTTAAGTGGATGCTGGTAGCAATGACCTACGGAGGTGGGAGATAGTGAAGTACAACGGAGAAGTGCAAACCTTTTTAAGCTTCGCGTATCGTTCCTCAGGTGTATCCATGCCATTGGTGAGTGCACTGACATTAGGCCCATCGCTTATACCTTTGAAATATTATAAAATGCACAGCAATTAAGATTTGAGTTGCACCCGTGCGTTTGAGAAATGAGGGGGTCAAATTTGCCCATAGTTACCTGAGAATTCGCCATCTATAGCAAGGAAATCAGCCTCGTCTATCGCGCTATACACGGCGCTTAAACAGTCTTTAAAATCTGCAAGAGAAATGGGAAGGTGAGCAATATGCAAGCCTACCAGGTGTGCATGCTTCCCAGCAGGCACGGTAGCGACACCGCTAGCAACAACGATGCACCAGCGTCTACTCAGCTCAATGGGGAGAGTCTACTACATGATAACTCAAAATCTTTATTGCACAATATGTTTTTTTTTATACAAGTAAACAGAGGAACTCTGTTAGCCAAATCCCGCTACTCACTTTTCCGTGTAACCTCCATCCCTGCACAAATGCCACTGACAGCTAACGCTAGCTAGCCTGTTACAATTGGTTTTTTAACCCTTTTCCTAACACTTCCGGTGCTGCAGGCTGACGCATTTGACGTTGCACACAATAAAAGTAGTTATTAAACTCAAAATTTTGTATGAAATAATATTTGTTATATGTTTGGCATTTAATCGATAATATTTTAATTGGACAATATTTATATTTGAAGTTGTCTTTTTAAAGAGGTTGCATATCGTTAGAAACGTGGCATAAGTTAGACAATGTATGTGTGTGTGTGTGTGTGTGTGCGTGCATGTGTGTGTGTGTGCGTGTGTGCGTGTGTGCGTGTGTGCGTGTGTGTGTGTGTCAGTGTCCAAGGTGACAGCAGCCCGAGATTGTAATCTCAGGTTTTATTTCTTTTGATGTATTTATTTCCTACTTGTTCATTCTCCTCATATAAATAGGCCTAATCAATTTGCAACATCTCATTGGAACCTCAGCTCAATATCTGCGTTTGACCTAGCTCCCACTGCAAACCATCAGCCGCTTAGTTCAGTTGGATGGGTGTCACAGTCACTTATATTGTCGACATCAAGTGCCTGTAAAATAAAATACTTTTTCAGTCTCTTTCCAAGAGGTGCCTCTGCAAGGTTGAGGTTGACTCAGAGAAATCTGCTTGAATCTGGGCCAAAGTCTGGCTGAGCAGTCCAAGCAAAGGCATGACTTACATCCATATTTGGGTCATATTCAACTACAGTATTCAACTATAGTACCACATGTATTAATCAAGCAACTTAAAATTGGTGCCTGAATTTTCCCAAGAATTCCACTTTGTTCTATTTGCAAAACTGACTTTTAACTAGAATATCAGATTTGTGAAAGTCAAATTTAATTATAATGGCTAATTAGCTCTTTCAAACATTTACACATGTTCATTTACAATCTGCAGACACCTCTACAATATTCAGACACCTCTGCCCAAGGCTACAACTAAGGCTAACAAAAAAATATTTGGTATAATGAATATGCTTCATATGAGTTTCAGGATTTAATCAGATATGAATGGAGACGACAGGGCTACTTCCTTCATGTTTTTTCTACCTAATTGCTCCTAATTTAGGTTAAAAAGTTAGCAATAAAACAATTAGATTTTTATTGTCCTCCAGTGAGAAAAAATATTCTACCGACACAAGCAGGCCAGATCACATAGAACATTAGAAATAAGATAACACAGCAGCACATAAACACACAAAAACATTTCCAAACATCAGGTTGTGAGTTGGTAAAGCGCGCAGCGATGGCAGAGGGCACAAAGCTTTTCCCAGACTGTGCTTTCTTGCAGATTAGTACCTAAAAACTGCAGATGAGCTGAGATGTCTCAAGATTTCTTTAGAAGTTGTGGCATAAACGTGTCAAACATATTCTAACAACCCTCTGTCTTAAAAAATAAATTGCAAAAGCTTGACAACAATAGCATGCATACAACAAAAGGCTACCACATGGGGGAGCCATATTCCACAACCTGGGGGACTTTAGTAGCACTATGTTTAAATGAGGCCCCTATATTGCTATGGATGACCCCCATCTAGCAGAAGCTGTAATAAGAGATATAAACCATTTTGTGTGTCTGTATGTGCGCGTGTGTGTGTGTCCGTGCATGCATGTATGCCTGGTTTGAGAGCAGACGATTTGATTACTTGGTCGGCCCCTAGACTCCTACATAATCACTCTCTTTTTATGGGTTACAAAAGGAAAAAGGAGGGAGGAGAGGGAACGAGGGAGCAGTATAATGAAGAAGTATGTGTAAGTAAGGGAAAAGCAATATAGAAGGTTACATGAAGGGCAGCACTAGATCAGGGAGTCATATAGTAAATGTGTGCGAAAGACACTTCCCATATCATGTGTGATGTATCCTGTGATCCAATTGTTCAGTAAACATGTTATCAATAAACAGCAACATGCAAATATAGATACATGCATGTGCACATACAAACACATGCCACAGATGACCTGACCACACAGTCGTGTCATTGGTCTCCTAATCAAGCGTGAGATTAGCTGGCAACACATGCACACACATGTGAACACTGCTTTTGATGTTCAAATGACACAAACACTCAAATTGACGGGTGGTTTTATATGCAAATCTACTTCTCGGTGTAACTTCTTCTTCTGAGTCTTCAACTTCTACTTCAAACTCCGAAAGGAGCAGAATAATCCCCTTTCACATACACATACACAGACACACACAGACTCACACACACACACACACACACACACACACACACACACACACACACACACACACACACACACACACAC
>JAOPUD010000117.1:14436240-14456240 GCA_027122715.1 Trisopterus minutus
AGCATACACATTATGTGTATGCTTTGTATGTATGTTTGTGGGGTGCCCTCGAAAAAACAGGACAAACAACACCATGATAGGGGTGCAGCTACTGATAGAAAACACACACAAATAAAAAGCATTGGTACTTTGTCAAGTAACAAAGCAGTAGTTTGGTGGTAAACAGTACAGTGGTAGTTTGCCCTGGAAAAGTGAATTATGTTTGGTTTACGTAAACTGAGAAGGAACACTTGATAGCAGATTCAATGCTTCAACGCTCTGCTGCCCCCATGGACACCAACATACACCCGTTAAATCCCATTAAGCACTACAATTGCTTCAACCATGGCTGATGGTCAAACAGTATCATGCCCATCGCCCCTAGGCTTACTTTGTATGACACAGTTTTGTACTGAATTACTATAGAGGGTGAATGGAATATACAATAGATTTCCTACATTAGAAATTCCTAAACTCCACCAGCACAAACAGAAACACACAGGTCATCCCTTGTTCAACAAACTTCATCGCTTGTTCAGCAAACTATTTAAGTTAACAAACTGGACGACTGTCTCGCTATAGTCCGCTGGTTCTCTGCCGGTCTGTGCAAAGAGCCAGTGGGTGGAGCTGACAGGGTTGTCAGCTGATGTGGTGCAGGTTGAGCCTGCAGGCATCATACGGTGTACCAGTTCAGCATCTCACTCTGACCCGTCAGTTTTGCTTGTGCCTTTTGAGGTAATCTTATGTTTGGTTTTATGTTGTTAGGGTTAGGGTTACATCCCCAAAGAACACTTACGACTCATCAATTCTTATTATTTTTTAATAAATATCTAACTTGACTTGTCTTTATTTTTCTTACAAAGCCTGATCGTATTGCATATATTAATTTGTTATTTGTTATTAGTTAATAAAAGAATAAGCAATAAAAACGCAAGGCTACTGACAAACATTATTTATAGTGAAATTATGAGTTTCGGCCTAAGCCAGGCATCAGGGATCCCCCAGCACCCCCTAGTGATGCTGAGAACTCTTGCAGCTGGAAGTGAAGACTCCTTAACAAAAAAAAACAAATATCAAATAACACCACTTTTAGCTGAGTATCATATATTTCAAATCCAACATATCAACGGATCTATCTGTAGATAAAAACATATAGTATCGCACATATTAGTCACAGCAATTTCCACAATAACATTTCCGCGTCCTCCGCCTCGATGTCTTCCTTGGGTTTTGAATATGCATCTATTACACGATGTCCTCTCCTGCCGTCATGTTTATCTGACAACACAAACACTTGATAGAGGTAGGTTTCAAGGGGCAAACAGTGAATAAAATGAGTGACACTTTTAAAGAAGTTACGGCGAAGTTTAATAATCATATGACGTTGTCATCCAACGTATCATCTTATTCAATCATTTGTAATACAGTATTACTGCCTTATTTGTATGACACATTTTATTTTAATACTCATATGCACAAAAGCGTTTTATAAATGGGATGTAATGTCATCACACCAGTCTTTATCATTTTATATCGTCCGATTTGACTTGATGTGTTTGAAGACACTATGAAGAAACACACAGAACGATCATCTATCATCAATTATCCGCTTCTACGTTTCAAATAATGTCTTTAAACCAAAAACATAAAACAAACAGCCCATACTGCAATCCTCCATCCTAAAAAATATAGACTGCTATTGTTGTTCCCTGTTTAACCCGTAGTTTATGACGTCTCTTTACAATTTTCAAAGTGTAGGAAGCGCTGCCTGCCAGAGAACCAATCATATGAATCATAACGACATACATTGTTTTCTTGACCAACGATTGGCCCGTTTTGAGCCGGTCTCACAAGATTCTTTGCTACAACTGGCTAGAAATTCAAATCTCGGGGACCAATCAGAGAGGGGCATAACGACCGAGACAGCATTTAAACTGATCACAAATACTATACCGACAGGGTGAACGCAGCTGTAGCTTACCGGTCTTGGTTTATGCACATTTTAGGATTTCTAATACTTTTTCATCTGTTTTAGTTATTAAGCGGAAAAGTCGAATGACAAGTGCACCCGAGAGCTGTTTGTTTGTTTTTTAAATCGTTTTTTGATCAAGCTACCAGTCGGTAACTTACAAGGCAAACGTCAGTCGAAGGTAGGTCTGACGTTTAAATTAATGTATCGTCGGCCAATCTAAGTTTATTTCGAATAGTTATTTAAGTTTTTTTTGGTTTGTTTCTCCTCACGTTTAGGAGTTCTTATTCAATATGAGTGCAGCGACTGCGAAGCCGACGTCCCATGTGGATCCAATATCGGCGCCGCTGAAAGAAATCCCCGATGTCCTCGTAGATTCTCGGTCGAAGAAAAAATATTCCCGTGGTCGCTTTCTTGGAAAAGGAGGTTTTGCGAAATGCTACGAGATCACAGATATGGAGACGAATGAAGTTTTTGCTGGCAAAATTGTCCCCAAGTCGATGATCATGAAACCACACCAGAGGGAGAAGATGACCTCGGAAATCACCATTCACCAAAGTCTGGATCACGCCAACGTCGTCGGATTCCGAGGCTTCTTCGAGGATGAAGACTTCGTATTCGTTGTGTTGGAACTCTGCAGGCGACGGGTAAGTCATGATGTAGTTTTTATGTAGGCGAAGGTTTTACATTTAAATCCAACGGTCGACGTTTATTGTGGGGGTGGGGGGGATAGCCTGGGAGCATGACTTGTCTATTTGCTCCACACACTAACATTTGGCCTATGTATATCCACACTATGTAGATGTACATTACTTAGGCCAGCTATAGTTGACCCTCAGACTGTAACATTATCTCCCAATCAGCATTTTTCAAAGACTTGGTCTGCCAACATCCGGGTTTGGGGTTGCATTGATCCACATGTTGGAAGTTCACGTCACAAATATGCATAGAACACATTCCTTTATACCATAAATCGAATTAAAATTGCCCTTTCATGCTACTTTTGCAATGTAGGAATTCAATAAATCCTGGTCCGTGGATGGCTGCACACAACTTAAAAAATGTCAAATGTTTTCAGTCCCTCTTGGAGCTCCACAAGCGCCGTAAGGCCATCACGGAGCCAGAAGCACGCTACTATATGATGCAGCTGCTCAAAGGGTGCCAGTACCTACACGACAATCGAATCATCCACAGAGATCTGAAACTGGGCAACATCTTCCTGAACGATGACATGGATGTCAAAATAGGTAACTCCCATGATTCATACTCAAACCATAGCATGTTGACTAATTATTACTTCCACTATGCAAGGTGAAAGTAAATATGACCCAACTGTAATCCATAGTGGCTTCTGAAATCAAATGCTCTATTTTAATGGGGCAACATTCCTTATTTTCCAAAGGGGATTTCGGCCTTGCGACCAAGATTGAATATGACGGCGAAAGAAAGAAGACCTTGTGTGGAACCCCCAACTACATCGCCCCAGAAGTGCTCTGTAAGAAGGGCCATAGCTTTGAAGTGGACGTCTGGTCTCTTGGCTGTATCCTGTAAGTAAAAAAGTGCATACGTTCACAAGACATTTGCCGCTTCAGTGTAGTCATTCAATGACTCGCTGGAATTTTGTGCCAACTCGAGGACAAACTGTCATCGACGCTGTTGGTTTCGGACAGTGGCTTGCTTGCTTGCCCTTGACACTATCAATCATATCGAGTGTCTTTCATGCCCTGATCAATTTTACTTCTTCCCCCTCCCTCTCAGGTACACTCTGCTTGTGGGCAAGCCACCATTTGAGACGTCCTGTTTGAAAGAGACTTACAACCGCATCAAGAAAAACAGCTATGCTGTTCCCTGGGTATGTTAAACGGAGCATGGCACGTACTGACTTAAACTGACTACCAATGTTGGGGGGGGGGGGAAGTACATCTTGTCCCTTTCAAGTCACAATTGAAATCAAAGTATTTCTTTAATCCACACTTCGATAATGCTACACAACACCTAGGTGACGCAATTGGCTCCTGGTTACTCAAAATAACGATGTCTTGTGTTGAATTCCCCCCCCCCATGCAGCACGTCAACCCCGCCGCCACCACCCTCATCAAGCGCATGCTGAACGCAGAACCCTCCCTCAGACCCACCATCGCGGAGTTGCAGACTGACGAGTTCTTCACCAGCGGCTACTGCCCCCTGCGCCTGCCCACCACGTGCCTCACCGTGCCCCCTCGCTTCTCCATCGCCCCCTCACAGGCCCAGGAGCTCAGCCAAAGACGACCCCTGTCGGCGCTCGACAACAAAGGTATTGCTTCCGGGAGGAGAAATCTGGTGTAAATGACATGGGTGCACCAGAAGAGGGAAGGGGAAAAAGACTACTGTTCATGAGGCCACTTCGTATTATACTATAATATTCGTTGCGGAGTGTTTACGTGCGCATTTTAAGGGCCTCTGTGGCATAAATGGTACTTTTCACCCGTTCATTCTGACTAGTATGAATTAAGAACTTCCTTTCCAACCGTGTAAATGATGTTCAAATCTTCTCTCTTCCAGAACAACCAGAAAAGGTGGACCTTAAAGAGGAGGCAAAGTAAGACATTGACACATAATTTAAACAGAATGATGAAGCTTTAATGTATATTAATCCGTAGTAGTGCTAGGGGTTCAGCTCTCGTAAGATGAGAACTGCTGACCTTCCAGAGCCTCTTCTGGCTTTACTGACTCATCTCTTGTTGTGAAATCCAGGGATGCTGAGGTGTGCCACCTAACTGATATGCTGGCCCAGATCAACCACCTTTTAGTGGCCAAACCCTTTGAGAAAGCAGTCATTCGCCAGGGTAAGGGTCAAGTCTGTTTTTGCAATTAAAATAACTCTAATGTGTAGTTATTTATGCCAGCAACTGTTCTTTAACCGCAACCTCTTGTATCTTCCACCTGTTTGTAGAAGAGGCAGATGATCCTGCATGCATTCCAGTCTTCTGGATCAGCAAATGGGTGGACTACTCTGATAAATATGGATTGGGTAAGTATTCATATAAAACAAATCAACTATTTACATGGTAACCACTCTGTATACATTTATCAACCTAAAGTACCGTTCAAATTTGACGGTTAATGTACCAATGCAAACAAGTCATCCTTCCAACTTGTCTTTCTTAAAAAAAAAAGATCTTGCTGAAGTTGTTTCTCACATGCCCTGCATTTAGTCAATTGGTCTGGCATGTGTCCTAATACTCAAGATTACATTTTCAGGATACCAGCTGTGTGACAACAGCGTGGGTGTTCTCTTCAACGACTACACGCGTCTCATGATGTACGCGGACGGAGACAGCCTGCAGTACATCGACAAGGCAGTCGCAGAGTCTTTCCTGAACGTTCGCTCCTACCCACCCGGCCTCAGCAAGAAGGTCGGTAGTCCACTCTCCAGATCTCCACCTGTAGCCATCAGCCTTTTATACCCCCTATGCCAGCATGGCTTTGACTGTAAAGTGGGCACCTGTCTGGTCCCCTTTCTACCTTTCATAATGGAAAGGGGTTGGAACGATTAATTTTAACGGACAATCTAGCCTTAACGTTCAGCGTATCGTTACCCATGCCGGGCAATCAGTCTCTTAACAGTCTCCCACCACAAACGCCTGCTGACGGTTTGCTCCTTTCCGCAGATCACGCTACTCAAGTACTTCCGTAACTACATGAGCGAGCACCTGCTGAAGGCCGGCGCCAACATGGCGCGGCGCGACGGCGACGAGCTGGCTCGCCTGCCCTACCTCTCGTACTGGTTCCGCACCCGCAGCGCCATCGTGCTGCACCTCACCAACGGCACCGTGCAGATCAACTTCTTCCAGGTCAGAGGGCGAAACTTCATGTATTTCACTCTTGGGTTTTGATTTGAAAATCTTCAGTCGGGCCAAGACAAAAAGCAGAGGTCATGATATTAAGGCTGGTTAATATTTTTTAGATATCAATAAGCCCTGCTGTTATACTTAAAATTGACAATAGATAATAGTGATAAGAAATAAAACTTAACGCTTTGTATTACTACAGTGTGTGCAAATGGATTGGGTTATTTTGCAGAAACATCTGATGTCCTGACTAATGCTATTTTTTTATTTTTATTTTTCTCAGGACCACACAAAGCTGATCTTGTGTCCCCTGATGGGGGCAGTGACCTATATCGATGAGAAGAGGGAGTTCCACACGTACAAGCTGAGCCTGTTGGAGGAGTTTGGCTGCACCAAGGAGCTGGCGAGCCGTATCCGCTACGCCAAGGTGATGGTGGAGAAAATACTAGCCAACAAGTCCGCCTCGGCACGCTAAAGAAGGCCTTCTAACCACTTCCGAGCGGGCCAAGTGATAAGAGCTGAGTCCCCCTAATTTTTAATTATCATTTTGGCCTGTGAAATATTTGCTTTACTCCCAATCTTTCATGGGATGTAATGGCTGTACCATAGTTGACACTTTCAATGATCTTAATGGCTTCGATTTCTGTTTTTCTGTCACTTGAAGGGTCTTCTTCTTTGAGAATTCCCCTACTCGGTTTTCTCATGTTTGTTTTCATTGAGTGCATTTTTCTTGCTAGTGCACTTACCTTTAACACTGAAAATGAAATTTGAGCTCAACTGGTTCTAGTTCTTCAGGTCCATTTTAATCTATGTTGTGGATAGAGGACTGAGGCTGACAATGTTGGATGTCTTCATTATGTTCCCTTTTTTTATAGTTGTATTTTAAATGTCTTCTGTAAAAAACATGCTCTGTACAAACTCGCTGACTCTTAATGTTGTATAGATGGCTTTGTGCTTTACAAATATAAATAAAGATTACGGAATACAATCATTGCATGGTCATTTTTGTATTCATTGCTGATCTAAGCAGTGCCTCTCTGAAGTACACTTGAAGTTGTTTTACAATGAGAGCATGCAGATGTAAGTAAAAGTTTAGAGCCTAACATTTCCAACTTTTTAGCATTCGGGTCGACTGATTTAATGTGCGGAAGATAAGAATTTCCATTTCTCATGGAGAAAATGGCATCCATGTTTAAAGCTCAAATGTACACTGGGGTTTACCTGATTTTCAGTCTGCCATGATATTGTGGAGATGTCTTATAAAATGGACATGCTTACCGCCTGAGTGTCATAAATTAACGGAACATTTAAAGCATTTCAACATCACGATTGGCTTTGTTTATGGCTGCAATTTTTCGTATTTGTACAAAGTTTAATGGAACATGGTTAAATAACTTGCTTTTCTTTAAATACAATATATAATTAGCTTGAGAACAGGTAAATAAGAATGCATTAAAACAGCCAGGAAACCCAACTGGTTCATACTTTGTGGCATCTTTCAGCAAGACGTCTACCATGAAGGTTAAAAGTCATAAACCGGTGTTTGAGTCACATTTTTGAACATCGGTAGTTCCGGAAGCCGGGTGACATTAATTTAAAAGAATCAAGTCTGTTAAACAGCGGTCTTGACAGAGTTCTGGCCGTTGTGGTAGCGGTACAACGTGAGGTCTCCATTTTGATGGCCGGTCACCAAGATGTCGGAGCCGCCCCAGCGAGCCATGTGCCAGCCGTCCGCCTCGGGAGCCCACGCCACTCTCGGCCCCATGGGTCCGCCGAGATCCCAGACGTACACACTACCACTCTGGCTCAGAGCCACCAGCCGGGAGCCCAGGACATCTGCCTCGCACAACCTGCGAGGGACAAAGGACGGTGAGATCATGAAAACCGTTATAAAATCAACCTGACTCTTAATTGATTTCCCTCACCTTCCAGACCAGGCTTCAGGCTGGTGTAGTCGATTGGCCACCACCGATTTCCCACTGAGAGCGTTGATGGCGACTAAGGAGAACAGTGTGGTCTTTGGTTTTTCTCGCTCCTTCTCCATGGGAACCCTGTTGCCTTCCTCTTCCCAGCAGTATGATTGGACCTCCTCCCTCACTATGGATCCAAGATACTGGTGCTGCAGCAGGACAAGCAGTACCCCCTGTGCAAACATCTTTTTTTCAAACACTTTCATTTGATGAATTTGAGGTTTTATAAAAACAAATAACTAAACTGAAAGATAAACTCATCTTTCTAATCAAAGAAAAATTTCAATTGACTTATGGAAAAAAACAGGTTGATTGCTTGTTCCTTATCACAAACTAAACCACGGCATGCCGATCAACGACTTACTGAGTAGCTGTAGCCTCGGAGACAGGCAGTGTGTGTTAACCCTTCGTCCAGTAGGATCCTCTGTAACAGCTGCCCAGTGCCTAGGTTCCTGAGAGAAGCACAACAGCTGTGTATATTGTGCTGAACAGCTCATGAATAGTCAGAGCACAGAGTATGTGCACTCACTCTTTTTCTAAGATTACCCAATCTGTTCCGTAGTCAACATTGAACATACATTTTAACTCCAACCCAGTGATGTCACCAGAGTGGTTGGCGCTGAAAGATAATACACCCTAGCTTGATGAGTTTGAAACCTCCGTTCTCATCGATTTCCAAGGGCCGTTATCAAGGGGTGTCTCTGTTCCACTTAAAATAGACGAAGTAATAATAAACAGTTTAACCACTGGGTTATAAAAGGCAAGCCAAATACATTACCATTTTCAGCTTTGTGTCACCTAAGTGTTGTGGGTGCTGTGCGACTGCCTGCTGCCCATCAGAGCCACTCACCAGAGGAAGAGATGCCCTCCTTCAGCGGATCCCAGCAGGGCGTCCTTCAGTCCGTCCACTGTAGCCACAGCTCCAACGTGCATGCCAGGGGAGGCCAGGGGCTGGGGGCTAGGTGCACTGAGGCGAGAGTTTGGGACAGTTATGACCTGCGGCGTCCACTTAAAGAAAAAGTCTCAATACCATCAATATATATAGTATGCTCCCGGTCTAGCTAACAGTAAATGTAAACGGTGTGAGGCAGGGACCAGGGTACTGTATTGGCTAGCGTGATACCCTCATTGTTGCCACAGACACTTGGTTTGATCCCTGTCTGTTAGCCAGCCTGTACGCATCTTTAGAAAAGATGTCTAACCCTAGACAACCTGCTCCTTAATTATGTGTATCTGAATTCAATGTAAATCGTAATAAGCATTATGTATTATTTGTATTATTATTTAAATGTTGATTAAACTTGGACAAAATCTCCTCTTGTAGGTTTTAAAATATTCTCTAATTAAATCGAGGCGTGCCACTAGAGGTCTGCAGCCAATCACAATCTCTGTTCCAGTTCTTACCTGCCATCCTCCAGCAGCATGAAGATCTGCAGCGTAGAAATGGCTGCCAGGTGGGAGGAGCAAACCACTCTGGACCGGGCCACACCCACAACGGCCTGAACCACACCCTGACACAGCAGTGCCTCCACCAGGCTGGAGCAGGAGAGCACCCTAGACAGACAGACACTTCAGTTTGGATGGCTCAACAACCATATATGGGATCAATGTACATATCCCACCACAGGTTGGTCTTCCTACCTTACTTCCTGGATTTCCAGCTGCCCCAAAGTCACACACAGCAGCCCCACCGAGTCCGGCACAGAAAACACACTGATCACCGGCTGGGAAAAAACAACAACGATGTGATTGAAGGATGCGTGAAGGTTAGACTCTAACATGTTTAGCACACATGCTCAGGTCTGCAAAAGTTATCATGGTAAACCCTCCTCAATCTGCCTCTGTTGAAGTGTATTCAAACTAGACTACAGTCTAATAGTCTACATTATGTCTTCTTGATGCTGGTCACAACACGTGCACAGCACAAAACTCACAGACACACTCAGAGTTACCTTGTTGAAAGTCCATGTGTGTATGAGGCCCCAGCCGGAGCTGGATGTCTGGTCCCACACACACACTGCCCATTTTCCAGCCGCCGCCACACACAGGCCCCCTGAAGGACCTGACACGCAGCAGGCATCTACCAGGCCACCCCCGGCTGGGGCCTAGTGGGAGCCAGGGAAACAGCTGTCAATATACGTATCGACAGCCCTAGAGAACCATGGTTTAGCTAGTTCTTCAACCTTCAGTGAGTGAAAATGGCCTTGGATGCAGAGCATTAGCAATGAGATGTTTTTTGGTAGATTTGAGTCATCTTATAAAAAAAAAATATATATATATATAAAAATACAACAAATAGCTACTCTTGCGTATGTTTACCGTCAACGTTTGTGGGAAGCTAATCGCACACTCCTCTGCCACCACTTCAGTCTCCCCAGTGTGTTTGTGTTCACTGTCGGTTCTAGAAGAGGTGCCAGCGGCACAGGGACGCTGTGACTCCGCAGGCCCACCGGCCCCGGAGACAGACGTGCCACGACCGGGCACAACAGACCCCTGGCACTGCCCGCCCACGTCCACTGGTGGACCCGGCGAGATGGAGGTCTGACGGGAGGGAGGGACGGGAGCAGGGGCGCCCCGATGGGGGGAGGCCAGGCAGGGACAGGGGGAGAGGTGCGGAGGGGAGCGGGCCAGGGTGGACGGGCTGACGGGGCAAGGCAGGGTGAGGTTGGGTGCACAAGGGGAGGAGGTGAGGGGCAGGTGTGAGGCGAGGGCGTGGTGAGGGGTGAGTCCTAGGGAGGGCAAGGGGGAGCTGGAGGGGAGGAGGTGTTGGGCCAGGAGAGGGCAGGGTGGGGAGACCAGAGACGGGCTCAGCAGGAGGTGGGAGCAGGCACCGGGGCGTAGTGGAGGACTTCCTGCAGATACGTCTGTAGGGGAATTTGTAGTGTGCTCATCTATAAGTGAGTGGTCTATCAAACAGTTCGTATGTTGGTCCTCCTGGACCCCAGGATCAGTACAGCCATGTTTTGTTTGACGGTTGGTAATGCACTTGAAAGGGCTTTCAATTGGCTCCTCTGCAGGAAAACCATCGACTGCTGCCCTCTGGTGGTTGGTAGCCCTATGGTCTTCCGACAGCTTGACTACACCTCCACAGTGTCCCTGCTGTTCTGTCAAAACGGTAGAAGACTCCGACAGAAGCAAGTGTTCAGCAAAGCCCTCTAACTTTGTGCCTGAAAATGTCTCTTGTTCCACGGGCCGATCCAAACATTCTCCGGTAGACCGGCCCACGGGTGATCCCACCTCCCTGCGGCAGTTTTGCTCCGGGCCATTTGCCAACTGTCCACCCCCTTCGGGTAACTGGTTGCCTGGGTCTAGTTTACGATCCTCCCCGGGCGTGACTGGGATCGACTCCAGGAACATCTGGGTATCAACAGGCTTGCGTTGCCCATTGGGATTGGTCTGGGTGACTGCAGAGGTGACCGGGAGGTTTTCAGACTGTACCCCAGAATGCAGGCCGTCGTCTGGACTGAGCAGGGACGTGGAGAGGGTGGGGGTTGGGCTGAACGGGAGGGAGAGAGCCGACGCTGGGTCGCTGCTGTCCCTGTACAGGGCGTACGCCTGCTGACTGCTGCGCCGGGTGTGGTACGACGGGGTGGAGAAGGGCTCCGCCGTGGCGTCCATGACCTGCTGCAGCTTGTGGAGCTTGAGGGAGCCGAACTGCTCATCGGGAAGATGGAAGTCCAGGGTGACCGGGGGCTTGAGTGCGAGGCCCAGGGCCAGCGGGGAGGGGTGGAGAAGGGGATCGCTGGGGGCTGGAGGGGAGTGCAGCAGGAGGGGCCGCCAGCCTGCTGAGGCACAGATACAAAAGGCCAGAAAAATATGATGAAGAATATAAAGGGATTATGTACAGGCTTGGCTGTATTTTAGGCATTTGTTTATATTTCCACACTAAATAACTGTACTTACATGCCTGATTACAAACTAAACCTAATATACATTCATATGTATAAACTTTGTATACCCCTCCTTTATTACCTCGAATTTGTGAATATGTTGTGAAGACAAACTAAAAACTACTCATTGATCTATTTAAGTCATAGTAAGACAATTACAGACGTTTTGCAATTTCTGATCTCAATTCAAACTAATAGATGAAAGCATGGCAATTGTACAATTGCTTCCAATGTATCTTATGGTATGTCCTTTTCTATCCCCTTTGTCTTTATTAAAACCAAAATACATACAGACATCATGTGGGGCTCTTTCAGTCACCGAGCTGCTCCTCTTGAAGATGGGATAAACTCGTTCCAGACTTCCAGAAACCGAGGCAGACGTCGGCCCTTCATCCGGAGCCGAAGGTGGGATCCCCGGGGGGAGATTGTGTTGAAACG
This sequence comes from Trisopterus minutus, assembly GCA_027122715.1. Taxonomy (NCBI): domain Eukaryota; kingdom Metazoa; phylum Chordata; class Actinopteri; order Gadiformes; family Gadidae; genus Trisopterus; species Trisopterus minutus. Next base: position 14,448,317 of record JAOPUD010000117.1, read on the forward strand.
CGGGGGGGGACTGGGAGATAATAATGGGTACAACTGAGACCGGGCCCTGCTCCAGGACTCCAGCCACAGGAAAAGACTGTGATGGGGAACTGGAGATCAAGGCAGGTACAGAGTGCTCTAAAGTCTGTTCTTGGTCTGTGTAACTGATGTCTGAACAATAAGAGCCTTTTTCAAACCGCCGTCGCCGCGGCCCCCCTCTTTTCCGCTTCCTGCCCCTCATCGGTCTGGCGCTGGGCGCCGCCAAGAGGAAACCCTCTTGGTTCTGATTATCTAGCGATGGATCCAACTCCTTCTCCCCAGAACACTGTGTCTCATGGGATGAAGCGGGGGAAACCAGTTGTGGGGGCGTGTCGGAATACACAAGCCTCAGGTTGCTCTTATCCATGTCTTGGCCGGCGTGCTGTGTTTGCCTGTCTTGGAGTGTGTGCAGGTTCCGCCCCCGGCCCCGCCCACGGCCTCTAGACCGACTTGTACCAATCAGATTGGAGAACAGGGTGGTCTGCATGTCTGGCTGCTGCTGCTGCTGCTGGGAGGAGGTCATGCGCCTGGTGGTTCTGATGTAATACTCTGGGGGGAAGACCAGCCCTTCCACCAGCCTGCAGGAGGCTGCCAGGCGTACCTCTTCCTTCTCACATCTACCTCGATGAGGGTCAACTCTAGGTCCAATGGCTGTGTGGCTGCTTTTACCGCTGGCTTTTCCCTCCTCATATCCATCACTTTTGGTTTCCCTGTCGCATCTCTGTTGTTCTCCAGCATTTACTTCTCTCTCCAACCCTCCTCCTCTTTCTTTTTCCACTGTTTCTGTTCCATCGTGGTTCGGTGTGTCCTCGGGTGTTCCCCTCCCAGCAGGTAGAGCCGGTGTCCAATGAGGGAGCAGCAGAGAGGGGGACTCGCTGTCTAACTTATCTCCAGTCAGGTCCGTTTCCTTCTCCCTTTGCACCAGTCCCTTCTTCTCCGACCAGCCTTCTGCAGTGTGTTTCTCCGTGTTCCAGTGTGTCAACAACAGTGAGGGCGACTCCGATTCTGAACCGCTCAAACGCCGCTCTTTCATTTCCTGTGTCTCTGCCACCACTTCTGGCGTCCCTACGCGATTCTCCGGCGCACCCTTTTCCTCAAGCTTTCTGCCGGGCCCCGGTCCCTCCTCGCTGTTGGCGTCCGTGCAGCCGACCACCTCGGTACTCTCGCTCCATCTCTGCTGCCACCGCAAGCGGCTGCTTCGGGAGCGCAGGCGCAGGGCTGAGCTGGGGGCCGCGTTGGGCCTCTGGTCCCTGGATTGGTCATCCTGGCTGGAGGCAGGGGTGAGGGGCGGAGCAGCCTCCAAGGGGAGGCGGAACCGGACCGCTGGGCTCTCCCTGCCGCCGTCAGCCTCCGCTCGTCCTGGAAAGAAAAGTACCGTTGGTTAGTTCAAATGGGTATTAAGACTACTACTACTGCTGCTGCTTTGGTGTTATTGTTGTAAAATATAGTCTGGACTGTGATAATAACCCAATAATGATAATGCAATAAGGATTAATTTTGTCAGTGTAATCATTTAATGAAAAACCAAGATATTTAAACAGAGTATACACACAAACTTGAATTATTATATACAATATTTAAATTGGTCTGATCTAAGTTTGACTGTGGCGGCGTTTGGTTAGACAGCCAAATTGGTCTCCATTACAAATTCCCCCCCTGGGGACAATAAAGTATATTAAACGTAATGTTTCATAGTTTTTTATGATATGTTTCCAGATTACATTTCCTTCGTTATAGACTAGTTATGTTATTTATGTAATCATTAAGGTTGCTTTTGATCCATCGTGGCTAAGTTCACCTTCAGTGTGATGATGTTCTTGGGGCGGGCCAGTGATTTGACTAGTAGGAGCGCAGAGTCGGGGAGATGGTGAGGATCGGTCGGCATTGGGACAGGTGGTTGATGTGCCAGGATCAATCTGGGGCAGCAGCAGAGACTTCTGCTCTGTGACTCTGACCTTCTCATGTTTCTTCACACCCTCTGATCGCTCAGCACGCTGTGGATAGAATGGTAGTTATATTTAGTCTTAATACAACAACCTAAGTTAATTGACGTCCTCAGAAAATCACTGACACTGAGTCACAGTAATATTTACCTTGAGTCTTTGTTGTGTTTTGGAATACTCCCGTTGCAAGTAGGCTAACTTCCTGCGAAGCTGTTTTTGGTCAAAGTTGTTGTTAGTCACAGCAGGTAACAACAGCTAACAAATTTCCATTCTACTTTTTGAAACGCCAAATGAAAAGCACATCAACTCACTCACCTTCTCCGTGTCATCGCTGAACAGTTTACTCCTCAACTTATTATTGCACTGCAGTGTAGAGCCTGCACCCTCCTCCATTCTCCTCTCTAGAGCCTGCCGCTTGGAAATAGGCGAATACGTAGTCAGCGACGATAAGACAAGCAGGAAGCTAACGCGACTTAAGGAAACAACGGTTCATGTTTGTAACATTTGAGCAAAACTCATTACGAGTACTACAAGGGATTGAATGAGCTAGGCTTAGTGACGCATAATAGTCGATCTGATTTTTAACTTACACCATTCCAACATCGATCACAAAAGCAAACGTTGTCCGCTCAGTTGATTCGTCCCTGTGTGTTTTTCTCCATGTGTTTATACTGGTCGATACTAAACGCTAGATCGCCTTAGCCATGGTCTGTACGTATTAACTTTGTTGTGATGCTTGATTAGGAAGTATGGTGGGTAGCATCAATTTCAGAATCCCACATGATTCCCGCCGCTCCCCCAACAGACCAGAGTAGTCAAGTAGCAATCGAATGATCGGAGTCACGCCCCCCACTGGCAGAAAAGGGTATCGACCACTGCATAGAATGGTCACACCGTAGTAGCGCACGCTGAAACACTGATTAACCGTGCTAGTTTTCCGATCAAACCACAGTAATTCTGTAAGTGCACTTAATGATGCGGGCAACGTCAACTGCTTCTCATCGTCGTAAAATATGGCAAGTTGACAGTGGCGTAAGTAGGTCATTCAGGGTCCCTGTGCAATAATTGTTATGGGCCCCCTATTGTCCAATGAAAATGTCTCTCAAATATATATGTTGGACAAAATCCAAATCTTTAATGCATTCACTTACATAAAATGAGTGTGGGTTACTTTAAACAAACATTTAATTTGATTCATGTTCAACAGATAAATAGCTTATCATAGAATAACGTATTAATACAACATTTTATGGATCCATACTTTTAAACCATTTTTATAATGTTTGGCTAATGATCACAAGTTATGTTAAACAAGTTAAACTCATTAAATGGGTATAAGTAGTCATGTCTTCAGTTTTTGGTGACCCCAAATTGGCCCCAAACAAATGTGCCACTCAAATCTCACTCCAAGGTTTTCTGAAAACTTGGCAGGGCTGCTGGTTACTTCTAATGAAAGATGAGCAAGTGCCATTTCCATGGCTCTGAAGGGCCTTACCGAAGCATTGAGTTGCCAAACGATTGCAGCTACAATATACTTTCATGTCAACACAGTCTCTACAATGTTGACGCTGCTCCTTTCATGGGACATGGGCACTGATTTAAAGAAGAGTCTGTGTGTTCCGACTACCATCACATTCTGTTTTATTTCTGGCGTTGGCAGCCTGTATTCATCTTTTTGAATTAATTCTGGGCGGCGTAGGGACAGCCCCCTTCCAAAAAAGCAGAACGCTTCTAGAGCAGCCGCCTATAGGTGTCATTGGCCATTCATCACACACACACACACACACACACACACACACCCACCCACCCACACACACACACACACACACACACACACACACACATACAATTGCTGAACATTTGTACTAATCACTTATGAACGATATGTAAAATGGCTGGAAACATTAATTGTGAGGGGTGAAGGGTCACTGCATCCCCAACACTCATAATCTAACTCCATACTTTTTGTGAAACTTGGCAGCCCTGTTATTCCACTTAATATAAATATACATAATTATACGAAAACAATCTTCAATATCAAACACTAAGAACAATACGACAAACTGAGAAATGACTATTCCATTGTGTAGATGCGTCCTACTCACCGTAGGACGGTGCATAGATTTGTATAACAAATCAACAATATACTGTATGCAATGCACCAGTGGTAGTGGTATAAGAAGAATAATTAAGTGATAGATATTAAGGCCAATTTAACCCAATAATAAACAGAAATGACTAGGTGTGAACAAAAACGACTACATACATACAGTATATAATTAAACAAATACACAGAGCTATGTTTGACGGTGCAATCTTTTCTAAGAAAGCTTAAACATCGCAAACGACAGTCCAACCATGGCAGGGTGCGCCTACGTGTACATGTGTGTGTGCATTAGTGTGTGTGTAAGCCGGTTGCTTGTCGGGGAAAATAAATTTGTTTCTTCTGTTCCGAGCCACTGGAACAGTGTTCTTTGTGTTTGTACCAGTGTGTGGGTCTAATTGGGCGAGACGGTCCGGCTCCTCAGGCAGCCACAGGTCAAGTACTGCATGGCTTTCATGCTGACGTGCATGAGCGGGCCCAGGTTGAAGAGCATGTGATAGAAGGCATGGACGGACAGCCCTCCGGTTTCATCAGCGTACTTGAGGGCAACAATGGGCGTGTACAAGGGGTTGGTGAGGTTACGGAAACGAGGACTGCTGGCCTCAATGACCTTCTTGGTGCACTGTGAACAAAAATGAGAAGAGTTGGGATGAAGGGGGTGGGAATGGACCGACAGAAATAATTGATTGTCCTGATTGATAACCATTATTATTTCTGACCAAATTCTTACATTTAAGATGCAAGCTAAGTAACAGCCATAGCCATTGTCATATTGGCACATGCAAAGATAACAAGTAGGCTAGGCCAGTGGTTTGGGCGGCAGACTCCAAGCTCAGTATGTATACATTAATACAATACATGTTATACCCAAATACACAGACCCTCTGGACAAAAGTGACTGACACTATACTGTAAAATACTTCAACTAGCCGATGTGGACTCACTCTGGCGATGTCATCAGGAGTTTGTCCCAGCGTCTCGAAGATGTCCACTGACGATGGAAGGTAGACGTTCTTGAAGTAGTTCACTGTTTCGGGGTCAGTACCAGGGTACTCCTTCTGCCTCACGTCCTGGATCATCTTGGCCTCAAACTCTGTGTGGACCGGGCCTGGCTCTATCATTGACAAACTACATAGATATATGAAGGAATGTTGGAATATATGTATTCAAACAGTAGATATTATATATATATATTTTTTTTTAATTGTGTATGTGAAGATATATATATATACATGACACAACCTTATCTTTATTTTCCCATCAACACTGATCAAACATTGTCGTTGTGTGGAGATGTAAAAGTAGAACATGTGGAGGGGCTACTCACGTTACGTTGAACTTCAGGAGCTGCACAGCCAGACATTCACAGAAGCCCTCCGTGGCAAACTTAGAAGCTGCATACACGTCATTGAAGACAACACCTGGAGAGACATCCAGGGTTTAGCTTGAAATGCAGGTGCTGAAAACCTCAAGATATTCACGTGCAATGCTACAGTTGTAGCTTTATTTCAATGATTATCTTTCATGCAGGCTAATCTATGTATAAAATGGGCTGACCTAAAGCCTTACATGTTTTCGTTGAGTATATATCTGAATGGATGGATAACAAAAATAATATATATATATATATTTATATATTGAGATGAGATATATATGAATCTCTACATCTCATCCAGTCCTCCTTTTTTTCAGATTCAGATTGGTTAAATGATAATCCTTATACAATCGCATGCAGTAACTTCCATTTTCAGACTGTACCTTGCAGTCCCATGACACTGCTGACTACGATAATGTGTCCTCCTCTCCTCTTCTTCATGTCCGGCATCACCTCCTTGATCATGCGGATCACCCCAAAGAAGTTGGTCTCAAACACCTTCTTCATCTCCTCCATGGGAATGCTCTCCAGCGGCCCCACCAGGCCGATGCCGGCGTTGTTGACTGGCCGGGAGACCGTCCACAGGGACCACAGGGAAGGTAATGGGAGCAGGATTTTTGAGGGAATAAAGAGAGAGAGATAAAGAAAAATAAAGAGATAAAGAAAGAGAGAGAGAGAGATTTCCAACATTTATTATTATTATTATTATTATTATTATATATTTATATAGGGACATGTAACAGTGACAAGGTAACATAAGCTTAAAGGTTATACCTTCGCATCCCAAGATACACAGTTCGTCCCTGAATGGATCCTTGAGGAAGATGTCTAATCCCTGCCTGCTCATTTACGACAAATGAATATAAAACAAGGCATTGTTGAAGCCTTCCGTAGATCTTTATATTTTGTTTCGTTTCATAGCTTTAAGGAACCTATTTCAAACTGCTTTTAAGTGTGGTTTCTTCTTCAGTTCAAGCATTTTGTGCAACAGTGTTGGAGTAACTTGTGGGACCGTAGGGACTCAAAGACTCAAGGTTCTGGGTTTTGAACCCCAATGTCCACCGTTCATTAGTAAGCATCCTTGAACATGTTATTATATGTTCATTAGTGACGAGTAAAATAGACTAAAAGCATGCGGTCAATTACTAAATAGTAGGCCTTTCTTGTATCAATACTGTGATCGACGGTCCTATCTACATAACTCACTGAGGACATCCACATGTCGGTCCTTGATGCCGTCGATGCACTGTTTGACCGACTCGTCAGTGCAGACATCAAGCACAGCCAGAGACAGAGTCTTCCCATAAGCCTCTCCTGCAGCCTCCACCAGCTTATCTTTCCTCTTCAGGTCGCGCATGGTGGCTATGACTGAACATGTTCACGTGTACAGGACAAGAGGGGAAGGATGGAAGAACATGAATGATCAGAGAGCATTTGCATTTGTCATGTAATTGTATCTGATCGTTTAAGCGTGGTGTTGTGCTTGCAAAATTCAAAACTCACTACTATCTACTATCGATATCTATACATCATATTAGCAACATATTTTACTTGGATCACATCAATATTCTGCTCATATGAGATGTGAGATTACCAGGCGATACATTAAATGGCAGTAAATATGAGTTGATGCGACCCTTTAGCGGTGGTTCCAGGGTGTGTTTTGAACCGGAATATATGCTTATTACTTCTCCCGCTCCCATTTACATGCCCCTTGGCTGTTTTCCATAGCAATCTTTTCAAATGACTGCCTGTGCAGGTTGCGCTAGTGTTCAGCGCCATACCACAATGTGCAGGGTCACGGCGAGTTCACCAGGCCAGTGCTCAGCCACGCTCATTTCCCCCCTTATTCCCCATTTGACAAAATTATGTTTGATAATAATCACAATTTAATAGAGGTTTAAGGTTAGTTTAGCCACTGCTAAAGAGATAATAAGCTTATGTGGCTTTTACATAAACCCGTGTGGTTTAAAATAGCTCTGCTTGTAGGTTACAATAGGCTTGCGTCTACATTAGCCCAGTGCTGATAACCCCACTCACTAGGGCTTTACAACTGTGTGGCTGACAACCAGCCATGCTGGCTGACACACCACACACACGTCTCCATAACAGTTTATCTAGTCACTAGGCCTACATCTGGTTGCCGGGGCCAACAATCCAAGTGTCACCCTGCTCAGTTTTCTGAAACTGAAGTTACCTAATCTGCTCACAACGGCAGGGGACGGGGGTCGTGACCCGCTACTGGTGTGACGGCAGGGCTTTCCCTGCATGTAATGTTACGTAGCACGCAATCATCCGCCGTCACCCAAAGCAGGGATTATGGGTTGAGGAGTTTAAATATAACCGTTTGGATTAATAAGAATGTGTCGAGGAGTAGCCTACTTGAACCCCGGGAGTTTAGGTCAGCTTTGCCACACACACACACACACACACACACACACACACACACACACACACACACACACACACACACACACACACACA
>JAOPUD010000117.1:14604108-14622309 GCA_027122715.1 Trisopterus minutus
CCCCCCCCCCCCCCCCCCCCCCCACACACACACACACACACACGCATATCAGGGACAGGCTGATATGCACCAGCGATGTGTTAACGTGTTAACAGTGGTCAAATTACTGATATGTAATGCCTTTCTGGCTGACTCTGCCTATGGGTTCAAAGATGAGCCTGAAATTCTTTCAAAACACGCTGGCTCATTTCATGCCGGTCATTGATGTTGACATGGATGTTGTCATCCATGTCATCCCTCACATGTTAGGCTATACACATTGTATTGTTTGTATTCGATTTGCCTCATAATCCCGTAAGTGATGGGTCACAAAAATGTCGCTAGCATGTGCAAAATTAAGATTAATTATTCATTCATTCGTTATAAAATGCAACACAGATTGCCAACTCTGCGCAATACAATGCAATGCAAATTAGTGAACCTTGTTCATCTATGTTACGGCAGTCACATGACTCTTTCGACTTTCCACAATTGTTTCTGTTTCAAATTGAGTTGGATGATTCATTCTTACTGAGTAAGCTTATTAATCAAGATAGACACATAAACCCAAAGCTATCAATTCATAAATGCTGTCATCTGAGCACTAATAAATTCATTCCGAGTGAATCTGGAATTCAACGTCTTTTCCCGAAGCATAAATAATGATTTGGTGCACATTTCCAATTATTATCTATTATTATCTATTAAGTGTAATACGTGAAGAAACACTGAAGAGCTTATCTTATATTTTGTATAGTCAGTGATCAGTAACATTTTCTATGGAGATGCTTTCCTCTTGTCACGACACAGACAATTTAAATGCGCCACACCTAGTGGACGCATCTGAACCAATCAGGAAGCGCTGTGGGTCAAGTTTGCCTTTTATGGAGAGGGGCTGCGGCAAGAGTTCCCATAAAACCCTGACAGCCGCTCTTCATTGCAGTTCACTTGCGATCTTGCACTAACCGGCGATCTACTTTCTCTCCGAGCAGCCAAGGCTATTAACTCAACCCAACACAGGTAAGAAATCCACATTGTTTCCCAATGGAATCTTTTGAAGAGCCTTAAGCATTTGTTTTTGTCTATTTTTGCAAAGAATGGTTTCTAACGTTACACCATCTGTACTCCACGTTTTCGACTGTTTAACTTGGTTAGTTCAAGAAGCCGCTCGTTCTTTTATGTTAAGCGAAACCTTCGGCTGGGATTACTTTTGCAGCAGTTGTTTCAAATGTAACAAAGTGCAGTTCTTACGGTCTCGGGCATTGAACTCATTGATTGGGGAAAGCGTGACCGGCCTACGTTAACGATGTACTGGACTCTGGGCGTCCTCAGGGTTCAATTGTAATTTGTATGCATAACTGGGCTCTCCTTGTGAGTAAGCTCAGCAATGTCTAGATTGTTCTGTTCGGTTTGTGGACGTGTGATCAGTGTATTGGTATGAAATATTTTAAGCTTTTATGCATGTTCATTGGCAGTTGTAAGGGCGTGTCGTATTTGTACAGTGGGGGGTTCTTTAACGCGAACAATGTAGATAAAGTGACAAATGGGAATGGATGGACTGCCAGCCGTGATGCCATCCTTGGCTGCGCCGGCTATTTCCTTATATGGCCATGGCGAGCCCAAGTATAAACAGCCTTTGTTACTGCACAGCGGTCTCGCTCTGCAACAGGGGATGCGACATCCAGCGCCTATTCTTTTGGATCAGTTTTATAAAAAAGTAACGAGCCAGTATATTTACATTGGACCATTCTCTCTATTTCTCTTTTAGACATGGACGATGAGATCGCTGCCCTCGTTGTTGACAACGGATCTGGCATGTGCAAAGCTGGCTTTGCTGGCGATGATGCGCCACGTGCCGTGTTCCCCTCAATTGTTGGACGCCCAAGACATCAGGTAAACTAACTTTCCATTACCACAGCGTTGAACCGACTCAACACATCCCACTGGGTCTGCATTTTAATGAACACTATATTTTTAATTTTTTTTAAACTTGCCTTTGTCTTCGCCCTTCAGGGTGTGATGGTTGGTATGGGTCAGAAGGACAGTTATGTTGGAGACGAGGCACAGAGCAAGAGGGGTATCCTGACCCTGAAGTACCCCATCGAGCACGGTATCGTCACAAACTGGGACGACATGGAGAAGATCTGGCATCACACCTTCTACAACGAGCTCCGCGTTGCCCCAGAGGAGCACCCCGTTCTGCTGACAGAGGCTCCCCTCAACCCCAAGGCTAACAGGGAGAAGATGACCCAGGTAACCAGCTTCTCAAGTCTGCCTACCCCCCCCCCCCCCTCCTGCCCCCTTTAACGATCCTGCTCTCTGTAGCCTTTCTGATGCTGACTCAGTCCCCTGTTCAAACATTCACTCTCCAGGTTTCCTCTTTTCTGAGCTGATCGTTCACGTAAGCTCCAGGTTATATCTCTGCACTCATTTGAAGTGTTTGGAAAAAAGTAAATGCATGGTTACTGAAGATTTCAGCCTTGCAATGTTAACAGTGACTAAATTAATAAACTGACCGCATGATGTAGTAGTAGTGGTGGTGGTGGAGTCTTAACTGCATTGTGATATTAAACTGACCTGGTAAGTCTGTCGAGCCAGTAAATTGTGTGGAATGTTGAACCGACAAGTCAAGATGTTTTCACTCTGTTCTTTTGCCTACTTGCCTGACCACTTTGCAGACAGGACTAACCGGCCCCTCTTTCTGGCAGATCATGTTCGAGACCTTCAACACCCCAGCCATGTACGTGGCCATCCAGGCCGTGCTCTCCCTGTACGCCTCTGGCCGTACCACAGGTATCGTCATGGACTCTGGTGACGGTGTCACCCACACAGTGCCCATCTACGAGGGGTATGCCCTCCCCCACGCCATCCTCAGGTTGGACCTGGCTGGCAGGGACCTCACAGACTACCTCATGAAGATCCTGACCGAGCGTGGCTACAGCTTCACCACCACAGGTAGGCTGCTGACCTGTGGCAGAAAAGCAGAATATTTTGTGAAGAGTTGAGAAAAATATTTCCAAACACTTGTTGCCCTGGCTAATACAATGATTGCTCCTGCCCACAGCCGAGCGTGAGATTGTGCGTGACATCAAGGAGAAGCTGTGCTACGTGGCACTGGACTTCGACCAGGAGATGAACACCGCCTCTAGCTCCTCCACCCTAGAGAAGAGCTATGAGCTTCCCGACGGTCAGGTCATCACCATCGGCAACGAGCGGTTCCGCTGTCCCGAGGCCCTCTTCCAGCCCTCCTTCCTCGGTAAGGCTGAGGGGACTATGGCTCAAAGGATGACCTATTATTGAGGGTTGACCCACAGCTGTACAACAAGGCGTTGCGCTACATGAGCTTGACGCTACTTTTACATCTCCCCAGGTATGGAGTCTTGTGGCATCCACGAGACCACCTTCAACAGCATCATGAAGTGTGACGTTGACATCCGTAAGGACCTGTACGCCAACACTGTGCTGTCCGGTGGCACCACCATGTACCCCGGCATCGCCGACCGCATGCAGAAGGAGATCACCTCCCTGGCCCCTAGCACCATGAAAATCAAGGTATAGCCGGTTTCCCCCCCCCCCCCAGAGTTGGCTAATTTAGCAGTTGTGACTTGCTTTATGCCTCATGTTTTTGTACGTTATCTAATCCGGTTCTTCTCTACCACTCTAGATCATCGCCCCACCAGAGAGGAAGTACTCCGTATGGATCGGAGGCTCCATCCTGGCGTCCCTCTCCACCTTCCAGCAGATGTGGATCAGCAAGCAGGAGTACGACGAGTCCGGCCCCAGCATTGTCCACAGGAAGTGCTTCTAAATGAACTGTTCCCCCTCCTGCTATCCTCCATCACACGCCCTACACACAACTATGGTTCTGCACATGCCTAGCCCGTTATGTGTGGGCAGAGCCTAGAGCCACACCCCTCCCCACCCTGCTAGTTTACCTCATCGCTACGGTACCATACCCCAATGGGGAGATTGCAATAGGGAGTAGTTGATTATCCCCTTGTGTGAGGATTAGAATGCCTGTTGTCAGTCATCCCCAAATGTTTGTGACCACCTTATTTGCCTCTATGAAGGTTCATTCCCTGGTTGGCATTCTGTCCAACAGTTCTCTAGTATTGATATGTAAATTATGTAATCCGAAACTTGTTTTGTATGTTCAGCGTTAAGATACTTGGTCCAGTTGGTCATTATGCAAAAGTTTGACGCTTTTACCTTGTCTGAAGGTGTTGTGTGGGTGCGTTATGCCTCTGCACATGAAGAATGAATACAAATAAAGAGCACATGTATGGAAAAAAGAATTCCTCTTCTCACCCTCATTTTTGTGTTGAAACACAAGCATTTGGAAAAATACATCTCACCTGTTGGCTTGCCAAGTAAACAGCCCCCGTCGGCTGGTCTATGCTGGCCCTGCCAGCCAGAAGTAGATCTGGTTGAGCCAATTGGGTGTACAAGCTAACACTTAAGACCCATTACAATTTGGCATTAGTCGTTTGCTGCCTGCTAAGATGCCTTGATGGTCTAAATGTCTAAAGATGATAGATGTCTGGTCTAAAACAAATTATGTTCAATTGTTCCAGAAAATATAACCAAGGTAAATATTTCAGCGATCATTACTAGATTAGCTGAATTTCATATATCTAGTCTGCTGTTCAAACAGCATAGGCCTACTTGCTGGCCACCATCTGCCTTTTTATGGTGTATGCATCATGGAAATGTGTTAACCTAGTATAAAAAGCAGCTACCACAAACTATTCTAGATATTGTATGGAATATAAATGGTTAACTGCGTATTTAAACAGGCATGAAATTACTAATTATTTACTATTGGAAATGCATTGTCAGGTAAGTCCTGAAAATCGTGGTTGCAACCATGATTATGCGGGAAACTGGGTGAGCTGAGCTCGGAACTTACATAATGTTAAGAATATGAGGACTAGTGGACGCTATCGACGGGCTACCCGCCCTTATAATAAATCCCTGGAGACTGTCAGTACCCGCTGACACCCAATTCACCGGCCGGCCCCACGCATGCGCGGGCATCTATTCGTGTCAGGAAGTGTGTGCGTCTGTGAAAGTCTTCCGAGTTTCCCATTCACCAGCAGAGGATCCAATGCATTTTTTACAGCATCCATAGGCTCCTCCGTAAAACTTGTATTATTACTGTATATCTTCCGTATAAGGATGAATTCTACTATAACGGAAGCTCTGGGAAATGTGGACCACCCGCGCGTACAGGTCAGTTCTGTTGACAATAAAGCGGCTTGGACCAGCTACTGCTAGGGTTACTTACAAGCTAATTTTAGCGATCATGTTGGTGATTTTGCCAGGCTGAGGCTGTATATTGTTGTTATTGAAGATAACCCACTAAGAGACGTTGAAATGCATCGTTTCTAATTTGCCTTTTTGCCTGATAATGGGTAATTTAGTTGATAGCTTCCAATCCCTTCAAATTGATGATCAAATTGGTGATGAAATTCATTGATATACCCATTTAGCTAATTTTTTACTTGTCCACAATAGTTCATGTAAAGTACATTTTCGTCAGTTTCTATCCTAAAGAAATACATGGACCTGGATCATCTCTCATTGCAGATAGATGTACCTGGCGTTCACTGAAACGTTTATGAAAAGCATACGTCAACTGTCTTATTCTTAACATTTTATAAGAATTATGATTGGCATTATAATTATCCCATATTGTGTTTGTTGTGTTGTCTGTCCTAGAACCACTGTGAGGAAGATGTGATGTCCTCTGTCGGAATTTCCAGCCTGTCTGACGAAATCCTACTATGCATCCTCAACTATGTTCCTGTGTGTGACCTTTTGCTAAACGTGGCACGTGTCTGTCGCAAGTTGCGTGTGCTTTGTCAGGATAAGACCCTGCTGACACATGTTTGTCTGTCAGAAGAATACACGGTAGGCTTAGTATTTATAATGACATTTACACTTTACTGAACAACATCAATTACAAATGTAGCCACAACTTGCAACGAAAGACATTTGGGATTGTTCCGATACTAATACATTCTCTTGTAATGATTCTTTGCTTCCAGGCCAGTGATCTATCTTTCAGGCACGTGCTGAAGCAACTTGCCAATCAAGTGCAGTCCCTCAGTCTGAGTGGCTGCTATTGGCTCTCTGGCTCCACCATGGAGCATCTCGCTCGCTGCCGTGCTATCAAACGGCTGGACCTCACCGGTTGTCGTTTGACCTCCCTTCGACTCTCCCGCCTCCTGGAGTCCCTCCCCTGCCTCAATTCGCTTGCTTTTGATGTGGCCCCTGGCTTCAACTCAGCACAGCTGAGTTCTGAGGCTGTTGATTTGCTGAGCCGCCTGTCAGAGCTGCGGCAGACACTCCTCACTCCCAGTTACGGCGTGGTGCCCTGCTGCTCCCAACTACGCAGGTAACCGTGGCAACCTCTGGCTTCTTTCATCGGAGTCAGGGCAAGGCTAACTGGCTTGATGAATCAAAGTTGAGGCATTTGTTTCCTGGTCCCGCGACCGTACCAAGTTGTATTGTGTCTTTTGTGTGTGTGTGTGTGTGTGTGTGTGTGTGTGTGTGTGTGTCGTGTCAACAGATTAGCGCTACAGTTTGATATCCCAGACGTGACCAGGGAGGGCATTGGTGTGTGCTGCCAGTTAATGGTTGGCCAGAGCAGTGTGCCACATTACCAGCAGCTGGAGGAATTCAGTGCAAAACTGGCACCTGGAGAGGTGAGTGTGTAAATCATGCCATTGCATGTCATTACCTATGCAGTATAATTATCTGTAATTAGCCATTCCTGTCGGTGTTTCCAGGTAAACCAGACCCTGCTCCTTCTCTACCTAGCTGTGTTCAGCGTTCACGTTCCAGAACGCCTGCGCGTCTTCCTGGTGTCTATCCCCGGCCCCAATCCCGCCCACTGGCCGGCCGCCACCCCGCTGGCCCACTGCTTGGGCAACCACAGCAGCCTGGAGGCCCTGCAGCTCCCCCGCTCGTGGTGGGACTCCATGTCGCTAGAGCGAGCCCTGCGGGGGAACAGCCCCAAGCACCTCAGCTTCAGCCGCTGCCCGGCGCTGTGGACGCAGGTCTTTCGGTCTCTGCTCGAGGGCGGGGTCAGGGACGCGGCGCGGCTCGTCAGCCTCAACCTGAGCGCCACCAGCCACAGCCTCTACCCGGAGAGCAGCGGGATGCGCGGGGGCGAGGAGCAGTTGGTCGCCGGGACGATGAGCCGACTGGTGAGCGTCTGTTCGAAGCTCCGACACGTCAACCTGATGCACAGACACTACCACCACGAAAACACCCCGGGACTCGACGGGGAGCCCCACCTCTGCGCCAGCCTGTCCCGACTGCAGCACGTGCGCTCCCTGGCCCTGCCCGCCTGCGCCCTCTCCGACGGCTGCAGCGCCCACCACCACAGCTCCGCACACGCGAGCCCCTCCTCGTCCCTGCTCCGCGGCTTAAGGAAAGCGCCGCGGGTCGGTCTCCAGGTGTATAAGCCGTCCGAGTCGGAGCCGTCGTTACCCAGGGACAGCACCTCGGGGCTGGCGCAGCTGCTGTCCGGCTGCCCCTTACTGGAAACCCTGGAGCTGATCGGCCCCGGGTTCATCTCCACGCTGCCCCGCCTGGAGCCGTGCACGCGGGCCTGCATCGAGCCGCGCGGTATGTGCGCCTGGGCCCGGGGCGTGGGGGACTCCCACGTGGCGGCGCTGCAGGTTCTGCCCCGGCTGCGGCGGCTGACGCTGGCGGGGCTGCCGGGGATCCACAAGGGGACGGGGCTGATCCCCGTGGCCAAGCACTGCCCGAACCTCCAGGCGTTGTCCCTGGCCAACCTGGGCTGCCTGAAGACGATGAATTACACGGCGTCGCTGCTGGACACGCTGCGGCTGTGCACGCAGCTGCAGGAGCTCAGGTTCGGCGATGCGACGGTGCCCGACGTAGCTCATGATTGATTTGTTTTACGACGGCTTATTTAATCTTCATCCCGCCAATGCGGTTGTATTCTTTTGCATGTTATATATTTTTATATTTCTGGCATTGAAATGGAAAAGCAGTCCGAGCATTTCACTGCTGGATGTCAAAGTTTGATTATGTGTGAACTTCAGAATGTTTGGAAGAGGTATCTTTCAACTCCCTTCTTCTCTTTGCCTCTGAAGGTTGGAGCAGCCGTACCTGAGTGCCAACGCGTCGTTCTTTGAGGCTCTCTCCTGCTGTTCCCGTCTGAAACGCCTCTGCATCATTTCACGCAGTGGAACTTTCGACCCCGTTGCCACGGAAACCTTTGTGGCTCGCTGCCCCAGCCTTTGCGTGTGCCACATATTCATGGGGGGGACCTTGGTGGCCTGTCGCACGCTACAGAAGATGTTAATCGACAGGTGAGTGTGTTGTTGGGGACGTTATTAAACATAGTGAACATAGTGAGGACCGTCTCCATCAGCGTGTCTATATTGAACTTGCATGAGAGACGCAAGAAACTGATTTTTAGAAGCATGTTTTTTATGATTTTCATGGAAAAACTATAGCCAACGAAACCGTTGACTAAGTGATTCTATGCCTAGTTATAATCTAGTTCACGTTCACATATGGGTTTGGAAAAAGCTATACTGCCCCCTTGTGGTCGTGTTAACGTACCGTGTATGATTAACCCAAGAGATGTGCTGCAGGCATGGACCTTTTTCCAAACCAGGCTTGGGTTATCTGCTCTGCTCTTGTATTGACAGAGGCTCCTGCCTCTGTCAATACAAGCCGGCTATGCCTTTGTACAAACGGCCATGCCATTTCTAAAATATGTCCCTCAACCAAAACCATGAACCCCTTTATGTTCTCTGCCAGGTATTCAGCTGCGCGGCCCGCCCTGAGTGTGGTCATCTTCCCCCTGCAGCACGAGGACCTGGCACTGGTCATCAGAGACACTCCGCTCACCCTCCTGGACAAGATAACGCTCTTCCAGAGCCGCGTGGCCCAGACCCCCCTCCTCGTGCCCTGGTGACACATCTCTGTGACTCTGCTCTCCGCATGAATGTGTTCAACAGCCATTTCAGGCATTTGGATCGATGCCCTGCCATTATTTCACAAAAAAAAAAAAAATAGTCAGACAGTTTGAAATGTGCACGGCTGAATGACTTGTTGATTGTTACCTGTTGTGATGAAGCAAAAAAAAAAATCAAAGAAACCTTTGAGTTGCAGTGTATTTCAGCTCAAGTGATGCGTGGTTGGAAATTAGTAACGATTTAGTGTTTTTGGTTCAAGGACATTTTGGTGGCAAAACTTCTGCACAGCTGAATTTTGACCATTAAAGAATAAATTGATGTCTCCTCCAATTACTTGAGCAATCTTTTACAACAAAGTATTTATCTGCGATTGCATTGCACATTAAAATGGCCAATACTATGTTTAAGGTGCCATAATTATAAAACACGGGATACTTATTTGTTAACAGACTACTTGAATAGATGTATACAACATTGTGATAAACTATAATAGTTGTGAATTTGTCAATGTTTCAGTCTTTTTTGTAACCTTTTGTCCTTGCAATACATTTTAGTAAAGTAAACATCTAATGTAATGAATATGTTATGAAAGATGTATTTTAAGACATATTTTTGGACGTATTCCAAGAACAAAAGAAAAAAAAAGCTTTAGCAGGATTTGTGATATATTTTATTTAGAAATTACAGTACTATGCATTATGGATAAAAAAGATATCAAATCATTAAGTTACATTTTACCCTGATAGACAAACCCTAATTTCTTCCTGACAATTTTTCCTAATAATTGTTCTCCCCCCATGCAGTGCTTTCAGTTTAAATCCAATTTGTGATATTTTTTATTTAGAAATAACAGTACTATGCATTATGGACAAAAAATATCAAATCAATCAGTTACATTTTACCCTTATAGACAAACCCTAATTTTCTCCTAATAATTGTTCTCCCCAGTGCTTTTAGTTTAAATCCATTGAGCCTTTACCGACAAAACGGAAACATTCTGTCATCACTTCAGATCACACAGCTCAGCGTGGTCAGCAACCCACAACCCAGGGTAGAGGGGCTGAGTGAAAGTGGTCTGGACTCTGTGGATGAGGCTCAAAGTGTCTCCGGAAACACTGTAGAAGGCCAGGACACCTGCGCTGTGATCGAGGTACACACCAACTCTTGACGACTGAGGCTCCGGCAATGAAATCTCAACATCATTGTGGCGGAAATAATAATAGTCTTTATTCAAATCCAAACTCCAGGAATTCTCCTGGTACCCAAACGCACAATCGTGGTAATAGTCTGCCCGGCCAATGTCTTCATAACACACCGCTATCTCTATTGAACCGGTCCATTCTACCTCCCAGTAGGAGCGTTCAGACAGAGGTTCTTTACACAGCACCTGCCAAAGATGGGTGAATCTCTCAGGGCGGTAGGGATATGACTGTACTAGATCTTTAAGTTCCACACTCCTGTTTCCCTGGGAAAGAGACAGCTCTCTGTATGCTGTGTTCGGGTCAAGTGTGAGGTGACGGTAATCTGGGAGGTTAGTGGAGGGAGGCTCGATTAGAATATTAATAATCATCCATTTAGTTTATTGTTTGGAAGATTTACACGAATCATGGGCTTACCGAGATTATTGTTGCATTTCATCGTCATGACATTGTGTACATTTCTGTGATTACGATTTTAGTATTGGTTGACAATACCAGACAGCAAAAAAAAGACTCACATTGTAAGAAATCAGCTCTGGTCTTGAGCTCAAGTTGATTCACTACAAGAATGAACAAAGTGAAAAGATGAATAGACATTAAAATAGGCTAAGGATTACGTACTTATTTCTTTAAAATGCAATGATTATTTGGGGTTTTTTCAGACGTTGTACCTGCAGAAGGTGTTGCTGCAGAAGATGCCACTGGTTGGTTGTCTTCCATTTGTTGAACCTAATAAAGCGTATAAAGAGCAGGTAATCTGTCAATTAACGACCTTTTGTAATTCACGTGAGTCCATTGCAATACAGAAGAACAAATAATAGAAACAAAGAACAAAATAACAAAGTTAATTTAGCCACTAAAAGTTATTTTAGTCACTCGTCTGATTAATTAACTAAAAATTGTATGTGGGCAAGTCTGTGACAAAGAACCTTTTTTATTGTAATACATTGTGAAAGTTCAAAGTGCGTATAGGCTATATTGTACACGCAAAAACACGCAACCTGACTCACCTCAGGGCAGGGCTGATCAGCGCGTTTCACCGGTGGACATACAGTGGTCCTTCAGGTTTACAAAGGTAATGCGTTTACGATAACTACTTGACACTACTTGAAGCGTATCCCTTACGAATAAACTACATCTCTAGAACGAACTAATCACCCTTCAACTAAACTCCATTCTGGTGGTCCTCCTATGACCAGTGGCATAAATGAGCTGTTCCCAATTTGATAGGCATACTAATCAATCTATCATAGGGGCGGATGTCAAACCACATAGAGTAAAACATGGGAGTTATAGTCTATATGTAATATACGTGAATCTAGCTGCTTACTTTGCTAATCAAATGATTCAATTGAGGATATATTTCGACATATATATGCCATACTTATAAGTTGTAAATGTAGATGGTTGTACATCTAAATTCTTAGCTCGATAATCGATTGCTAATGTCTTTCTGTCACCTCTAGTATTGCACACATGTGAGCTTGCTAGCCTAGCCGCTCTTACAGCGTTGAGTTAGTTAGCTCCCAAGATGTTGAACTCTGCTGCTTGTTCGTGCATGCGAAGAGTGAGTAAGATGTTAGTACAATCCACCAGATCCTACCACGTTTACACGGCTAAAAGGAGTTCATCGGCCAAAACTCTATCGCATTATCCCTGGTTGCCACATATTTTGTTTAATGATACTTCGTGGGGTATCACTGGAGTGACCAGACACAAGTCGATCGTCTCAGCATCCTTCGGAGATCTGGACCCCTTGGCATCTACTGCCAAGCCGACGGACCAGGTAGTCAGTGACGACGACCACGGAGAGCAATTTGGTACATTATCTAGTGATATTGGCGCACGGAGGTCGTTCCAAAAAAGTAGCCCAGAAATACAGAATCAATGTTTCCAAGAGGACGACGACGAGGATGAAGTTAAAAGAAGGAAACCTTTCTTGGCCAAAGGGAGGAATACGTCCTATTGGTACTTCCTACAGTGTAAGAACCTGTTAAAAGAAAACAAGGTAGATCAGTCTGTCATCATTTTACCCTCACACGATCAATCTTGTGCAACCTATTCATTTCAAATTGTCAACGTAACGCTACACTCTTTTAACTAATTTCAATGATGTGTTGTTGCTGTTTTATTTTCTCTCACAGCTTCAGCAGGCTTTGGATCTATTTGATGGAGACATGTTGAAAAGAGAGAGGCTACAGCCAGAAGAGTATAACTACACCATCCTTATAGGAGGTTGTGGTCGAGCTGGACAACTCAAGAAGGCCTTCAAACTGTATAATGATGTATGGATGCTCTACACTCCCTTATACATCCTTCTCCATGTGTATTGTTTATAAGCGATTCCAGGGCTTACTATTGTTTACAGTAATAAGCTTTTGTGTTGTCTTTCAGATGAAAAAACGGTCCCTGATTCCAACAGATGCTACATACACCGCCCTGTTCAATGCTTGTGCTCAGTCACCATCTAAACAAGTCGGTCTCCAACATGCATTGCAGTTGGAACAAGAATTATGTCGCAAAAACTACCAAATTAGCACTATCACATACCATGCCCTCCTCAAGACACATGCCATTACAAACCACCTTCAAGCCTGTATTCAAACAATACGGGTATGTTTAATTTAATCAGTTCATTTACATGGTATTGACATTGTAGGGGAGTGTATTAATGAATACTTTATACATCTGTGTGTGTGTTAATGTTCAGGAGATGCTGAAAAACCAACATGTGGTTACTCAGGAGACATTTCACTACCTGCTTATGGGATGTGTAATGGAAAAGGAAACCGGGTTCAGACAGGCTCTACAGGTAGGAGCTGTCATGCATGTGCACAATTCGGACAGAACTATTGTTATTATTGCTGTATGACATTGATTGAATCTGTCTTTCCTTTTAGGTTTGGCGCCAAATGCTTCGTTCAGGGATTTACCCAGATGCTAAGAACTACAACCTACTTTTGCGTACCGCAAGGGATTGTGGGATTGGCGATCCCACCACTGCTACAAGCCTTCTGCTGAGCCCTGATTGGGCAGATCAGAAGGGCCCGGCTCGCAAGAAGTCCAGGGGAGGAAGCAGGGATTCCATAGACCTTGACCTCTTGGAGAGACAGTTGTTTCTACAGCCTGGACAGGTTGGCCCCCGCATGTTAACCACTGACCAGAAAGACCAAAAAGGCAGTACACATGTCACAGTTGCAGCGATGGTGCCTTACAACAGCGTACCAGACGTCGACCACTTGGTTGTAGTTGAGGGAGTACCTCGTGACTCTCCTTCTTGTCAGCCAGTGCCCGTAGTGGAGCCCCCTAACCTGCTAGAGCTTTTTGAGAGGAGGGGAGGGGCCACGGTGGCCATCGGCACAGTGAACGGCGCATCCGACCGACTGGCACTGATAGGAGGTGGTAAAGGTTTCCTGGACAAGATGGTCTCTAGTGGCCTCACCCCAGACCTCCGCACCTTGACCCTCCTGGCAGACACCATGGAGCCAGGCAGCCAATCACTGCAGCTGCTCCTACAGGGGGCCAAGCTGCACAAAGTGAAGCTCGACGTAGCATTCTTCAACACCGTGATTCGCCGCGCAGCTAAAGCCGGTGACCTGGATGCAGCAAAGGTACAAAACCCACTGGCACACCCCTCCACCCATCACACCACCAACTGAGGATCCTAGGGTAAATATACTATGTGAATTGACCCTATCCTATATTTTCCCAGGCTGTTTTGCGTGTCATGTACCAGAGACATGTAAATACAGACGTGCAAACTTACGGTTGTCTTGCTCTGGCTTGTGACCAGAAGAAGGATGGTCTTCAGTTGCTCAAAGACATGGAGGTGAGGAAGCACTTCTAAAGTCCTCAAGTGAATGCTTGTGAAGCATTGAGTCACCTGAGGGAATAATGTTTTTAGATTAAGATGCAGTAGCTGGCTTCTGGTACTAATACTAGATGTAGAATTGTAGAAATCTAGAATACTCAACAATAGATAATACTTTGACTTAATTCTAGTAGTTATAGTGACACTAAAGAAGACACTATAATGCATGGTGGTGACTTTATTTCTTGCAGGTTGCCAGATTGAGGCCTAATGTCCAGGTATTCTCTGCTCTGATTGG
The DNA here is from genome assembly GCA_027122715.1 of Trisopterus minutus. Classification (NCBI taxonomy): domain Eukaryota; kingdom Metazoa; phylum Chordata; class Actinopteri; order Gadiformes; family Gadidae; genus Trisopterus; species Trisopterus minutus. Next base: position 14,618,362 of record JAOPUD010000117.1, read on the forward strand.
CCGGGCATCTCGGAGGCTGGACTACATTTACCTGAAGGTACTACTGGAGAGAATGGCTGAATTGAGAGTGTGGCCAAACGAGGTCATCATCAAACAGCTGGAATTTGCTGCACAGTATCCCCCTAGCTACGACCAGGTAGGTCACTGTGTTTCAGATTTAACAAAGCTGTTGTAACTCAAGTGCATAACCATTCATTAATTGTCTATTAATTATTCCTCATGTTTTAATTTCACTCCTCTTTATCTCTCTCTCAGTTCAAGAAAAGGAACAACTACCTGGTTCAAATTGATGGTTTCCGTGGTTACTATCAGCAGTGGCTTATGTCCATGCCTGCAGTCAAGGGTGCAGATACAGAGCAGACAGACGGGCAGGCTGGGACAGACGTGGTTGCACAACAAGAACAACCTGAGACTGATGGACTAACAATTAAGCAGCTAAACCAGAGGGCGGCGTCGAGGAGATTTAACTCTAGAAAGACAAGCGGGCAGAGGAGCACGGCCTCAATATAAAACACTTCAGCAAATCAGAAAACTTTTTGGAAATGTACTTTTATTGAAATAGGGTCAAAGGTCTTTGACTGTAAATGCTGTTTGTGCATTTATTTATCAAGCAATGTCATTGGTTGGACTAAATGGATAAAAAAATATATGTATTGGAACTGTATGATTTGAGGCAAAATCCACTGACACTTTCAACTGAAATATACTATACACATTATTTGAAGTCTCCATTTTCTTTGCATTAAACATTTATTTATTCATCATTTTGAATATGTACTGTTGTACTGTTGATGTACATTTTTAACTGTATTGACATGACAACAAATAAAAGCTGTTTTTTTTATCTTTAATCTTGTTTACTTCGCTTATTCAGATACTTCAAATGACTGTAGGTGACACAAAGTATGTGAATAAATGTTGCAGACGTACTGTAAGAAATAACCCTGGCACATAGGCAACGCTCTAGACTTCCGCTCATGCGGAAATCTATGTCATTTCCGTTTAGTTCTCCCGCGAGGAACAAATTTGCGAACTGTTTACATTGAAGGTAAGTTAAAGACCGTATTTATCCGTGTTTATGGCCCACCAAAAACACGCGGCTATTATTCCTACGCTTATATTTATGTGTTCAAAACCGCCACATTTGTTGTCATGAATTTAAGCTTCTCACTTTGTGACTACTGCTTACTCTTTCTCTTTACACAACCAGTTACTTACCAGGTAGCAAGGCCCTACCGCAAGTAGTGTTAACATTAGTGACTTCCTAATGGAAACATTGTCGACCAAAACTTGGAAAAGTACATGTGGGCGTTGACAATACAATGGCCTTACATTGTTTAATTCCTTTCAACATTTATTGAATTATGAGAAATCTTTTCGAAAACACCTTTTGAAAAACTGAAATCAAAGGGAGTGGCTAACCCATGTTGTCTCGTCACTAACAAATCTGATATGAAATCAGTTTCGTCTCTGCTGAAAACAATCGTGTGTTTACTAGCAGAAGCTGTTTCATGTTGTCATTTCTATCATCTTATCCCTCTGACGGCACAGATCTCTTTCACCATGGACGAGGTGATAATTATCCTCAGCGAAGACGAGGACCCGTGTTGTGATGCCGCATTCAACGACTCCTCCGTCCTCTTCGTGGAAGAGAAGGAAAACGGTGAGGGATTTTCGCCTGAAGTGTGGACATGTGTAGTAGTATCGAACCACGGTCTTCATTTGTATGTGTTTTATTGTGTGCCTTTTTAGTTGTGCCAGAAGTACCAATGTCTGCCCAGGCTTTGGAAGAAGACCTAGTAGTCACCTTCTCCAAACGGGCTGAAGTGTTGCCTCATGCACGCCATGATTGTCCCTTACACCCCTTTACGTGAGTACACCCCGAAATGAACCATAACTTGTTTTACACATTAAACACTTCTCAGGCGTTTTCAAACGCAGGATCCTATTTTGTACCATTGTCTTTCCAACTTTAGGCGTGCAGAATATGTGAAGAGCGCCCCAATCGCCAGCAACCACCAATTCTGTAACCAGTGTTTCTGCTATGTTTGTGACAAACTAGCATCGCTGGTATGTTGCACACTGTTTGATAGCTACGCCACTTTAATACTGAAAAAGTACTTGAATTGTATTGTTATGTATTCATTTGACTGAAAAAGGTCTAGCAATTCAAATCAAAACATATGCACTGTGGTTAACAACATTTTGTCAAAAGGCTACCCTCTTTTTGGACACTCGTGATTTTCACTGTCTTTTGTATTTCAGTGTCCCTTGTGGTGTGTCAATGAAGAGTGTCACTGTAACAGTCACCAGAGGAGTGTAACCTGGAGCAGCCTCCGAAACTCTGCAGATCTGGGACATTTACTTGCATTTGACTTCTCATTGTCAGATGTAGACAGTCAACTGCAGCTTGCTGGTAACTGCTGGGCTTCCTCCGGGCTTCCTCCGGGCTTCCTCTGGGCTTTGAACCATAATAATCTGCAGGAGTTCATTCAATGTGCATTTGATGTTGTATGCACTATCCCTAGTTCTACCAGTTCAATCTGCAGTGTTTTTGTGTTTTAGAAAGGCTACTGGGGAGCTTCAGAAAGGACCTTCAAGTAGAGTATTCCCGTTTCGTCCAGGGAAAGATGTCTTTGGATGACCGCCTTCAGTCTCCCCAGCATCGTCTGGTTCACGAGTAAGTGTTGGGATTCTGCTCTGGGTTGACTGTGAGGCTTTAAAATAGACAAATGTACGTTTTTGGGCTGATAACCTACACCTTGGATGTCAAACCTGTAGACATCGAAAGGTTTTGTTATCAAATAGTCTGTATAACTTAGTCATTCTGTACAGAGAAACCCTTGACAGGGAAAGGCTAATCTGTTTAGCTACAAGAGTAAAAAACAACAACACATGCACAAGTTACAATAAATAATAATAAATATGTAATACGAAATATAAATAAGCATCTACCTGTTTTCCCGATGAGGGGGTTATTATCGTTTTTTTGTTTTTTTTTACTCTGCAGTTACACACCCGTGTACGAGTGTGTGTCATCTTTCCTGGAAAAAGCAGAGGAACAGGAAGGAAAAGTTGCTGCCATCATGAGCCTCGGGGCCGCCAAGGACTTTACTGTCCACTACCAACCTTCAGGGTAAGCACACTCAAAAGACACTCCCACGCGCACACAGTGTGTGTACAGGTGAGGCCTCACCGTATATCTGTTGCGGCTGAAAGCCTTTGGGTACGAACCAAATGTCCAGTCGACCTGTATGCATCGTTGAGCAAGAGGCCTCACCTCCACCTGCTTATTAATGATGTTGATCTAAATATAACTGGATGGGCTTGGATCAAAGCTTCTGGGAAAGGCTAAATCTGCACTTACCCTCCCTTACAGTATAGAAGAAAAATAGAGAAGTACGTATGGCTGTAGTGTAGCTTCTGAGCAGTGAGTGAAAGACTCTTGACATGTCTGCTGTGGTGGTTGTTGTCGTTTTCTTTTGCGTACAGGATGTTGCCAAAGTGTCCTAAAGCTAACGCGGTGGATGCCAAAAGAATACTCTTACAAAGGTAAAAAGGCCCACTCCCATGTCCACCACACATACCCAGATTTGAACTTCAAAGCACAGTGCCCCCTCAGCAGCTCATTAGACGTGTATGTAATAGAACTAAAAATATAAGTTGCTTTGACCAAATGTCCCGATTTTAAGTTCTGTTATATATTTCAAAGTGCTCTTCTTACTGAATATGGTATTCTCTTCTTGTTTTCAGAGTGATTGATTCGGTGCAGAGGCTCATGGTGATGTCTGAGTTACCGTCTGCTTTCATCCAAAAGCTGCAGTGCTTTTACCGGGGCCTGAGTTTCCACGTAAACTTGAGAAACTCAAGGAACAGGTGTGTGTGTGTGTGTGTGTGTGTGTGTGTGTGTGTGTGTGTGTGTGTGTGTGTGTGTGTGTGTGTGTGTGT
>JAOPUD010000117.1:14636216-14647068 GCA_027122715.1 Trisopterus minutus
TCCGTCGTTCCTAGCCCACTATATGAGGGGATTCATTTTGAATGTTTCTGTGTCTCTCAGGAGTTAGAGAGACAGAGAGCGCGCGCGCGCAGCTGCTGGGGAGCCCCCAGCAGCTGCGCACGCGCTCTCTGTCTCTAATAACTCTCTGTCTCTCACGGGCCAGAGCAAGGCACAATCAAAATTTCTTTGGGAATTTTCTAGTTTTAGTAATAATCTTCCCAAGGTATCCCCTTCAATGAGTACGTTTCAGTATTATTAGTATTATTCAGAATGCACCGTACAATGTACTCTCATTCTTTACACTCAGATCACTTATAGTCCAGTCACTTTATGAAAAAAGGTCAAACTAATTGCAACTGAAGCAAACTCAACAGATTTTGTATCCCTAATATGTCCTGAGTATGGAAAAAAGGCCCAGAAGAATCCCATTAGGGGAGGTTTAGAAAAAGACCCAAATATAGCCTATTCATACGCCTATTCATTCTTTATCTCATGTGAATAGGGTCAATATTTTAACATTTAGATATCCCCATGAAAATTACTGAGTTGCTTACTTACATCCAGACAAAAAACTAATGCATTACAAGTTTTTTTTAATTGTTCCCAGCCCCAGTTTGGGGCTGGGAACGTGGGACTGTTTCTGTGTGAGGGAAGAACAGGAGACAAGGGTAAGGAGAACGCAGAAGACAAAAGGTAGGTCAAATAAAAAGTGTCTGGATCAAACAACTCTCTTACCTGACAGCTTAGTGACTGACAGCTGAGTGGACCTGGAATGATTGAATCTGCCCCTTATCGTGACATTTGTTTGCGTCTATAGTATTTTACTGTAAGATGTCAATAAGATTCTCCTACTGACCCGTCCCGGGATAAGGTCCACAATAGACTTCAAACCTCTTTATCAGTATAATAGTACTTATTCCAGTGTTTCAGGTTACCTGGACATTGTAGTTTTCTATTACAGAAGGAGGGACTCATTATTTAAGTTTACTTAAGTCTTTCCGTGGTAGAAAAAGATGTTTTATTATGTGCAGTATAACAGATATAGATATAGTTTTATAGTCAGATGTCTGTAGTTACACAACTTTGCTATGTAGCAAATGCATAAAGTAAACAACAGCTTCATACTAACTACTAATACATACTAATACACCAATAAGAGATAATTCCATAAACAGGGGTGCAGCCTAATAACCTCTCCAAGAGCTGTAACAACTCAACAATATGGACATTTGTCATGTCTCTCTGTAGCTCTCTCTTAACCCTCAAACATACAGCAGCCTTAAGTTCATTAGTTGGTATTCATTAATATTCATCAATCATATATCATTTAATGTGCAGCACCACAACACTGATGATTGGTGGATTTAAACACAATGAAACAAAATAAAAAAGACAGCAGCTCAGTAACTCATTTACTGCATTCTGGTTCCATACACACGCGCATACACACAGACACACAAACACACACACACACACACACACACACACACACACACACACACACACACACACACACTGTGAAAACACTGGCTGTACCAGGGCGCTCCGAGTGGGAATGTTAAACTAAAAACATGACAACTTGGAAGCTTGAATGTCTGCATCATGTTTGGAAGCAGCAGTGAGTGACGTGTGACAGTCAGTGTGAGCTCTGCAATCCGTGCAGCCGTTTGATCTGCCTGGAGATGCCCTTCATCTTCAGCCCGTAGATGATGGGGTTACACGTGGTGGGGATGAGGACGACCAGCAGGGACACCAGGGTGGGGGCCATGCTGCGAGGGTCGGCCTCCGTTCTGCTGCCCATGATCTCGCAGGAGGTGGTGATGAAGTAGTTGATGAAGACCAGCAGGTGAGGAAGGCAGGTGTGCAGGGCCTTGCCGATGAAGACTCTGGAGCTCTGCATGCAGACGGCCAGGATGCGTGCGTAGGAGTAGAAGACGAAGAGGCTGGGCAGGTACACTGTGAGGAAGATGCCCAGCATGCCGTAGACATTGCTGAGCAGGATGTCCCCGCAGCCCAGCTTGGCCAGTGAGTAGATGTTACAGTACAGTCGCTCCATGCCCCGCCTGCACAGCGGCACCCTGCTGGTCAGCACGGTGGCTCCACCGATCAGACAGGCCGGCGCAAGCCACGCCCCCAGCAGCATGACCCTCACCCTGGCCATGGTGACGAGGGTGTGGTACTGCAGAGGCTGGCAGATGGACACGTATCGGTCGTAGGCCATGAGGGACAGCAGGGTGAACCCCGAGGCGCCGATGAAGTAGATGACAAAGGCCTGCAGGACGCACAGGGAGAGGGGGACGGTGGGCTCGGCTGTGGAGAGCAGGTCCACCAGCAGCTTGGGCAGGATGGCGCTGCTGCCCACCAGGGAGTTGAGCAGCAGAGCAGCGATGAATATGAACATGGGCTGCTGGCGGAGGCTGCTCTGGGAGCAGATCACATACAGGACCACCAGGTCGCTCAGCAGGATGAAGCTGTACACCAGCAGCAGGATGGAGAAACACACAGAGTTATACCGCCCCACGCCCCGGAACCCCAGCAGCGTTATGAGGGTGATGTTGGGACTGTGCCCCCCCAGCTGGGACGCATTGAAGGCCATCAGGAGGACGGAGGTCTTTCTGCTCCCTGGTCATAGGGCTGGATCAGATAGAGTCAATGAGCAGCAGGCTGAGCTGAGCTGCTGGTTCAACAGGTCCAGCTGCTCTGCTCCGCCTCCGTCCACAGGAAGTGGGCTGTGCCCGCCTCCAGCTTTATGAGGGGAGATGGACGTCTCTCTGGAGTTCAGATGTTGTGATGACCTCATTACCAATCAGCCCGGCCCCCAGGGAGGTTCAGACCGGTCAGGGTCCCCTGGTACCCTGATCAAAACATCTGCCGAGTGGAACTCAAAGAGAGCATTAACAGCTCAATAGGATATTTCTCATTTCTCTGTTTCTCCTGCTGCCCAACCATTTATATATTGAAGAAGTAGAACATGTTACACACACATCAATTTGTATTTATAAACTCATTTTTAAACATACATAAATACACAAAACAACATTTAATCATTCATACACACTAAGTTAAAGGGGTAGTTCGGAATTTTGGACATCGGACCTCAAGTGAGCCAGTGTGTTATTTATCATTGAGACCGTTTTCAACACGTTTCATTCAGTCCTTCTAGTTGCAGAGATCGCTGGTGCTACAACTAGGCTAGCGCAAGTTGATGGGTTTCTTCTAGCCTGCCAATAAAAACAGTTTTACCCACTCCACAGTACACCCGAGGCAAACCAATTATAACGCCAGACTGTCTATGTAAATGTCTGTGTTGATAGAATAATGTTATAAATAAACGTACCCTTGCATCACATTGCATTTCGTTTATAATAGATGGATAGATAAACCTTTATTGCCCCAAGGGGAATTTGTCTTGCATTTGGGAAGATTTAAAAACATGTAAGCACAAACAGCACATATAAGTACAAATACATACAGACTCACAATGATAGACAAAATGACAGACTAATACAAACAGACAATAAACATAAACATTCAAAGTGCATAGTGTATACTTCAGGATGGCTCTCTACCTGAATTCAACCTGTTAATCAACTGAATACTCCTTGGCACAAAATATGTCAGTGCTCTGTTTGTTTTCACGCAAGGCATTCTGTAACGCAGACCTGAGGGGAGAAGGGAGTACTCAGGGAAAAGGGGGTGAAATGGATCGTCTAGTATCCTCAAGGCCAAATTGATTGTATATTCCTCAGCAATGTTCGTAATGCTTTTCACCTTCATTCCAGTTATTTTTCTTCCTGATTTCGTAACCCTGTCCAGCATATTCCTGTTCTGGACAGACAGGTGACCACCCAACACTGAATCGCAAAGGTCACAACACTTTGTATAAAGGTTAAATAAAATAATCTCAAGATGATTGTCAGCCTTAAAACTACACAGCTTTCTTAAGAAATCTTAAGAAAGTCTTTGTTGTGCCTTTGAGTATCTTGCCAGAGTATTAGCCTTCCATGTCAGTTTGTTATCTATGATACCTAGGTTCTTAAACTCTTCCACCATGTCTATGTCATTCCCCTGTAAAGTGACAGGTTTAAAAGGGGGCCTTTTCCTAAAATTGATTACCATTTCTTTGGTTTTCAGAGTATTTAAAATCAAGGAATTAGCTTTGCACCATTCATGGAACTGTTCAATTTCCTGTCTGTAGCTAAGCTCATTACGTATTAAGAAACCCACTAAGGCAGTGTCGTCAGCAAACTTGATAAGAGAACATTCAGGGGTTTGGCTCACACAGTCATTTGTGTACAGTATGTCTAATAGTGGAGAAAGGACACACCCCTGGGGCATGCCCCTATTAATGTTAATGGTGGATGATTGACAGTTGCCTGCCTTAACATACTGTGCTCTATTAGTTAAAAAGTCATAAATCCTTTACCAGAAAGTAGTCCTCAAAAAATCGAATGTGATCATTGCGATACAAGGATAGTTTTATTTCTAATATTATTCTATCAACACAGACATTTACATCGATATTCGGGCATTATAATTGGTTTGCCTCGGGTGTACTGTGGAGTGGGTTAAACTGTTTTTATTGGCAGGCTAGCAGATCCCCTCGACTTGCGCTAGCCTAGCACAAGCGATTTCTGCAACTAGAGGGACTGAATGAAAAGTTTTGAAAAGCTTCCAATGATAAATAACACACTGGCTCACTTGGAAATGAGGTCCGATGTCCAAAATCCCGAACTACCCCTTTAACATTGTTGACTTATAAAATACAATGATAAAATACAATATTTGATTTGTAAAACCACTGCCCAGCTCAAAGTTCTATACTGATGAACATGAAGGGGGTACACTTCGGGGTCTATGCATCGTCCACAGTGCGTACCTGTCCCAGTAGCTCCGCCCGCGGGGGAAGTACTCCAGGTTGACCCGTCGGACCATCCAGTGCAGCGGATGGGTCAGGAGGGTCTCCTCTCCGGGGATGAGACGCCACAGTGACGCCTCCAGTTGGAGAGGCACCAGCAGGCACGCGTGGTCTGCCCTCACCACCTACACATAGATAACTTTATCATCCACAAAGTAGAAACTTTGTTTCACAGCATATATAAAACATCATTGAGGACTAATACATCACACGCACACAAATATTTTTCTGGTCTCTTAATCTCTGTGTATTCAGAGGAAATGCACAGGGTGTTTGTGTCAAGACTCTGAGCTAACCTCCAGGTCGTCCAGCAAGGAGCCTCCAAGGCTCATCTCCCCCAGAGGCATGTCAGGGTGGCGGGTGTGGAGGAAGCCCTGGATCTCCGTGCAGATGTCCAGAGCCAGGGACTGAACCCTGCGCACCTCCACTGGACTCAGCTGTGCTCGCGTGTAGTAGAACTGCAGCAGGCGCTCCTACATGAACACACGTTAGGGTACGATTAGCTTTGTATGGCTACCACAAACATAAACATTTTAACAAAATGCCCTAAAACTGCCGACATTTTTTACCTGTAGAGTGACGGCAGATAACTGGAGTTTCTTGGGTTTGACATCAGACTTTGGCTGAATATCCAAACTAGATTTCTCGCAAAGATCAGCTGTTAAGGAAAGAGACATAAGATCAGCATGGGAAGCTTCTGCAACTTATTTAAGTATGTTCAGCCCACTGGCTGGTTGTGTATCCAGTACCTCGCTGCTGTTTGGCTGCCTTGGCAACCTCTTTCAGGACAACTCCTTCAAGGCTCTTCCCGATCTGTGTAGGGGAAGCAGAGGCCAGCTCTTCCCAGCTTTCCACCATCTTCTGCTCCACCTTCTCATCCTCCGCAGCACGGCCAGCACGTTCAATCAGCTTAACAAGGTCAAAGGTAAAATGTCAACAATCTGACACATGGGTAAACAAGCTACTGCTTACATGCGCTATATGCAAGTATACTATATTGCATATACACACAGATGGATTCAGTATACAGGAACCAAAGGCATAACAGTCTAACATTCAAGAAAAGTTCATTAAGTTGTCATCATCTAATGTATGAAACCACCATGACTAATGTATGAAACCCGCACACTCACCCGTTTGACTACAAGCGTAGCGATTCCCAACAGCGCAGCACCGCCGACTCCTAAAACTAATCGGGCGTTAGTTAGCAAGAAGTCGATCACGACAGCAATGCCCTCTTCTCCTCTCCTTCTGCCGCTACGAAAGTCCATCACTACGTCCGACAGTGGTAAACCTACGGAGGAAGAATGGAAATCGATGACACTCAATAGATTCATTTAAAGAAATCATCTATATTGTGCCATCCTCCCTTTACATTGTGTTTATTTGCATATAAAGAAAAACAGGCAAATGGGGAACTATGTATCTCATTCCACCCTGGTTCAGTTGGAAGGCCCGTACAAGACCGTCTGACATTGGAAAAGGCGCTATGCCGGGCCTTCCAAACGACTATATATAGATGCTTGCGAGTGGCACGTTTCCGTTTAAATATATAACCACCCTCCAATAGCCACGACAGAATGACTTCCTCAGTCCTTGGAGGAACTGTCAAGAACACACAGCACATAGCAGACTTGAAGTGAGCAGCAAGCAAACAGGACATTTTACGCAATTAACCTAAACGGACGGCGAATCAAAACTAAAAGCTGTCAGATTGTTGTTAATAATCCATCTACCACTGCGATGTCTCCTATTTTTAGACCCTTGTTTAAACCTCAGTGCGCAGGTCCAATTGTTGTTAGCTGTGCTGCTTGAATGACAGCCACTGTTATCAACATACAAGAATATTGTGTCCCAAGATAATGCAACGTTTGTGAGCGGCCAACCTAGCCGTACATGTCTGGGCTGCGTTATACAAGAGATTGAATCAAGAATCAAAACAATAGCTGCTAGCTAGGCTACATATGTTTTAGGTAACTTTACACAACGTTAGCGATAGTTTATTTTTGTTCGTGTATTGGTCGTTCGCGATCACTTCCTGCCTACATTGAAGCACCTTACCACCAAAAAGGAGCGACTCCTATTCCTTGGCCCAAATCATTGGAATGCCTGCATTTATACCAGTTTATGGTCTTGATGAACAGATATATCGCCAAGCTAAGCTAGCTATCGAGCAGCAGCAGCCATCTGGCCGACGCTGGACCAATAGGAAAGAGGCTGACCTCTGACGTCACTGGCCTCAAAGTACAACTTTACATATTGAGGAATCGGATCGATTTACAAAGCAACAGACATTTGATCTTTCATCTATTTGAAAAAAAACGGCTTAATATTTTAAAGTGGTATAATATGTTCATTAAGTATTTAAAAAAATATATTAATGACGTGTTATACTCAAATTGGGGATTTTACTTTTATTTTACTTTCTGCATATTCCCTTCTTTATAGTTTGTCTTTTTAAGCTGCTCTCTTGGTCAAGTAGAAGTAGACAAATATCTGTTATACATAATTATGTTCATTTGAAAAACACAGAAATATATGCCAAACCTGATGAAATGTATTGTATTTTGTGTATTTTAGGGAGATCAGAAAAGCTGAATTGTAGGCCTTAATTAAAAAGGATGTGGTTTACCAACCTATCTCAGAACTGTGCAGAAAGGTCACCTTGTATTAATGAGTGTCAGACAATGTTCTTTTTACATTGGCTGTGCCTACCTTGTTATATTGCCTAACCGCAACCTAGAACATGACTATGTCCCGATGGAAAGAAAATATATTACATTATGGACTAAATTTTCTTCTTTCCATACCCAAGAGAAACTATTTGACACACCACGTCACATTCCACTTAAGCACTTGAGGAAGTGTTGACATAAACCTCCATGAGGGAACCTTCTGACAGTCCTGATAAAACATACCAGTCTGCAGCAACTGTTAGGATATTAAGCCTGCCTACAATACAAAAATATCTAATTCAGTGTATTGTTAAACTAACTGTTGCATAAATAAATCTTGGCTTAATTGTGTTCAATTTATTCCCATGTCTTCCACACAATGAGGCATATTAACCTTGTAATTTCCTTCTGACATGAACATGTCATATGGGTGAATCAAGACTGCTTCCTAACTAGCTTTATTTTACTGTCTGCCATGTTATGTTTGATATATGAATGTGTGAAACTGTGGTAAAGGGAGATCACCCTCCAGCCCAGAAATGAATTCAGACAACGCTGCAGGATGTGGATAAGACCTGTATATGTGAAAAAATTAAAGGTTTCTCTCCGCACAAAGGTTCTTCCAATCAAAGTCTTTACAAACATTTTTTTGTACAATATAACAAGATTGAATACACTTCAAGTTATGCTTTGTAGATGTTCATATATATATATTTGTATATATTTTCCCCTTCAACTTACGTTAGCTTTTAAGGTCTGTACAACTTGGTTACAAAAAATACATGCCATTTTGATTCCTATGAACATAGAAACAAGATTTCTTTTATTACGGAATATTTAACAGTAGAAGAACCGCGCATGACAGTAGCGTATTTGAGTTTCTACTGTGTATAGCAAAGATGCTGACTTAACTTGCCAAAAGAAACAACCAAACTGATTTGAACTTTTTGACGAGTTTGCCCTTCAGAATAAAATATTCGCATTCACTTTATAAACTCAGTTCTAGAAACAAGGGCTGTTGTATGTCGTGTCTGTCGAGCCTAATGGCGCCTCATCTTGACTTTGCGCCTCTCTGAACTCTCTTTGTGTTTATCATACTCCTGCCCACGCCTCCAGTAGTTCTCTGAGCTGCTGCTGCTATGGCGACGGTGGTGAGAGTGGGAGGGGCGTTGGTTCTCCTCCTTATCCATCTCCAGAACCCTTGGCCTGGTGGACAAAGTACCAAAGCAACGCTATGCTTATTAACCATCACAATTGAAGAACACCGTCTTCAATGACGTTTCTGGTGACCAAACTGAAGATACTGCCTGGGCGCGACGGGCTGTACCTGTGAGCGGCGTCCGGGTCGGCTCGGCGTCGGGAGCGCTTGGCTTTCAGAGGGACGGGTCTTTCGGGGGGCAGGGAGCTCAGGGGGCTGTCGACATCCAGACGAGGCGCGTCAGGTCGGGTCCTGGGAAAAGCGACGCACGCACGCGCGCACGCACGCACGCACGCGCACACGCACACGCACACACACACACACACACACACACACACACACACACACACACACACACACACACACACACACACACACAAGATTGGTCTTTGAAAGGTGCCGAGAGCAAGAGCCGGAGCGACGTCCTGATCCGACGGGATGAGCGGTCTACTCACTTCCTCAGGATGATGACGGCGCGCCTTTCCTTGATGTCCTGTGGTCGGATGCAGTGGGTTATGTCATCAGCAGCGTAGCCGCTGAAGGGGAAAAGAGGGATTCACAGTCATCTCATGGTTTCTTTCAAAAGCCATAGTAGAGAAGACACCGTTAGTGTGCCGTTTTACAAACCTGAGGACTGTGACACTTCCTCTCCTCACCGGCAACACCAGCACAGGCTCTGACACCCGGATGGGTTTGAACTGGAACCGGCAGCCGAAGCTAAGCGCACTATCACTGAAGAAGGACACAGACACTATGGGCCTGGCAAAGATATGCAGGGGGTCAACGTGTGACACAATGCAACCTCCCGGCTGGTAGTCATTGATTACTGCACTGTTCACATAGCCCTCTGGAATGATCCCGTCAGACACCAGACGCTTGATGACCAGCTCGTCCACCCAAGCAGGGATGTCGTCCACCTCCCCTTTCCGGTACAGCCGTTCCTGGCCAGGTCCACGTTTCTCCAGCTGGGCGCCATACGTGTATCCCTCTCCAAAGAAGTACTTGTTTCGGAGAGGTGCCCGGTCAACAGTGTGTTCCCGGTATTGTCCAGCCTCTCCGATGGCCACCACCTCGTCTATTTTATCTTCGATGAGGGCACATTCCTCCAATGAAAATAAGCCCTTCTGTACGATGCCACTCTTAACACGCCGAGCCTCTTGCTCGCGGCTCTCCCCGGTGTCCTCGCAGTGCTCCACCACCTCGTCCTCGTCGGACTCTCGGAACTTGCGCTTCCGAACCTTCCCGCTGCCATTTGTTCCGTCCACGTTTTTGTCTTTATACGTCTCCTCCCTGTGCGGGGTCATGGACTTGAGCTTGTCCCGCAGGTCAGAGAATCCAGTGGCTGCCATGCTGTATGGTAAGCGTCTTACGTTGCTTGCAAACAGTTTATGGACGCTTCATTTCAGCCCTTTAACCCGACCTTATTCAACGCAACGTAGCGGTATTTCGATTGACATTAGCTGAGATAGCACACGAATATAAGCACACCGCGTCGCATAATTACTTGACTTAATAGTTGGTGCGAAATTAGCAGCTTGCGCACTAAATATATATGTATTGCATGCTATTCTCCGAGTGTAAATTATGTCTATCACATAAGATCAAGACTAATGTTTGCTAGCGGAGCTGTTTAGGCTAGTTGTTACGCTAGCCTGGCTTGATTTCGCTGCTAGTGACTGGTAGCACCAATAAACTACGCAGCATTTCACATGACGATTTTGGAATCCAAACCTTTGTTGTGTCTCGATGCTGATTCATGCCAAAGTTACGGAAGAGGAAAGCATTCCTGCAAGACAGTTCGTTTTTGGTGTCATGACTCGTCTCCAGGAGGGCTGAAAATAAACTCGTGTAACCTGCCAGGGATCTGCGCATGCTCAGAAGTAGCCTGTCACTTGGAGCGCCACTATCAAGTTTCATGAGGCTTGCGAGTTAAAGGAAGGCGATTCATACAATGTGTTTATTTACTTGCATAAAAATATAAAATACGTTTTTTACGGGTTTTTTTTAAACAAAAGTTGGTGCAGTGTTTTCTATATTCTATAGAAAACACACGAAGTGGAC
>JAOPUD010000117.1:14885969-14897751 GCA_027122715.1 Trisopterus minutus
ACACACACACACACACACACACACACACGCACGCACACACACACACACACACACACACACACACACACACACACACGCACACACATATAGCCATACCTTGTTTTGGCTAGCCAAGCGATTGGCTTTGATCTTCTTCAGTGAGGCATAGAAGAAGTCAGTGACATATGTGGGGATGAAGGAGAACTCCAGCTTCTCAAAGATGGGCCCCAAGAAGGGAAAGAAAGCTGGGGATACAGAGGAGCAGTCCATTGAGCAAGACAACAGATACACTTCATTAATGATCTGGTCCGGGTTAGGTATCTATCTAGGGACTAGCTCAATGACTCCCAATGACTCCCTCCTCGCTTCCCTGCTACCCTTAATGGTTTATATACTGCTTATTCGACCCATTATGTTCCATAATTCACTCACGTTTTTTTACCAACTTACCAACTAGTAGGAAGATTGGTTGGAAAAGGTCAAACTTTAGCATCTTTTTGATGTGGGTGACAAAGGGGTCTGAAGGGTTGTTGAGTGAGTCTATGTCCACGCTTAAGGATGTGCTGGTCACTACATCCATACTGTAGGCTCCAAAGAATCTGCCACACACACACACACACACACACACACACAATAAACAAAAAGCCTGTGTAAATAGCTTTGTTTTATCCTGAGTTAGTTGGATGAGTTTCTTACTCCTTCAGCTCTAGCACATCTTCCTTGTTGTCCACCCTCTTTTGTATGCTCCTGACCAGGTTAGCTGAGTGTTGCCTCATGAGGAAGAACATCTAGGCACACAGGCAGCAGATCACACAGGTTGAAACAGAGCCACACAGATGCATGGATAGTGTGTGTGGGCGGCGGTCACAAAGGAGGGATGAGCTCCTTCTGCCTTGTTTTGCTTTCCTGTCCTTGCTCTGGCTCTCGTGGGATTTCGATCAGTGTTGAGTAACAACACTGCACTTGTTGAATGACTATTACACCAAAGGCCTAAGAGAACCAGACAGGCCGGTTTGTCCAGGAGAGGCACTCACCTCCTTCTGTCTCCCAGAGGTGAAGGAGGGAGTGAGGACACTCCGGATCCTCCGCCACTGGTCGTCCTCGGCGATCGACACGGCATCGTAAAGTGGCCCGTTTACACGGAAGTTCTGCCGGACACACAGTGTTAAGGAAGAGGATATTTTCTCTCCAGCGCTTCCCTGGATGCACCTTTTAAAAACTTGGTCTATTAACACTTTTGGATTTTTTTTTGTACTTGCTCCAATGTTGACTGTATGCGGCTTTGATTGTTTCCCAACGCTTGTAAGTGACTTTGGATAAAAGCCTAAATGTTCATCTCTGATGAATCATCACAGCAATTAATTCCAAATATAATACTATGATATCCTCATCAAGTACATATCTGTTAAATATATGCCATGATATTAACACTGTATTACTATACTACTACAGTGCAAATCAAGTGGGTAAAAAGCAAGCTCCAGGGAAACGTGGGGATCGGTTGGTTAGTCCTTACCCTGCGGTTGGTGAACAGAGAGTAGCACTCCTTGATGAGAACCGTCTTAATGAGGGAGACATCTGTGGTGCACAGTACCGGCTGTCTACCGTCGTAGATGCTAAGCATCAACAACAACCACAAAAATACATCATTTTATACCGTCTACGACAAAAAAAAATCAATTACATCGATTGTTGTGGAATATTTATTCACTAATTTGATCCATGTGTCATTAGATACCTTTATGTACAGGCAATCAGGTGGGATGATATGAAAACTGTACAGTAGTTCAGAAACAAAGGTAAAACCATGATGAAGGCTTACTCACCCCCATGTTTTTCCATACTTCTTGAAGCACTCCATGTCAAAAACGGTGAAGCCCTAGGTATAAGAATAATGCAGTTGAACAACAAACTGCATAATTTGAGGTTGACATTGTAATCGGATTATAAACAGATGCTCGTAGTTAGGCCCGGCCACTCATAAATAACATGAAAACGAATTTGGTTCGGTTTTTGTTTCTTCTGTCCTTACTCTTCTGTATGCTAGCATGGTTCCGAAGAATGGAATTGGTTTTGGACCAGGGACACCGAGCCTTTTAAAGACACCATAGGGCCAGTAGGCATACCTGTGCATAAACAGTTGATGACATGATATCGTGAAAAACTGTTCATTATTCCAAAAGCTCCACAATATAATTTTGGCATTATCATTTGAAAAATTGTACCCACATATAAAAACAATAATCATCTTCTTTATCAAAACAGATAATGAGGAAGTGAAATTGCTTTTTGTGGAACTGCACGTCTGCATTACTCTATTACAGCATTGGATAGAATAGACAAACACATTATTGAGTGAAAGTAAACAAGTAGAGACATAAATAAAGGTATTTCCTTACACAGTGATCAGTGTGACGAGGGCCACCAACAGGGTCCACGTCTCGGTAGAGAGATAGGGGAGATAGCCCATTTTCTTCCTTTTTTCTTCCTCTCTTCCGCTGCGTGTTTCGGTACAAGCCTTAGGACTGCCACTCTGGGAATGGAGCGCTTTGTGCCTGCTCTGCAGTAGACGCAGGCAGGAGTGTGCGAGAGGTGACAGATTACGACATGGGTACATGGCTCAGGTTAATAGTTTACTAGAAATGACTATGCATGTTATGATATGTCCAATGGCATATCGCCTGTGTGGGTGGAAAGGTCAAAGCACCTTTCTAAAAACTATTATAAATGCAACGTGTTTGTCTCATTAAATGCGGAGAGAAGGTATAAGTATTGTTACAAATATGTATGTAAATGATAATTTGACAGTAGGTAATTTATGCAAATTTCAATTCACTTGATTGCATACATTTTTTGAAAGGCAGTGTGGCAAGTGTAGTGCTGTGTGCGTCATCTTTTTCAGAAATAACGAAATAAACTAGGAGTGCAAGGACTGTCACGCAAGGTATTCACAGCCCACGCACCGTCCATCCCAGAGGCCGCCCTTTAAATCACGGGTGCTGTCATTAATCCTAGACGCAGTTTATGCCTCCGTTTTTGTTCTTCAACTCCCATTCTGACTTATCGACGCACAAATTTTACGGTATTAAGGAGGTTGGCATCTATTCCAGTCACTGTCTAGTCCCTGACTACTTCCAGTGTATTTGTGATTGATTGAATATAGCTTATTAAAAAAAATCTATATATATATATGTATAGGCCTATATATAAATCGGCCATTTTTACACAACAAATTTAACCAATTCAATAAAGCTCAGCGTGCAAAATAAGGTATTGACACCAAGTTTACGTTTTAGTTCTTTGACCACGAATGGGATCCCCTATGAGAATTTCTCCACTAAACGCTTTCGAAACCTCCTTACCAGGGATATGTAGGCTACTGTATAAACCTTAAATCCACCCGAGATAGACCATTCCGGAATAATAATACCCAAACCCTACAATAACAATGGGTATCAACATATATACTGTGATACCTAATAACATCACTGTATCTGAAAATGAGCATCTACAAAATATAATTTGGTTAGAACACATAAAAAAAATAGTAAATTGTACTTTCAATTCCTAAAGATTAGCGTTTGCATTGTTAATTGCAATTGTTTTGTTGTATTCATCATTGTAGGGGAATAGAACAATCCACACCCTTATTGGATTCCTTTTTTGATTAAGTCAAAGACACACGGGTAAAACTAGTAGCACTCAAATGCAGAGAGAACCCAAATTAAAAAAATAATATTAATAAATATCCAGTGTCCATTATTTTTAAATACAAAAAACGTTCCTGGATGTCAAGAAAATACAAAAACCACCATGAGCATTGATATAAAAAACCTAGAGAGGTTATACACACAACCATTCTCCTTCTCCCTAAAGCTAAGTTTGTTGTTGCGTGCTCACAGGATGTTGTATAGTGCAATAATAAAGTTATCAACTTTTCAATTACATTGAAAAAAAACAAAAGCTTTGTACCTAATCAAACATGACGATAAGATAGACCTGGGCTAGTCACACACCCATCTAATAAGTAAACCCAAGTCACCAGTATAACACAGTTGCTTTCATATTATACATGTTTATTAATTTTTCTTTTAAGGCCATTATACTAATAAGTCGTGGTTCATCTCCGAGGATTATACCCATAACATGTTTGATTTATAAATGCAACACAAATGAACAAATATTCTTATTGCACATATTGTGGTTCAAAACGTGACCAAATATTGCATCAGATCGGAGGGTGCAGTAAACCTGTCAAGTGATATGAAGGTATTACTCATTCACATCTAAGGGTCATCAAAACAAAATAACACATCATAAATAATGAGATGATTAAACCCTTAGGGTTACTAGAAGTCACTAGTATTAAAAGAGGAGCGGAAATCTCTCTCCCAGGTCCTATCAATATCCTGCCTCCTCAACTCCTCTTTCCTCTTCCCTTTGTCTCCTCTGCCCTCCCTCTCTACGGCCTTGGGAAGCTTGACGGCCTGGGTGTCCTTTGCGGGGAAGTGAGTGACCCGGGCTTTTTTCATTGGTCCAAAGCCCAGGCCCTTGTGGTCTCTCTTCAGCACAGTAGACACGGGCTGCTTGGGCCCGCCCCCATTCGGGCCCAGCCCCGTCCGCGGGTCCCAGCCGTACCGGACCATCATCTTATAGCTGGCGCTTGAGGCGGGGAGGCAGTACTGGGGGGTGGGGGGCTGATGGTGCAGGCTGAACTGGTGCAGGGTGGAGGAGAGATGGGAAGAGGCGTGGCCACTGAAGTGGCTCCCACACATCTCACACCACTGGCGCACTGGGAATCTGCGATAAGGAAAGGAGGACATGGGTCAGAGAGACAAATGGGATAGCTGGCATCACATGAAATGTGATGTAACTGCCACAATGTGTGCTGGTTGTGTGTGCCGCTGACCTCCTCTCGGGTTGCGTGCCCGGCTGTGTGACTGGCTGTGTGTTTGTTTCAAAGCCGTCCAGCTCCTCCACAACTCCTCGGTGACCCGCTGAGGAAAAAGGACAACAAACGAAACCGAATCAGACAAAGGCTTAGGCAAAAGTATCTTGCTTATAATGCAATGAGAGCAGCACAACACCAAAAAAATAGTCTCAGTGACTATTGCTGTTTTGTCCGTCTTCATGACAGCACACACTGTGGTGTTTTGCCAGGGTTTGTCTGTGGGAGCGACGCGGCGTACCTTCGTGTGCCAGTTCTCGGGCATCTCTGCCCCGCGTGTCGACCACACCGACCCACGCTGCCCCCCGTCCCAGCAGAAGCCGCACGGCCGCCCGCTGGCCGGCCGAGCTTGCACACATCATGGCGGTCCAGAAGAAAGAATCCTGCAGCCGAATAACACAAGTGATCCCTTTGAAATGACAACAGAGTGCATGACCTCTTAAGCACACAGAACCAAACCCAAAGGTTTAATTTGCTTTGCTGATTCCAAGGCTAGAAACAGATTGATCATTATTGGCGCATTTTGAGCATTTGAGTTTGATTGAATTAACAGTAACCCTGCCCTCCACCACGAACATGGGTTTTTTTTATTATCAACAAGCCTACTTTAGCCAGTAAGCTCCATAAAACAAACCAACGCTACCTGAAAGTTTATGTCCACTCCACGTGAAAGCAAGTCTTTCAGCCCAGAGACGTCACCTTCTTGGGCACACCGCAGGAGCTTGAGGCCGTGGAGCTCCGTGGTCCCAGAGGGGGGCGCCTGCCTGGAGGGCTGTGCTCTATGGCCAGTCTGGGGTCTTTCAGAGCGTCCATGGGGACTCCGCCTTCGTGTCCTGGCGTGGCTGTGTTCACCTCGACTGCTATTATTTTCTACTGTTCGGTCTGCATGACGTCTACCGCTACTTCTCCGATGTCTATCTCCTCGCCTACATGTATTGGTTTGGCGTGTGTTCTGCCTTGCTCCGTCACCATCAGTCTCCTTAACCAGACTTTCGTAAAACGACCTGGCCTCAGCCCCACTTATGGCGTTCGGCAGAAGGGAGGGTTTCGCACTGTTGTCTATCCAAACGTCCTGCTCTCTTGCAGGAGCAAAGCCCAAACCAGCCATGGTGATAATGCCCGAAATAGGGGTTGATGATCAACCCTTCGACATATTTACGCAGCAACCTCATCTAAAAGTAGCCGATCTCTCCATGCTGTCAGTAAATCGCAGTTGTAATATCATTAAAATAAGTAAATTGCTTACTCAATTCAATTGTTGCCCACAGCCATGCTATTTGCCAACCACAGCTAGACAACTGCTTGAAAAACACCAGTTTTTAACACTTAAACTGAAGCATTGCACATTAATAGTAAGCGGTCGCTTAAGGTAAATAACAATCTTTCATTTTAACATTACTTAGCTACTATCCAAAGCTTTTTAGGACTAGAAGACACGCTGATATTGTATGTTTACGGTTTACAACCAAGGTGCTAATTTCTTCTTCTGCTATAGTCAGTATTTTCAGAATGACCGCTATTGCCTCCTATGGTGAACGTGGGGACTGCATCAATGTTATTCAAATCATTGATACAACAATAAAACAATCAGATGATTTTATTTAATACTTCCACCTATTATTTAATTATAATCGAACCAATTGCTATTACAAAATACAATATACATCAAACTATTAGTATGAGAACCACAATTTTAGAATGAACCATTTTTACACATTCATGTCAAATAATCCACCTAAAGGAGGCGTAACCCTGACCCATATATAAATCTTTTTATAACTTTGACACTTTTACCTTTTAAAACACTTTACACTTTACAAACATTATGTCAAAACCGCAGACATTTACAAAGTACATTTGTAGAATATTTTGCTAGTGGCATTTATTCACATGCCTGTTCTTGTCACCCATCTGCGTGAAGGTCTGTCCACACTGGGAGCAGGCGTACGGCCTCTCCCCCGTATGAGTCCTCATGTGCACCTTGAGCTTGTAATGGGTAATGAAACGTTTCGAACAGCAGGTGCACTTGTGGGCCTTGTCCCCCGTGTGGTAGCGTTGGTGCATCTTCAGCTCCACCATGCGACCGTACGACCGCCCGCACTCCGAGCACGGGAAGCGGGGCGGCGCCGCCAAGTGGCGCGCGCTGTGGCTCCGCAGTCCGCTCTGCGTCTTGAAACTCTTGCCGCACACGGCGCACTTGTGGGCCTTCTCGCTGCTGTGCACCGCCATGTGGCTCTTCAGCAGCACCGCCCCCACGAAGCCGTGGCCGCAGATGGAGCAGAGGTGCCTCCGCTCCCCCGTGTGGATGCTGACGTGCCGCTCCAGCTTGGCCTTGTTCAGGTACAGCTTACCGCAGTGGGGGCAGTTGAGGGCGGGCTCCTCGTCGTGCTGCCCCATGTGCGCCTTCAGCTCGCTCAGGGCGGCGAAGGCGAGGTCGCACCGGGTGCACGAGTACGGGTTGGCCCCTCGGAACTTCCTGTGCTTCAGGCGGTGCTTCTCGAAGTCGGACTGGACGGCGAAGCACTCGACGCAGCACGGGCACTGGTGGGGTCTTTCGTCCACGTGACTCCGGAGGTGGTTCTTGAAGGACGCCAACCGCAGGAAGACGGCGCCGCAGTGCGGGCACTTGGACTCCCGTTTGACGTGGAACTTCATGTGTTTCTTGAAATGCGATGACTTCACAAAGTACTTGTTGCACAGCGCACAGTAACGACACTCGTCTCTGTGAACTTGCTCGTGCTTCTTCAACGCATTTTCAAGTTTAAACTGCTTTCCACAGGTGGCACAGGGATACCTGTTATGGCTCTCCATGTGTGTCCTGAGCTCTTCCAGGGAACCAAACATCTCCTCACACCTAGGACAAGTGCCATTCATTTCCTTTTCATGCATTGTTAAATGTTTACGCTGAGTTTTCTGAAGGGCAAGAGCTTTGAGGCAATACGGACACTCATACATTTTCTTTTTCTTTTGCATGCCATGGATCTCAATAGACACGGCAAAGACTTGACGCCACTTGGCGTAGTCCAGGTGGGCCTGCTTGTCGTGTGAATGGGCCTCGGAGTGGCGCAAAAGAGATTCTTTACTGTAGAACAGTCTATCACAACGAAGGCACGGATATTCACTTGAGCTGTGGGTGCTGCCATGCTTTTCGAGCTCTTCCACGCTACCAAACCATTTCCAACATTTAGAGCAGATGAACTCAGCCACGCTATGCTGGACCTTCAGGTGCCTTCTCAGGTGGTAGTCCTGGCTGAATAACTTTCCGCAGATGGGGCAGCAGAACGGCTTGTCCTTTGTGTGACTCCTCATGTGTCGGGCCAGCTTTGAGGCCCCTCTGAAGCTCCGGTCGGGACAGATGTGACAGGAATGACGCTTCGCCTTTGTCTCCGCTACCTTTCCCTGCCCACTGATACTTTCCGTTAGCTCTTCAGACTTTTTAGGTCCATCCTCGTCTAGAGTTGCACGTGCATCAGACCAAGAGCCGACCACCCAGCTATTCTCATCTCCAACCCTTTTTGAATTATGTTTGCCTTCGCTACAATTATCTTTTTTGTTCAGTTTGATCCGGTGGGACTGAATGTGACTCTGCAGCATATATTTAAAGGAGAACTTTTCATCACAATCAGGGCATGCAAATCTCAGTGCAGCATGGGCTTCTCTGTGTGTTTGCAGTGCCTTGCTACTTCCTAAACTTTCTTTGCATATACAGCAGGTATATGCAGAGCGGCCATGCTTAGCCCTCATGTGTCTATGCAGGTGGTAGTTCCGTCCGAATACCTTTGCACAGAGTTGACAGCAGAACAGTTTGTCCTTTATGAAATCTCCCTTGGTTGAGGAACTGCCATAAGAAATCGCACCGGCAATGTCGATATACCTTAATTCATGGCTCTCTTCATCATCCATTTCACTGCTATCAATTCTAAAGTCAGAATCAACATCGGCAGAGTCCACCGTATAGTCCTCATCACCAGCAGAGTCGCCATCACACTTGCTTTCATCCTGCTCATCGTGATACTTCCCATCAACAGAATAGTGACACATATCGTCAACCGCTACGGACAAAAGCGATGGGCTTGGAATGGAGGGACGCTTTCTTTTTTTCAGTCTATCGCTTCTTCTTTGTCCAGGCAGCGGTTCAACCGTACGGGGGGCGCTCTCTTCATCCAAAGACCCGTTCTGAATGCATAGACGCACTGAAGGAGCAGAATTATGATCTGCCTGCAACTCATCGTTAGCCATGGTCAAAGTACCCTTTTCCAGTAATTGAATGTCTCTGTGTTGGCTGAAATAAGTAGTGAGAGCAGCTCTGGCAGATGTGTATGTGGTTTCACCTGGTAAAAGTTGAGCATACACAACTTTTCCTTCCTTTCCTAGGCAGTGCTGCAAGAGTACACACTTAGCGGAATCCAATAAGTTAGCTTCGCCAAGACGGTTGAGATACAGTTCAAAAGACCTGAGCCATCTTTCCCACGGTAAAGCCGGCTTACCGGCCAGGGGTAGAAAAGATTCAGGTGGAGCCAATAATATCACTCCCAGCTCTGGTGTCTTTGTGAATGGTGTATTTGTTTCATTATCTTCGTCCAATTCTATTGTAACTTCAGCCATTATGCTCTGCATGCCAATTGTTTGTAGAAGCTGAATTAGAGTTGCGTAAAATCCGGAAGGGGTGATGGGTGAAGAAACAAAGACCCTGGAGAACAGAAAGAAAAATAAGCACAGGGCAGAAAACTTTGTGACAGTTCTGTATACATCAACCAACAACGATAAACATGACAGATGTGCCTTTTAATTATCAACCCAAACATAAAAGGTAGAAGAGCTATTATTTGAGTGGAATTAGTTATAAATGACCTAGCCATCCAGCTATTTAGTGAAATGCACTGGTAGAATAACGTTATCTGTTTGGAGTTGCGTGCGCCTGCCTCAGTACTTCTCCTGGGTCATTTCTGACCAATCAGAGCATCTCTTCCGTGGTTAGAACAACCCCACTCACCTGTCAGTCACGCAGCAGAGTACGCTTTGCGTTGTTCGGTTCTAAGATCTTGCCCTGTTTCCCTCTCGAATATTACGTTCAGTACCATTAATAGTAAACTCTCCCTTACAGGTAGCGTATATTATACTGCGACTGTGTATAGACACAATTCTTCCCAATTCACCTTCAAATACGGCCTGAATGACAGTTAACACAAGCTAGAGACGATTCGGTTATTACACGTTATTGCAGTAGGTTCAACTGCATTATTACGGTAAAGAATGAAAACAAATACCGTTTAATCGATCATGTGTTTCAGTTCTTACCTCTCTACACGTTATGAAGAAAGAGGCTGAAGGGATTCATGCTCGGGATGCACAATGGTGTGCGATTCTTGAGGCAAACCATGTAGGAAAGTTGGTTAGTCCTCTTTATGTTCCTTAAGACGAACCAGGTCAGACGATGCGAGCATGTATGCATGTATTTGCATGCAGGATGCGATGCACTACAGCGAGTGCACATGCTTCTTCCACTAGGGTATGGTTCACACAGATTATTCCAGTGACTATATTGCCCCTGCTGGCATGGAAGATCATCACAGCGCCCACGAATATTAACCTTTTCCTTAGTGGTAAATTGGTAAGAAGTTAATTAATCAGGACACTCTCAAACTGTTATTTGAAATAAGAAATACATAACAAAAACATTTAGATGTTTGCAGATCAAGAGAGAGAAAGGAGAGAGAGAGAGAGAGAGAGAGCAAGAGAGAGAGAGAGAAAGAGAAAGAAAGAGTTAATTAATCAGGACAATCTCAAACTGTAATTTGAAATAAGAAATACATAACAAAAACATTTAGATGTTTGCAGATCAAGAGAGAGAAAGGAGAGAGAGAGAGACAGAGACAGAGAGAGAGAAAGAGAGAAAGAGAAAGAGAGAGACAGAGTATTGAAAAACAAGTTTAATATAAAGGGACTGAGGATGGGTTGTCAGTGCAGTGCAGGCCAAACGACACATGGATGCATATCCTAACGGTATATTTTAGTGTCATACGTTTGGCCTCCCCTAGTTTCTGTCGTAAATGTTTTCACTTTACGGTTAGCATTCATATGCTATTAATTTACCTGTTCATAAATGAATAGTATGTACCATAATACTGTTCCAGTATTAAAGCCAAACTTGACATTCAAAACAACAAAACAACATAGCCTATATCGTGTGTGTTTGTGTGTGTGTGTGTGTGTGTGTGTGTGTGTGTGTGTACAGCAACACAGTGACGAAAATGCCTTTAAGATTTATATTACAGACATTGAAAAAAAACAAAGAAGCATTTATGTTGTTTAATGACAAAACGACTTTGCTCTTAAATACTTGACCTTAACAGTTTGGTTGGACAGAAAACCCAAAGCAGTTCAACGACCAAGCTCATATTGACACAGATCTTAACGGTATATCTAAGTTGCAGGGTTAGTTGCATATTACTGGATTACTGGTTCACATCCCTTTTACGTATAGGATCCCTTGATAAATGTAGATGAAAAGTGTGAATTTTGTTTTGCCAAACATTTTGGACAACACAAGCTGTTTCTATCTTGAGTTTGAAGATCATAATACATTCTGTTCCCTGAATAATCGCCTTTTTTAATAATTTTTTTTACAAGATAAACCTATTCTGGTATTCAGTTCTTATATCATCCTCTTCTTCCCTTCAATTGACCCACCATCTATGAATATAAATTAGGTAGGATACAAAAGTGTGTGCCTACTCAATATGTACACGCGTGGCAGGCTGTTAAAAACACTTAAAACGCAGGATCACAGGGTTTAACAAGGACCATTTATTCACACGCAGTATGGAACTGAAAACAAGAATGAGTGAGCGAGCG
>JAOPUD010000117.1:15241278-15255127 GCA_027122715.1 Trisopterus minutus
CACACACACACACACACACACACACACACACACACACACACACACACACACACACACACACACACACACACAGTAGCAGTACCTTGGGGACATAGCAGTAGATGATCTGGTGGGTGTCGTCCACTATCAGGTGGTCCAGCTCCCGGTTGGGAATCTGCTCGAAGGCCCGAGTCCGCCCGGGGAAGTCCCCAGAGGTCTTCCCGGAGCACACGTCCAGAATCCTCTGCTTCCGCTCCACCTGTCTCCTGCTCTTCTCCTCCTCCTCCTCCTCCTCCTCCTCCTGCTGCTCCTCATCCTCTCCCAGTCCATGCTTCATCCCCTCATCTCCCCCATGTCTGTCCCCGTGCGGAGGTCTCTCCGAGCCTCGGCCCCGCTCCCCGGGGGGAGAACGAACGGGGGCGCTGGCCTTAGAGTCAGCCGGGGGCGAGAGGGGCCCCCCGGGCCGGAGACCTGGGCTGGAGCGCTCAGAGGGGGGCCGCGGCGTCAGGCCGGGGGGGGCCAGGGACCCGCCGGGAAGGGGTCGGACTTGGAAGTGTTTGGTGTCCTGCTGGGGGTAGAGGCTGAAGCCGCCGCCCACGTCGTCCCAGTACACGATGATCATCAGGATCATGAACAGGGAGCCCACGACGAAGGCCACACGGAGCCCGCGCCACGTACCCATGGTAGCGCCGCGATGCCGACCACCGATTGCTCAACAGGAAGGCTCTATCTTAGCTCCATGGCAACCATCTTTTACGGAAGGGGGCTGCTTCCTGTCAGGCCGCCACAGCTGAGAGTAACAGGAAATATAATTCACAATTTATTGTTGCTTTATTTGATTTTGTGATCAAACTCACAGATTTCTGAGCAGTAGTTTCTGATCAGTAGTATTAGGCCAACGAAAATACACAACGTTTTTAAATGAAATATTAATAATATGCCAAATAAAGGTGTTTATTTACATTTTGGTTTATGAACACAAGCTAAATATAAGACCCTCTGTAATGCACAAAGTCATGAAGTAACCACAAAACATCAATGCATGCCTTTCTCATCTCGTGTAAATACGATCGGAAGTTTGGGACCTGACTGAAGTCCTGGGAAAATGTGCTCCAAGCGAGCTGCTCAGTTGTCACATATATGTGAAAGAAAACTATTTGAGGAGGTGGACGTAGTTTTTTTTTTTTTCTTGCTTATAGAAAGATTAGTTGCTTCTTTATTTGAATCCTTGAATAAATGCCTAAATAATATGAACCAATATGATGGATCGATTTAGTTTGCCTTTACATGAATAAATATGTGTGTGTGTATATATATATTCAAATTCGGAAGTATGCATAACATTCCGAGGATTAAATTATTGGTTTCTTCTGCGGTTTTCTTTCCAGCTGAATTGTTGTGGTTTCACCCGAGAACTCCACGTACACTGGATAAGACTATTTTGATCCCACAGACGGAAAATAATGTGCTCCATCCACCAGACCTACTGGCCACGCTCGCACCCGTCTACACCCACATGCCATTATTTGCCCCCCTCAACATTCCGAAAACAAACCACATTTGCACATTTAGAGCAGGGACCCGGGACGCATTTAACGGTTCGCGATGGTCACTCTTTATACAAAGGCTCTTCTTTCGACAGCCATTTAACCAGGAGCCAACGAGCGGTAGATTATCCTTACATTTTCACCGTCTCGAAACCCCTTTCCAGCGTGTCCCGTGAACGACTGAACCCCAATTTGGCTTCGTTACAGAGATCCAACAATCAAACAATCAACACATCACCCGAGTCGCGGTCGTCAAATGTCTCCGGTTATTTGAACAGGGTTGATCTTTGGACTTACAGCTACATTGCATATCTGCTTTAAGGTGCCTCTACGACGTCCTTTCGGCGCTTTCGGTGCCTCCTCCCCGTCCTCTCTCCCGGTGATGAGACCGCCGGGTGGCCCACGAGAGGAGAGCGCAGCGGTCTTTCAATACATCTGTAAAGAATCGCGAGACTTGCACGTATGGCTGCCCGTGGGTCCACCCACCCCTGTGCAAGGCGAGGGAGACCTTTCACTTGTTGGCACTTGCAAGTTTTGATTTACGATTATTCCGGATGGACCGTTGGCTTAAGCTGTACGCGCTTGCAGATACACATCAGAACTTGTCCTCTAAACTGGTCACCGAGTCTATAATGTGTTTCATATGGATACGAATGAATGCTCAACATGCCCCTGTCATTATTTATTACTGTTTGCAAAATGACGACGTTGAACATTCTTTGTCTGCACGCGTCGGATGCCATTTATGGAAGGCCATTTGAGTTCAAATCAAATGCATTAATTGATATTTAAATAATACACACACATACATATACATATACGTGTTCGTATGAAAGATGTAAAAAAATATATACGTATATATCAACGTTACAACGTTACTTAGCACAGGAGAGGTGCGGCACGCCCAGCTCTGGACAGACCTATGCCTGCCCCCCTAGTGTGGTCCGGACTATCTCATAACTCGCTGCTGTCCGAGACCCATGAAACACCAGAATGAAATGAGGCAATCAATTAATAAACGTCATTATGAATTATCAGGAGAAATAATCATAAATACGACTTTATATCCAAGATAAATTTCCCCTTTTGACAAAAAAGTAATCTAAAAATAAAATCCATAATAGGCCTACACGTCTCACGAGCCCTCCCAATTGTCCTACGGCTCCGGCCGACCCACAGAACCGCTTCTGCCCTCCACTACAGCCTCGAATTAAAGTACTTTATTATCTTTACGTCCTTCTTGTAATGGTTCTGATTGATTTGATTTCCATATGCCATTCAAACATCATCTATACATTATCAAGAATATTCCTATACAATAATGCCAAGTATATCATACTGAATGACAGATTCCTATTTGCCGTTGCTCATACATTATTTATGGGTCTACGCAGGTAGTTTTTATCATCACAGTAGTTTAGTCTACAACCTACAACCCTCTACGTGCCCTGGTACATAATAGCACCCAGCAGCAGATTACGTGTTATGCAACACTTGTTTGTCCTATGATGGCACTTCTGTGACCGGGTGCAATAACTGGTGAGGTGAGGGGAGGATGATTCACGCCACGACAGGAAAGTATAGAGAGATCAGAGCGCGTCAGCGCCTTTGGTGCGGACGCAGCCCGGAAAAAAGTAAACAGAAGCAGAGAGCATGGGTAGTGTGTTTGACTGTTTATTTAAAGTTCTCCCCACAGCACCGCCCCCCCCCGCTGTGTGGAGGACCAGTCTGAATGGAGGAGGATACAGGCCACCGTAGCGCCACCGTAGCACAAGAACTAAAAGGGCTATTCGTTTGGTCACATCGCTGCCACATCGCTCTTCCATGGCACCGACCGCTGGCCGGCGGTGACCCCCACCGGGTTCACCGCGAGGTCAGAGGTCACAATAGAGAGAGAGGGTAGGTGAAAAGATTGAGAAGCTCCAATTATTAAAACTATCTTTGTCCAGAAAAAGAAAAAAAGTGATAAAGAGTGATACAGGGTATTTTTCCACACTCTCTCCCGATGCAGCCGGAGTAACGATGCGTGCTCTTTTTGTTTTTGTGATGTCACTAATGTGGAACGTGGGGTTCTGTGAGGAGCCCCAAGGTTCCGAGGGTGGTCCTCTGCCCCCTCCGTTCAACCCCACCGGTCTCGTCACCTCACACAAACACGGATGTACTGGACACACGGAAAGCAGAAAAGGAGAATCATCGGTTAAATGCCGTATTCAGAGACGCTCCAACACATGTTTCCACCACACAGCTAATGACTCATTCACCAAAAAATGTAAACAAATTGATACATATGGAATAATGTCAAGAAGGCGAATAGACAATAAACCATCGAGAGGCTTTATGTTGGATCATATTTATAGTGGATTACCTCCAAACCAATCGTAATAGTTACCGCACTTACTATAATTACATTGGAATGTTTATTATCGGAGATGGTTGAAGATAGGCTTGTGCATTCCCAAAAATCTACTTCTGCGTTTACCAAATAGACAGACACCAAATGAGGATGTGACAAACAACTATAAATGTACACATCACAAATCAAGCGGTTAAGGCGAGATTCACACTGACAATGTAAACGAGACAAAGCCGTCCACTGTGTGATAATCATACCTGCGGAGTGGACTACAGATCTCCAAGGGGAATGATTTCTTCGTTGATAAAAAACTCAATGGTCTCTTCCTCCCAGTCCTCCACGTTGCTGTCCAGCTCATCCGTGTCCACCCCTGAAAGGCATGGTCCCAAGCGTCAGCGGACCCGGTTAAAGCCGCTTTAGAAAACTAAGCAAAGGCAAAAAGGTGACGGCGTCCTACCTCCTCGCAGCTCCAGACGGAGTTCCTTCTGCTCCAGCAGGGTCTGGATGGCTGCCTCCCTGTAGAGACGGTACTCGTCCATCATGGCCCGACGCTTGTCCACCAGCTCCTACACACGCACAAAACCAAACCCACACCGTGTCACCCACCAGCCTACAGCAACACAAGCAGATACAGGGCCTGCAAGTGTACAACATCAAGATGTGAATGTAAATACTTTTAAAAGAAACCGGTTAATGCTGCCATCCATATACTATTGTGCTACTCTTAAAGGGGGACATTTTCCTTTTGTTCAAGAATGTTAAATCAAAATACAATTACAACTAAGCCTAAGGCCTCAGATAAGAGTGGATGGTGTCAAACCTTGGAGGCCTTGGACTGACTCAGACGATCCTTCTGCTCAAAGATCTTGGAGTACTTCTTCAGATCCTTCTTGATCACCTGTGAAGGACGAGAGGCATCACGATGTTAGGAAGACGATGATGCATTGAACCCGCACAAGACAACATCAGCAGACATGTGTTGCAGACAGGCGAGTTCTCACATGAGGCGTGAAGACATCAGCGGCTCTTAAGACACCTAACAGACACACACACACACACCTTAATCTCCTCGCCTCCGAGCAGCGTGGCTGGTCGAGGTCTCCACAGGAGCTGACAGAAGCGGTCCTTGTTGTTCTTCTGCAGCAGACGGCCCTGGAATGTCCACAGCCAGTAGGCGTTGTCCACCTAGACACACGCACACAAACACAGATGATGACTGACAGTTTTGGTTGCACAAGTACAAACAAGAACTCAGGGAATCCGTCATTAGCCATCAGTCTGTGAGGGGATCAGGGCGGTGCGGCCGTGTTTACCTTGTGGCTCCACCAGGAGACGGAGGTGACGACGTAGCGGCCGGTGGGGTCCCACTCCACGTCCGAGGCCATGTAGTGCTCGGCGATGTTCATCATGGTGCAGTCTGACGTGTCCACGAAGGCGAGCGCTCCATTCATACTGAAGGGACACAAACAAGGCAAGAAGTTATGCTGGTGCACCGACATTCAGAGAGTCAGATATCAGAGTGGGACGGTGAGCTTCAGAGCAGAGATTAAATCAGGTGTCAAAAACTAGCCTTTGGAAATGTAAACTAGGATTGACATGTAGTATGTGGACTTAATCATATCCAACTTACCTCCGGAGTCCCGCTAGCACCAAAAACTGTCCTTGAGGGCTCCAGAAGATGCTGTTGGCCTGCTGTTTGTCAAATGACTCTGGGGAGAGACACACACGCGGGAGGACAGTCAGTATAGATCGACTGGGGTTTGTACTAACGAGGTCAAATCTATCAGGCAGGCAGGAGCTAAAAGGCACTCACTTATGAGATCGATCTTCCCGTTGTTCTTCACGTGGTAGAAGGAGGAGTTGATTCGGGGAGACTCCCCGTGGAGAACCGCAAACTTGCTGCCGTTGGGCTCCCACGCGAACGCGATGATGCCCTCTGCACGGGACGGGGGCACGACAGAGCACAGGGTGAGCTTCCTGGGATAGAGGGCGCCATGTGGGGCCCAACACACGCGTGTATGTTTCTTAGGACGCGATACGTACCCTTCATCTCCACCACGTCGACGGGCACCTGCTTCTCACGCATGCGGAAGATTTCAAAGTTGGTGACCACGCCCTGGAAGGAAAAAGACAACCATGCGTCATGATTACAATGTGCACACGATACAGAGATACATAAATGTGAATCGACAGATAGACAGATCTCGCGTTGTAGAAGATGGCCGGGAGGGCCCTGCCTCATTGCTCCTTACCGGGGTTCCCTTGGGGGTTCGGTCCACCTTGACACAGAGGTAGTCGCCGTTCCTCTGCCAGTGCAGCTTGCAGTCCACCACGTTGAACAGGTTACGCACACGGATCTCCTCGCGGGTGGGCATTTGCGACAGGGTCACCCTGGCTGGGATGTCCTTGTCCTCGGGAACCCAGTAGGCTATGACGTTATCGCCCGGAGACCACGAGAAGTCCCTGCACGAGAGGGGAGAGGGAGCTGTAGTTTAATAACAAAGAAACTGGCCCTTTCTCTCTCTCCGCCTGTTTACCATTATTACGCATGCTTAAGCGTAGTGGTTAAAAATGTTCCCCCTCAAATTTACAGCCAAAAAGCTATTTCGCCAGCGCAAACCATTTTGGGGAGGGACAAAAAAGTATTATGCTTTGAGCATCAGTTCTGGTGACCTGAAATCAGAAAGTTATCAAAATCTAAAAATGTAGTTACGTTTTGGGGGGCTTACTGACATGACACTGCTGGCTTTGTGTAACTGCTAAGTGCTAAATACTACATGGAAAAAGCCAGAGAGTGGTAGGGGATTGTGCACAGAAAGCCCATGACTGACAACATTTTGGGCTATCGGTTTTAGATTTCCTTTTTGCAGATTCTCCTTGTTTTTAGAAAAGTCCACTGCAATCTTTCAAAGTACCCCTAGGAGGTACGCATAACCTCATTGGAGAAACACTGTTTTTCAAGAATACTTTCAACAGCAAAGACTTACTTGATTCCGAAGATCTTCAGACTCTTCTTGTCGAGCAGACCCATAGACTACAAGAGGAAGGCGGTGGTTAGTGTCACTGGTACGCCCAACAGGACAACACAGGGCCAAATGCATTCGGAGGTGATGGTAAACTTACAGGAGCCTCGTAGATGCTCAGTGTGTCTTGGGTCATCCTGGCAAAGAACTTGCCATCGTGGCTCCATCTGGTCATAAATATATGCACCGTTACCACATAGGACTGGCCAGCATGCAGTACACATTGTGTGGCACATTAAACAAGTTGAAAAACTACACTACACAACTACACTAATTGAAGTTAAAACTATTCTCAGCGTGATGTGATACACACTGGTAGTCTGAAAATGTCAATTTCTTAATTGACAATGCTGACGATCCTAAGAGTAAAATTGTGTACAGAAAGGTGTTTGTGTGTTCGGCCCTTGATAACTAGTGTGCAGTTAATGCTGTTTTTTTTAATTGTGTAGCTGCTCTAACTTATCAGCACGCCTTGATTCTTCTTCAACCCACTTGCAGGTCATTCTGGATAAAAGCGTCTGCATAATGCAAACGTATTTCATCAGCCGCTATGGCTTGTACTCACTTGAAGATGGGCCAGTGAGCAGAGCTCTCACAGTGGAAGCCCCTCTTCTTCTGGCCGGTCAGAATGTCCCAGATGATAATAGCCTGGGGGTCCTCCTTGGTGTCCATCAGAGGACTGAACGTTACCACGTACCTGCAGGCAAACACCCCAGCCGTTAGCACTGCTAATGAACATAGCTACAAGTACCGCCTGGTGACGACAACAGAGGTTGCATGTGCTTACCTCTCACACGGAGAGAAGTCAATGAGGGACACTCCCTGGTGACTGAACCTCTGGATCTGCTTGAACTTCTCACCGCCCCACAGCGCAATGCCGCGCTGATGGAAGGTGGCCAGGTAGGTGCCTTTGGGAGACCAGCGTACGTACGTTTCCGTCCAGCGCTGCAGGTGGACACAGAGCACATTAGGGCTGTGCTGAATCGTCCAAGGTAGTTCAAATTCTATAGTTCATCGCAATTATTTGATGATTTGTGAATATAAAAAAACTAACATTTTAATTGTTGCACAATTATTCCATTTTAGATTATGTGACAGTAACCTGTTCACAGAAAGGATTGAGGTGACAGGCAAACCCAGTCCAACTAGAGATTCTAGTCCAACCATAACATTTGACTAGAACTGCAGTACATTTGAAAGGCATTCGATATGCAGCAGAAATTCAGTGCACATAAAGTGTTTTACATCGGGGGCCAGAAGTAAAAATAACGGTCATGTCGTTATTTCCATCCCTGACAATTGCAGACAGATAAACTGCACTGACCGCTCTCTCTTCAACAGTGAGGGACTCCTTGGCGTCATTTGCATAGATTGCGGTCCTTTCTCCTGATTCGTAAATCACACTGAAGTGGTCACGGCAGTCTGGGTCCTCTGTCCAGTGGCGCATGTTACCCTGCACACAAGGACAGTTGACCATTCATTATACAATTGGTCGTAACGTTTGGCTCATACATTGAATTTTAACAGACCGGACATTGTTTCCAAGGGGGACGAAACTTACAAAGTCCTTGAAGTCCTGCTTTTCTGGAGTCTCCCATTCATCACTAATGTTCATATACCTGGGGGCGGAAAGCAGTCTCATATAGTTGCAGTAATAATAATCATCTTCTCAACCATTCTCAAACAATGTATTACAGAACTGATCTTCATTATTCCAGACTTACTTGTCAAAATCAGTGAACACGTTGACCCTGAAGGTGTGCTGCTTGTCCAGTTTGTATCCATCAGCGTTCTTCACAGCCTCCTGGGCCTGGGTGGGGGCCAGGTACTCGAGGAAGATGTATCTACACAGAACAATTCAAAAGTTATCCCAATGAAACAACACTCTGCACCGGGGGTATAACAAAACTTCACAGAAGTAGTAACAGATGCATGGTTGTACCCTTTGGTCATTCCGTTGTCCATTGGCCAGAACTCATTGGTGATCTTGCCGAACTTGGAGAAGATCTTATTGACAACGTTCTTCAATTTTTCGAGCCGCTCTGGGCCTACTTGGGGTACATTGTCCACCACCACCACGGAGTCGATGCCGTCAGCCTCGAGTGGCTTCTCCCTCATGAGGTCACTCAACAGCTCTGGGGACAGTAGAAGAGAAGAGTGGGTGGTCATTGGTATGTTGGTGATTTAAGGCAGAAGAAATCCCGACGATCTATACATTAATAAACTAAGACGGTAGTGTTCATACAGTTTTAATGTTATACTCGTCCGACAATCAGGAAACGAAAAACCTATTTGCTTCAACCCGAGTACGGTGCTACTTTGGCGTTTAACTATGCAAATAAGAGACCCTGATTGCAGCGATCACGTAATTGTTAACCGCACTGGATAATATTAAGCACCTAATATCAAGTGGTTTGCTGCCGATTTCCTTTAGCGCCATTTATGCGACGTGTGAAAATGGGTTCATTGTGAAAGGTTTGGCAGTCGGGACGCCTTCATGAAAGTGAACCGTATTAGACGCATGCATTTGCAGCTCTAGTTCAGCTATACGTGACACAGCCGTGAATAACACCGTGCTCAGCTAAACTAGCCGTTCACACTCTTGTAGGGGTCAGGGATCGCTTCTGAAAAACTGTCAATCGGGAGGCTAGCTGACGCTCCTCTCGAGCTAGCCCATATGCTAGGAGGCTAGCTCCGTTAGCACACCCAGGAGCAGGCCAGAAGCCGGCGTCTCTCCATCGAGGCTTACCGTCCTCTTCGATGTCATCCACGAAGTCCTCCGAGTCACTGAACGAAGGTTCCTCTTCGTCGTACTCCGGGTCGTCCGCCATGTCCATGGTTTCGTGCATTTAACAGGTTAGTTGTGGATGTTTATAAGAAAAGGGGAATAATCTATAAATTTAGAAGGCTTGGCGGCTCCAGACTGGTGAGGCACCATGTGCGATTACGCGAAAATGGACGAAGCGACGGAAGTGCAAGACCGGAATTTGCGTGTACCTCTGTGGCACAGCGTGGAATAGCAAATGTAAAAAAATGTGGATCGGCTAAACGTGGCGGATTTGCGCAGCATTCAGCCCATCACTGCACCCTCAAGTCAGGGAAAAGCGTGCAGTGGCGCCTTATTTCTTGACCTGTACGCCAACGTAGGAAGCTGCTCGCCGGTGAATTCGACACAAGCACCCGCGAGATGGAGATCATGTAAAATTGTCACAAAACGGTGGTATTTTATTTCACAACCATTGACGCAGTCAAATGCATCTCGCAAATGCTAAACAACATGGATCGACCAGTGTTATTCACACTAAAACAGAATTAAAGATGGAATCTAATTATTGGTTAACTTATTCAATGTAACGAGCTTTGAAAGGGGATTATAACTTGTTTGCCCAAATCAGCACCATGGACGGGGAGTGTATGAAGCTACTGCCCCAACTTTGTCAAGTTCTGGCGGTCTCCGGCAAGTCTCTACCCGATGACACCAGCTTGGAGAAATTACTGGACTGGTTCAGCGGGCTCACGAACTTAGGCAAGTATCCTTAAGTAAAACTAAAAATGTAATGCCTTAGTTCCCAAACGTAACTAAGAATGTTATTTTATGGTGAAAACATCGATGTTAACACTGAGATATATTAATTATGTAAATGAAAACAAACACGTTTTATGTAATCCTTGTATGACATGATACATCTGTATTTTCTTCAATCACAGGCACGGGTCTAGTAGAAGCATGCCCATGTCTACCTGAATTCATATCCACTGTGATTCACAACACGTCTCCGGATCCCACTATACTCTCCTTTACCTTCAAACTCACTGGCTTATTAGCTGCCACCGAGAGCAGTTTCAAACTGCTTCAGGTAAATTCAAATGTTCAAAATAAGGTTTAGTTACGTTTGGGCTTCCCAGACGAGGGTTTCACAGACATCGCATTTGTTCTACTGCAGGAGAACTCTCTGCTGCTGGGGTTGGTTTTTGACCCTCCTCATCGCTGGCAAGAAGCCGGTTTCTGGGATGATCCGTGCGTGAGGATAGGCTGGGTACAGGGTATAAGGGCGATGCTGCAGCACTCCCCTGCTCTTCACTTCCTGGTGGAGTCAGGTAAGCATCCCTGTATGTTTTCAGAAGTAATTAGAGAGTTCTAGCCACGTCTCGGGTCCTTGATTGTCTCGTGTTTACCCATGAGAATGGAGTTTAGTGACCTACAACATATTACTGTGCAGCATGAAAGTCAACAACAGCATTTAATATCGAACCGTAATCCTCCTGACTCTCCTCAGACTTCACCAAGATCCTCTTGCGGCTCCAGACCGACACAAGTCTGTTTGTCGCAGCGGCAGCCAATGACGTGCTAGCCCACATCCTGGTCCACCAATCGCAGTTGTCCGAGAAGTTTGTGGACGTGGAGAGAGAAGAGAAGAGCGGCATCGGGAGAACTGCCACGACGGACGCAGACGTCCAGCGTCTAGCCCTCACACTGGGGTCCAGCAGTGATTATGCGACTGTCGTCATGGCGATCTTGGAGCACGTGAAGGCGTCGTTGGTCTCCAAGGAGAATAAGGAGCGCCAGCAGACCCTCCAGGGTCTCAGGCTACTGATCCTGGTCTTTGGCCAGGCCAGAGCTCCTCTTCTGGGCATTCTGCTCAAGGCCGTGTCGGAGCCTTTAGAGGCTCTGGTTGCAGAAGGGCACAGCCAGCTCCATTTGCTTCTGCTAGATGTTCTGCTCACTGCATACAGGTGCGTGCACATGTTCAAGAGGGTTGTTGGTCCGCTGCCACTGTGTGCATTTTCATCACAAAGGACCTTGTCATTGTTTTGATTGATCTATGAACCCCGCCTCTCTTATGTCTTCTTTGGTTTTGGATGTCTTCAGCTGCTCCTCCCGCGACAACCCGACCACTGGCCAACATAACCCGACCCCAGACCCAGTCCTCATCGACCCATCCTCAGGCCAGCCAGCCAGCTCCCTGATTTCCCACATGCTGGATACGTACAAGCCCCCTGAACTAATTCATGCTGGGGCGGCACTCCTGCGCAGAGACCACGGGTAAGGCTGTGTTTTAAAGCAAGGAACCGAACAAAGCTCGCAATAATTCGGAAAATGTAATCATATATGTATTACTAACTGTGTTAACTGTTTAGTGACTTAAGCCACAAAGCCAAGGCCGCAGGGTTGCTCCTCCTACCCCTTGAAATGATCACCGGCCTTACTCTACCGGGGACACAGTCTGCAGGTAACGCACAAGGCTGTATTACGATTTGGCATATTGCATTTGTCATCATATCATATCTCATAAAATGTACTTCCACTTCTGTGTGGTTGTGTTGTACGTAGATCCCCTGTGTCATAACCATTTTAATGTTAATGTTTATGTACAGAATGACCTTGTTATACTGCATATCAAACAATCAATCTTTGCTTATTTAACATCTTTCAAAATGTTATCGATTTTCAATTGGAGGTTCAGCAGAGCAGCGATCCTCATTGGCCGAGCTGATGAACAGTAAGACCCCCTGCGTCTCCCTGCTGTGTGTCTGTCTGACGCATGCCACTCTGCTAACGTGCACGGTGAGACAATGGAGATCTGGAGGAGCACGCTGCACATACTGTATAGGAAAGCATCAGCACCTAACTGTATGCCATTGTTTCTCTCTCCCTCATCCCTCCGTCATTCTCTCTTTCTCCCTCCCTCCCTCATTCTCTCTCCCTCCATCATTCTCTGTTATCGTTTTCAGCCTCCTGATGTGCAACCCTGTCCAACAGGAAGTCTGGTAACTGTAATCCTGTCGCTACTAAGAATTTGCAGTGGCCATGCCCCCTTGTCACCTGTTGGCTCTGCAAAAGCATACCGGAACTTGATTGGCTGTGGCAAGGTGCAAAGGTGTAGTCTGGAGGCCCTGACTGCTCTTGCTGTAAGCCCAGGTAATGTGTGGATGTGTGTCTGTGTGTCTGCTCAAACACACTGTCGTTATTCCTAACAGTTGATTCCTAACCGTTTTTATCATGTCCTTTCAGGTGCTGCAGAGAGGAAGAGCGAGGTGTTCTCAGTTCTGATCGAATATTTAGATAACCCTGATTCTGAACCCACTGTAAGTTATATATACAATGTGTGTGTGTGTGGATGTGGATGTGGATGTGGGTGTGGGTGTGTGTGTGCTCAAGATTTCTTCCTTGCTTAAGGGATTTTTTTCTTGCCTGTGTGGGGGTGTTTCATACCTAACCTTACACATGTTTGTTAATGCGTTCTACAGATTGTAAAACCATAAGCATCCCTACTCACAAACTGAACTGCTATCATTTTAATAATATTTTTATTAAATATAACGTGTGTGTTTCTATGTGTATAAGGTTCTACACAAGTCCTACCAGACCCTGCTCAAGTGGATC
The DNA here is from genome assembly GCA_027122715.1 of Trisopterus minutus. Lineage (NCBI taxonomy): Eukaryota > Metazoa > Chordata > Actinopteri > Gadiformes > Gadidae > Trisopterus > Trisopterus minutus. Next base: position 15,254,566 of record JAOPUD010000117.1, read on the forward strand.
AGTGTTAATCCAGACACGTCATCCTCCATCAGAGACACATTAGGACCTGGTACTATTCACCTATAGTTCCCCCTACTTCACATCCACATGACTTTTTAATCTTTCTGTTGACTTTTTAAAGTATCGTAAGCAAACCATACGTTTTCTGTGTTCCCGACAGACCTGCTGACAGTTGTGAGGAAGCGTGTGTGTGACGTGCGCTGGGAGGTCAGAGACTCCACCGTGGAGTTTCTGGGAGATCTGTCTGCTTTGTCTCCCTCTAATGGCTCAGCCCAGTGTGCCTCTGAGAACCCACTTGTCGGCAGTTTCACTCCTCACCTCGTGGAGGCACTGCAGGACCCAGAGAGTTACGTGAGGGCCAGTGCCATCAAAGCGCTGGCACAGACATTTACACCCGGCTGGCAACAGGGGGCGGCACCCAGTCCAGAACAGGTTGGCACTGGAGAAACAATTACCATTAGTGCTGTAGTATTTATCTGTAATATACACTGGCGTAGGTTTAGGGGGGGACGCATGGGACTAGTCCCATGCAATATTTTAAGATGACAAAATTGTCCCCCCC
>JAOPUD010000117.1:15573296-15590189 GCA_027122715.1 Trisopterus minutus
CCCCCCACACCCGATAACAATACCCTATTTCAATATACACCCGCCCTTATTCTGTCCATAATCCTAGGCCTACCAATCAGAAGAGAAACAATAATAACAACAAAGACCTTGCTGAACACTGCTAAGACAGCGTCCACCACTTTGGTCAATAAAACAAAAGAAAACAAAAAAATAATAATATAAGTCCAAATCAAAACACCCACGACAACATCAACGTCACAACAGCAACAACAACCGCATCCACAAAATAAATGCAATTACAATATCGTCTATCTCCAAACTAGCTTCTAATATTCGACTCTTCTAAAAGCACTACCTACATAGGCAAAAGTTGGTATTGCATAATTTTCATAAATCTGAATTCCACCCTCCACAATAGTAACTGGAAGATGAGCAAAACGAAGCATTGAACAAAATAAAAGATGAAAACAAAGATGATAAGGTCATTAGAAAAACTCCACCAAAAATACTGAAAACAAAATATTGATTGGTTACAAACTTGTCAGATCGGCGACTATACAAAGCCTTGATATGCAATGTAATTGTGAGATCGAGTATTAAATGAAAAGTAAAAATCAACAATTTCATTCAGAGTACAAAACAATTCTTATCGTAAAAATGTTATTTTTTTCTATAATGATAATAAATGCAGCGAAAACCAAAAAAAAAAGAGGAAAAAAACTAGTGAAGGGGTGAATCTGGGATCCAAAGGCAAGGCACGTTATGCAGACTGTACGTCTTCGTGCAAATTAAGAGTACTGGGCGTCCTATTCGTGGATATCGCTGGACTGAAGAGGCATTGGCTGTGAACATGCCGTGCACGAAATGTTTACAAATTTCAAGGGAATCATTTTTTTTTTGCAGTTTTTTTTCTCTTTTTTTTTTACAACTTTCGTGTTTAGAATTGACCTTCCTCTAGCGTCGGACTAAGCCGTAGGCAGGCGTTAGTCTCCCCTAAATGAACCAATTGCATTCGCTTTTTAACTGTAAACTGAAGCTTTCAAAGCCGGCAGCTCAACGCGTGTATTCTCCACCGCATCGTGAAAACCAAAAACCCAATGCCGTCGTTTTTTTTACACACATTGTGTGGTACTTTTTTTTTTCTCTTTTTTCTCTTTACTTATGTTCCGATATTTTTGATCCACAATAAATTAAAAAAGCTCCCATTGCAATGGGCAGGGCTCAAATTCAAGTGCTGTTTATCGCTCAGCGCTGCACAATAGCTTAAGCACTCGCCGTCCGCTGTCTTTCGGAAATCGACGGTTGATATTTTTCCTCAGGATATGTCGCTGAAATTCAATTCAAATCCTCTTGGAAACGTTTTACGTTTAGTTTTTCCACGGAAAAAACGACTTATCAATCCCCGTTCTTTTAGAGTCTTGGGGCTCACAGACTGATAGCTTCCCTTCAAAAATTAAATTGCACTTGCCTCTTTCGAAATTTCAACTCTGTCTTTTTAAAACCTTTTCCAAAGGAGAATTCTTCTAAGAGGGGCCAATAGTCGTAAGTCTAACTTAGCGTTTTGTTTTTTGATTTTCCTGTCTATTTTTAGAACCACAAATCTCCGCCGGGTGAGTTCTAAACTCGGGACCGCAAATGTTTACATTGAACGTTAGAAAGCAGTAAAGGATAAAACAAGTCAACACATCTTTTTTTTTTTTCCGTTTTAGCAAAGTCCTATCACAGTAAACTCTAACAGAAGTGGAACAGAAGGAGCAGGAGCAGGGAGGAGGAGCAGGAGGAGGAAAACGCTCTGGATTCACTGGTTCTTTTGTTCCTATGTTTCACACAGTGGCTTGTGGACCTGGGAGCGCCTCTTTTCAAGAGGTCTACAACTTAAAATCTTTTTGTCTTTCAAATCGTTCCGTTTAAATCTTTTCTTTTTTTTTATTTGTCCTCACAGGTCCAGAGAGTTTTTTTTCACGTCTCCAGAATCATCCGTCGGCCATCTTGACTTCCCCGTTGTGAGCGAGCGTGCGTACGTGTGTGTGTGTGTGTGTGTGTGTGTGTGTGTGTGTGTGAGTGCGTGCGTGAGTGTGTGTGTGTTACACGGAACACTTAGGAAGGCACCCTGTCTGACGGATGAGAGTGGTTGCGAGATTCATTTCCTTCTCTTTCTCACATCCTTCATATTGTTACGATGTCCTCAATATAAAATAAATCTATTTCAATCCAATACATTTCTTTTTAGATTTCTTTCTCTGTCTGTCTCTATGACTTGCACAATATCTCCACCTCGCTGTCTGTCCCTTTTACTGGAGCCAAATGGCCAACAAAACAGTTGCGGGTTTGCTTTGAGATTTAAGAGTAGATTCCAGCGAACAATGGAGAATAGACAAGCCCAGACACACAGACACACACACACACACACACACACACACACACACACACGCACACACCGGCACATCCAACCATCTGCCTATCCTTTTGACCAATCAGTGAGCTCAACCACGTATGAACCTCTTCCCTCATCATTTCTTCCAGCCCTATGAACCATTCGCACACACACACACGCACGCACGCACGCACGCACGCACGCATGCACACACACACACACACACACACACACACACACACACACACACACACCCACAATCACCCCTATTCCCCACAACAGGAGACCCTCCCAGAGGCGGTGGGGCGTCAGACGCTGCCATGCGTCTGGCCCAGGGCGCTGAGCAGCACGGAGAGGTCAGAGGTCGACGCCTGGTTCGAGCGGCGTCTCCGCGACTACCTGCGCTTCCTCACCATGGACCTGCTCACCTCCACCGCCACCCAGAACGCCAGCTGCGTGGCCTTCCAAAAACTGTGCGTGTTTCGTGTGGACCATCGCCGAGGGGAAGGCTTAAGGCCGACCTCCCAGGGTGCAGTGGCTGGGCTGGGCCGTCGGTCTACTAAAGGGCTCGCGCCATTGCCCCCCGGCGTGGGTGTGATTAGCTGGTACTAAGCCGTTCTGGCACAGGGAAGGAACGATTTTTTTCATGGTGACATGGGAAGTGGGCGTGTCCACCCAGAGATGAGCAGCGTTTGCCACTGTCCCACTGGGTAGGCTGGTAGACTGATCTGCCCAGCGTACATCTAGTCGGCCACGCCCACTTGTGATGTCACCATGAAAGTCATTGCTTCCCCGTGCCAAACGGCTTGTAAGCAGCTAATCACACCCACGGCTGGTGGCATGACATGAGCCCTTTAAGGCTGGGCTCTTCTGGCTCTTGAGAGCACCTAGGTCCTGCTGGATGCATGTTGTGTTTCCGAGCACCAGCCCATGTGTAATTGAAAGGCTGTTTTGGTTCTAAGGGTCTCCACGTTGGCGACACACAACTACGCAGACGCTGACTTTACCACTCAAGATGTGTACGGCGTCATCAAGTCCTACCTGACCTCAGGTCAGTCCCGGAGATCGCCGCGTTTTGCTTGTACTGCAACCTTGAGTCTTTGGTGTTTTTTCATTGAATTTGCAATTGAAGCGTCGATAATCGTCTCGCAGCCACGGTGCCCAAGTGTTACAACGCCAGCGACCCAGAGATGAACTCCACGGCGTGGTTCGCTGAGTACATCGGGGCCTTCATACCGTTCCTCACGCTGAGCGACCTCATGACCTTCGGCTCTAGCGAGGTACTGGAGCTGTGCACCGTGGGTGGACGGACGGAGGTGGATAGGTGGATGGATGATAGAATGACGGTTGGATGGTGTCGACGGAGAAGGGTGAATGGATGGTGGAGGGATGGTGTGTATGGAGATGGGTGGACGGTGTAGACGGAGATGGAAGGAAGCTGGGGGAGGGGAGGGGGGGGGGGAGCCGGATGGAGTCGCAAGGATGAACGATGAACGGCCGATGGATGGGTTATCGACGGACGAGCGATGGAGGACGATTGGTTGGGTGGATGAGAGGTTATAGACAGATGGCTCTGACTCAGGTCGGGTCATTCTATCTTCACATCTTTCCAGGTGATCCAGGTGTTCACAGTGAACGTTCAGAACCTCGCCCTGCTCAACCAGACGTCCCTGCCCGCCAACCTCACCGCCTTCTACACTGAGCTCCTTTACATGCAAGACGGCAACTTCAACCCACTGCTGTGAGTCCCGGTCCAGCACGCATCCACAGCTGTTGATAACAGAATCCTCCCTTTGAACATTTTCCTTCCTAACCTTCCTTTCTCTCTCTCTCTTTCTTTCTCTCTCTTTCTTTCCCTCTCTCTCTCGCTCTCGCTCTCTCGTTCTCTCGTTCTCTCTGTCTCTCTGTCTCTCTTTATCTCTCTATCTCTCTATCTCTCTATCTCTCTATCTCTCTCTCTCTCTCTCTCTCTCTCTCTCTCTCTCTCTCTCTCTCTTTCCACTGTCTGCAGGCTCCCGCTCCAGTTTCGGTGTTCTGCTCCGGCTGGTGCATTTGGCCAGCTGAATGCAAACGAGAGTAGCATTGTTCTGCACAATCTCACTACTCTCTGCACCGACCTGGACCCCCAGGTATGACCTTCAAGCACAACAAAGTCAAAGCAATGCAAATATCCAATGCACAGTATAACACATGTTCACGGAAATACTTGGCACAGCTCAAGGGTGAACTCTGAATCAAAAAATACAGTAGAAAATCAAACCGCAATAGAAAAACATATACATTTGGAGAAGCAGTCGGGCACTACGAACAGACACGGCCGCGTGCTCATCGACCCTGTCCCGCGTAGGTCTCTGCCGCCCTGGCCGCCAACTTTGGCGACGACCTCACGACTGACGTCATCGCTGCGCTGAGCAACGAGAGCGCCAGCGGCATTTCCGTGGGTCAGATCAACGCCGCTAGTCCACAAGTTCTGATGGACTCCCTGGGGATCCTCAGCATGGCCACTGGCTGGAACCAAGGTCAGGCCCTGGCAATCGTCCAAGTCCTGACGTCCTCAGGAGGGCTACAGGTATGAGCATGATGAGGGGCTGGGTGTGGGCGTGGGGGGTGTTGTTGTTAGTGTTGTGAGTTTATTTGTTTTTACAAATAACTTAAAGCTGCACTACTTAACTTTTCTGATGCAGCTTTTTACAAAAATACCTTGACTAGAAGGTTTCTAAATTTCTCAAAATAGTCAATCTTCCAGTCAATCCAGCCAGGGGACTTTTCTCTATAAATCGCTGTATATGTTGCATGTCAGTGTGTGCGGGAGTGACAAAAGGATGGTTCCGTCAGACCTTCCGTCATGTTCATGCTCTGAATGGTGTCCCTCTGTTCTCCCAGATCAACAGCCATTCAACGTTGACCATGTTGGGATCTCTCGTGGTCGGCGTTCCCTCCTCGGTCTTCAGCAGCATCTCGGGCACAGAGCTGATCATCGCTTCCCAGGATGCCACGTTCCTGACGCATCTCGGCAGCGCACCAACGATCGTCCAGCAGACCTTCGTCACTCAGGTAGAGGCAGAGGCAGAGGCTAGTAGCACCAATAGCTTAGCCCTTAGCTTAGCATAGCTCAAGCCTCGGCTCATCATGTCAGGTCACCTGAGGACAAACCCGCCACAAGATCACCTTTTGTTTCTCAGGTATTTTTTGAAACTGACTTGGTGATAACCTCAGCCACACCCGCCGCACTGTTTTTTGTTCCCCTGTCCCCGCTAGATTATATCTGTGGACAGTAGCAGCACGGCCATCATAAACAACGTTCCAGACAACCTGGCCACAGAGATACCCCGCCCTTTTCTGCTTTTCCAAAGCACCACGATCGTCACGATACTCAATAGAAAGAGATGGAGGAAGCAGCAGGTAGGAGCCAACACATTTGAAACCACTATGCTGACTACAGATTTATTATCAAAAAAAGAAGAAAAGTACCAAAGTATTTTGTCCTTTAGGCGGAGCTCTTCTTTAACACGGTGGCCATTGGAACGCCAGATGAGAACGAGTGAGATTTTTTATTTCAATCAATGTTCTGTATTTTTGGTGCAATTAATCTGTTTTCAGCTTTCAGTGTTCAATAATATTGGATTTGTGTGTGTGTGTGTGTGTGTGTGTGTGTGTCTGTGTATTTTGCCTGAATATGTGTTTGTGTGTGTCTGTGTTTTTGTCTTGTGTGCGTTTGTAGTATTTCCTCTTCCATCCTCCAAGGATTCACGTGCACCCGAGTAGTGTCTCTGGCAAGGGCGAGGATCCCTCGGCTGGTCAAGGCCTGCAGAAGGAGTGGCAGGCGGAGGGTTATACTGCAGGAGACCCAGGTAGGCGGGAATTAGTACGCAGAATTAGTTTAGAGGGCTTTCAGATACAGTATATCCCATCACATATTGTGTGATATTTACCTGAGGGGCCCCATTCAGATATAAATCCATAACCCATTTTGTATGATTAAGGATGCCCTATTAGGACATATCACGTTCTGTATTTGATCTGGGGGCCCATTGAGAGGGTCATCCACCCCTGTAATGTAATATAGTTCTGTAATATAGTTCTTATTTATCCCAAACCGGTGTCTTTTTTACCTCAGAGTGTACTGAAATCACAAATCTATTTGAAACTCTCATATTTGAAGTGAAACACTAAGTGTGGTTGACTAAACTTGAATTAAAAATTAAACATTTTAAATTTTTTTTTTTTTTTGGGGAGGGCCCCTGGTGATCAGGGGGCCCCAAACAGCCGCTTAGTTTGCTTATGCCTTGGGCCAGCCCTGCCCACAAGGACAACCACTCATGGCAGGGAATGATGTTGTTAATTCCAACGGGAGGGGTGATCATGTGATTGTATTCGCTTGCCTCACTCCCAGTTGACCTGCATGTACAACCTGATCCAAAATGAGACGGATGTGACCAGCTTTAACCTCTACCCCCCTGATGTACTGCTCTACTACGAGTGAGTCTACCCCTAAATCCTCAATGTTTTTTAGCAAAGAACGACGAGCGAAAAACTTGTCAAAGCTTCTACTAATTGTGTGAGTGCCGCAAGAGCTTGTCGTTGATAAGGAGCAGAAAGAAGAGATCAACGCTTTATTTTGATATTGCTTCATATATTACATTTTTTCCGCATAAGAAACTCAATCTTTCTCACTTTTCGTGTCACTGTTTGTGTTTTCAATTTCAAGTTATTCTTTGGTGCCAGAAGCAACTTGCAGGTCATACTTTCAAGAGCTGGCAGACGCAGATTTCTCTGTTTTCTCAACAACACTCCAGTTCAAGAAGGCTGAACTGTTTTCCAACGCCAAGAGCTGTCTGGTACGTCCAGTAACAATATACAGACAACACAAGTATAGCGGGGGCAATTTTTGTATTATACCATCATCATCGCACATGTTATATATGTGCCACACTCACTATTGTTCATAATGTGCATTGACATTTGATATATTTGGGGCTGGATTGCAGTTTTACATTAAACTTCATCACAAATGTATTTCTCTGTGCTCTAGCTTTACTGATGGCTAGGTATAACTATGCTTATTTGACTTATTGTAATACGATCTATTTTCTTTTCCCGTCAGAGCATAACGGGCAGTGCATTGAGTGAGGACAACGTGATGGTTCTGGGGAACATGTGTTGCACTCTTGACGGATCGGTCATTAAGGACTCAGACCCGTCGATCTTGGAGCAGCTCAAAAACTGTAAAGACTTCACTAGTGAACAAGTGGCTGCGATGGAGGAACAGCTTCTTTCTGGGCGGACCACCTACGGGTAATTTAAACAGAAATCCTAAACCCTGTGGTAAAACAGGTTTCTTTTCAAATAGGAACATTAAATTCAGCCATATGGGCGTGTTCTTTTAATTTTTTTGTTGATGTTTGTCTATGGTTGATTTTTGGATTGTTGTTCTCAGGGCTCCTGGTACATGGAATGGCCAGACTTTGAAGGACCTGGAAATACTACCGCTCTACCTGACAAGGAGATTCTATAAGGAGTTTGACAGGGTATGTCATGTGACAAATTACATGAGTCATACGTATATGTGTGCATTTCAAGATTCTAGATAATGTACAGCGTTTTGTCTGTTGCACCAGTAAATCAAACAGATAATAAAGCAGCACAAAGCCGAATGCAAATTTACGTAATGTTCATTCGCTTGCCTGAAGTTTTACCACCGTTTCCCTGATCCTTTCAGAGAACTAAGAGGAGATTCCTCAGAACCTTCCTGAGAACTCTCAGAGAAAATGGAGTGAGCCGACGAAAGAAAAGAAGGATGAAAAGAGAAATAAGGGCCTCCTTTACAAGTCGGAACAGGAGGGCCGCGGGTACGTTCCTCTTGGGTCTCTCAGAAAAGCTAGCTCAGGCTAATTATCCAGTTTGCAACCAAAACATCCTGCCCCTATACTCCTTCACAGCCACAAAACACATGACTAGCTTGCTAGCTTTAGCATAGGTCTGCCAAGCCTTGTGGAAGACTCCAGTCATTCGCAGTGAGTGTACGGGGCCAGTTAGCTGGGTAGGTAGGTAGCCAATCAGCCAATCAAACCCCAGCCAGCCAATCAGATCCGGCAAAAAACGGTTTGAAAAACAATTATGCAAGTGCTGTTACATAAATGCTGTATGTTATAATTTCATGTCCTTGTGTCCAAAATAAATAATGTATTTATTGTTAAGCTAATAAGGTTACATTAGATTTTAAGCTGACCCATACAGTATAGGAATATATTAATTTTTATTTTTTAAAAAGCTCTCTCCTTGTAACAAATGGATTTGCTACATCTCCAGTTTGCTTCACTATGAGGAGAACATCTGAGGAGAATGGGGTTAGATCGCTATCGCACTGAATAGATGGAGCCTGGTTATTGGCTCGACAATGAGAAACAGAATACAAATGAATAGAAAGAAATGTATGAAGAGAAATGTACTTAAAAAACACAAAATAGTTTGCATTACAACAACACACATAGCAAAACATAAAAGCCGGGATATAAAGGTGTATCCTTTTATCTGTATGCATATAAGTCAATCAGGAATGTTGTCTTTCCTTTGGGATTTCATATGTCTTTTGTGTTTGATCCCAGTCGAGGAATGCACCTCGGGGACGATCACACAGGTCACCATCAGCGACCCAGCCTTCCCCTTCGACTACACCACCGCGGGCCAGTTCAACAGCTGCCTCAGCGCGGCCACCACCAAGGACAACCTTGCTGCCATCACACAGTCGGTGGATGACACGGAGTACCTCCGGATCGTTCTCGACAAGCTGCAAGAGGTAAGCGATTGGGCTGGCTGGCTGGTGTTGGAGAAACTAAGGAGACAATGACATGGTTGTGTTCTGACCGGAGGGTCGACCTAAAGACTAAAACCATGGACCAGCAGCAGGCCATATTTTCCGACCAGCAAATCCTACCAAGCTGACACCTATTGACCATTGGTCAATAGGCTGGTTGGTGTGTTTGGACTGGATCACGTGGAACGCATTATCTGAGATGATCTTGCTGTCAAAGGACCCTCTTGTCAGATATTCCAGGCAATATTTTTGCAATTGAGTTATTTATTATTCATATCAATCCATCATCACAAATGTATATCTATATGCATATCTGTAAGATATATATATATTTTTTTTTAATATATATTTGATGAGCCCTTTATGCCTTCATGGACAGGAGAGTGCAGAGACAGCAAAGTGGGTTGGAAGAGAGTTCATGTGGCATATGGACGCAGGCAGGTCGCAATCAAACCTGGGTACCAGGTGGCCACCAGGCGCTCCACCCTATGTGGTTAGCGTGCTATTTGAGCCACTCATAACAACGCCGACTGGACCCTTCAACAAAACAACCCCTTAAGATAAGCCCGTGCTGACGTTGGCTCTACCACCCGCAGGCATACGCTTCCACACCATCCATCCCAGAAAACCAGGTGAAGGTCCTCGGACCGGCGTCTCGAACAGCCACCAGCGAGGACATCAGCACGTGGGCCATCACCCAGATCGACACGCTGTCTGACCTGATGAACACCGCCAATGGGGAGTGGACTCCGGCCTTGGTGAGCAGCACAACCAGCAGTTATCTTGAATGTTGTGGACACTTACTTCTTTACAATGTATCGGGTAGGACTTGTGCATCGCAAGTTTGGCAGCGTTGGGAGAATTGGAATGTTGGTTATTATGTTAGTGTAAGTAATGTAAGTAATGTTGTTTTGGTCAGTGTTTACTTTTCATTAATAGTGAAGTGATTTGTTATTATGGGTAGACTGTTGATTTGTTTTGTATTTGTATGAAATTGCCTTCGTTTTCTTATTTCTTATGGGATTAGCATGGGTACTACAATTCTCTTGAGTCCCGTCTAAATGACGGAGAATCACCCTTAAAAACGACACAGTCTCACTCTGCGTCAAATTCCAACTATTGGCAAGGGCACTTTATCGTCTGTCACTGAGGGGAAAAGTACCCTTCAGCGTTGTCTGCAGACGTAGAGGGGGTTGAATTCACTACAATGTAATGCCATCCCCGACGATGTTTGACAGAGCAGGTGCTCCAGCAGCCCATTCACTCCTTATTAACCGATTTCACCGATTTCAATAGGCCTGTCGCGTACTACAGCGAGCCTGGAGTACGCGACTAAGGCCTATTGAAATCGGTGCGTGGTGGTTTGTGGCTAGATCTGCTATTAGCTTGCTGTCTGGTCTGGGTATTTGTGGACGAAGTCTGAGGCAGGCGGTTAGTAACATGTCATTGGCAGCAGAACGAGCAAGTGAATGGCTGTGGGTAAGGAGAAAACTAATAAAAATACTTCCTGGGGTGCAAGCTAAGGTAAGCCAGCTGACGTGTGCTAACGTGTTTGTTTGATCAGGGTTATGTGTAGGGCTAGAGGTACGATACAGTAAAGAGAGTATTTAGATGCATTAGCTGTGGTAATGCGGTGGCAGCATAGGGGGGGTGACTTCAGGACGCTGGTTTCATTGTTAAGCCCTCAGGAGGTATCATGGGCCTAACATAACGAAACATTGGTGAAATAGGGTGCCCACTTGATAACCCCAATGAAATGCTGCATACTGCATACTGCTGTTAGTTGGGCCATTTGTCTTGTGTGTTTTTCATCATTGGTTGGTAGCTTAGTGACCAGTGTGCTTATAAGGTTGGTTTGGGCAGGGGCATCTGAATATGTGTTTTCCTTGGATTTTGGCACAAATAAAAAATAAAGTATTTCATTAATACACATCTGATCCTGTGTATTAATAAAATACATCTATCAATTTATTATTTATAATTTTTTATTATTTTGTGAATATTTGTGTATATTTGTGTAACATTATGCCAGTACGACAATTTGTGTTTCTCCTTTATTTTCTAGTTTTACGGTGCTATATCGACCGAAGGATAACTTCAATAAAAGGTTGCACCCGTCAGACGCTCTGTGATTCCTGATGCCAGGGGCTGCTACATTGAGTTTCGAGTTTCCTCCTGCTTCAGAAATAATATAATATTAAACAACAATAAGAACAGATAATCCAAGACAATAAGAACAATGCAATACAAGATATTACAAGATGCAATACAATACAATTAAATAAGATCCAAAACATATGATCAAACATGATAAAATAGTACATGAAATGCCATCAGTTAGGAAAAGCCATAAGATAAAAGTGAGCTTTAAAAGAGGATAGTGAGTTTGCCTGCCTGAGATCTCCAGGCTCATAAGTAGATATAGACTCATGGCTAGGGCTTCATGATGCTTTGTGTTCATCTAAATTCATTAACCTGATTAGAAACCAGGCCTGTGGTAAGACAGGCCATTACAAAGGCAGGCGTCAAAAGAGTCACGCGTCAGTGTCGCCACACCCTTAACAACGTGTGTAATCCAACCGACTGATCATACATCTTGTTTGATAAAAGCTGCAACTATTACAGTCTATATCCTAGTCAACTATAGCCTACTATGCAAGGCTACTATGGCCTTGTGTGTCAGGGGACTATAACCTACTATAACAGACAATGCCTCAGAAGCTGGAACAGAGAGTAACAACTTACTCTGATCTGATTTGAAAAATCTTTAATCTCGGAGCTCGGGTGGTGTAGTGGCCCGTGTGCTATGCAGTTCATTTAAAGAAGGTCTCTGCTGTTGTGCTGTGTAGATGGCACATTCCTCACAATGACTTGGAGTTTTTGTGCTGTCGTTCTTCACAGTCAAGCTGTGGGCAGCTGTTCCCCTGCCTGACCAGATATTATTAGAGAACGGCGCTAATGGAGCCCTGATAGAGACCTGATAGCTCTGATAGAGCCCTGATAGAGCCCTGAAGAAGCCGTGACAAAGCCCCGATAGAGATGTGATAGAGCCCTGATAGGGCCCTGGTAGAGCCCTGAACAAGCCCTGATAAAGCCCTGATAGAGCCCTACAGAGCCCGGATAGAGGCCTAACAAAGCCCCGATAGAGCCCTGACAAAGCCCTGATAGAGCTCTACAGAGCCCTGATAGAGGCCTAACAAAGCCCCGATAGAGCCCTGATAGAGCCCTACAGAGCCCTGATAAAGCCCTGATAGAGCCCTACAGAGCCCTGACAGAGCCCTACAGAGCCCTGATAGAGCCCTACAGAGCCCTGATAGAGGCCTAACAAAGCCCCGATAGAGCCCTGAAAGAGCCCTACAGAGCCCTGATAGAGCCCTACCCTTGCCCTTACCTATTATGTCATTGTTAAACCTAAGTAAATGTTTAACAATGCCTATTAAGGTTAACAAATCCTTTATTAAACTGCTAACTATGCATTTTGCAGGTACGGGATCTAAAGCAGAACAATGCTTATCAATGTTCAAAAGTCCTTTAATATTCACTTATTAACAGTTAAAAAAAACATAGACCCACTAGGGGGCTCCAGGGTTATACTCTGGGGAGTTTTCTTTGTGAAAAATAAACTACTCAATTAATTTTTTTATATATTGTATTGTAATGTCGACTAAATATCATTTAGATTTTAGTTGAAAATCCAAAGAAAGTGTAAAACATTATTTAAACATTTCTCTAGAATTTCCAAACTCATACGCCTAGAGGAAAGATCTACTAACCGGTGTTCAGGTTTAAATGTGAAATATACAGACAGACTTAACTGTTGTGAGATGAAACAGCTTTATTTATCTTAAAATCAAATACAAAAATAAGCAAGTCTGTGTCAAAGTGTTAAAGAGAAATAATATGGCCTTGCTTTTTCGTTGCAGAAAAATGAAAAGTTTGTCGATGATTCATAATGTTTGTCCATCAGATTTTTATTCAGCCTCCTATCGACTATCAATCCAGAGCCCTGCTGCCGAGGCAGCAGGGCCGCGGTGCTGCCTGCTGCCCGGTGCCTCAGCGGCGGGCAGCAGGGCCGCGGTGCTGCCTGCTGCCCGGTGCCTCAGCGGCGGGCAGCGGGGCCGCGGTGCTGCCTGCTGCCCGGTGCCTCAGCGGCGGGCAGCGGGGCTCCGGCGGGGGACCAACGCGGGCAACAATCCCTTCCTCCTCCATGTCGCCATTCACTCTACTTCAGATTGATGTGGAAGAACCAGAGACGTCAGAGTCGTTTGAGACTCATAATATGGTCTGGAGGCGCAGCACTTGGCTGTGATGGCCAAGTGGTGTCTTAGTCACTTCTCTTCTGGGAGGGGTAGAGGTGTAAGGGGTGAGGATTTCCAGTCCAGTGGGTTTGTTGGGAGGGAGGTGGGCGCTTCGCCTGTGTTGCCTGCAAGAGATGGGGATTCAGGGTCGAGTCAGGGTCTTGATGGGTCAGATGCAGTGGTCGCAGGACGGACCACGCCATTCAGCACCCAGTGGTGAAAGTGACAAATTACACCAATTCAGTGACATGATCTTGCAGTTAGGGTCACAGATAGGGGATTCCTTTGTAGCCAAACTCATGTCTAGTGGTGCTATTGGTAATGTAAGCCAAATCAGTGCTCCTCCACACAACCAGGCCACTCAGCAATGCAAATACATCTAGTGAGAATGCACATGTAAGGGTCATTGTTAAGTCTGATAAGGAACTGGTTATTTTCAGACGGGTGATCAGATGGACAAATACAGTGACTGAATGGGTTGATTTGATGAAATCATACATCAGGAAGCAAGACCATGACGTCTCATCACAGACAGAAGAGGTAATGGTGAGGTTAATGGGGAAAGCCAGGGATGTGGTGGAGATAGGTTTGAGGAGTGACCCCGCGCTGAGTGCATCTTGCACCCCAGACGTGATATACAACATACTGATACAGTATTTCAGTAGCATGCCCTTATGCTTGCCCCTACAAGACTTCTCCTCAACCCTACCAAACTACCAAAAGAGAACCCCATTGACTATTAGATACGCCATTACTGAGATGTTTGTGAAGCACTGCCCAGATCCAGAGTTTGCGTCTGTGTTTAAATACAAGCAGATACACAAATGGACGCCCAAGGAAATACAGATGAGGGTTGATGAATACCAACGGGTGTCTTCTGTTAAGATGTACGCGCCCAAGACTCATGCAGCAGCCCTGATTTGCCATGAAGCACATACAGAGCCTCACTGTGCATGTGGCATGGGGACATGGAGTGCTGACTCTCAGTCTTCGCCAGCTACCCCTCTTGGGGTTTTGCCACCTCTCTCACCCTCACCTGTCCTGTTCCACAACCAGCAGCAGTCCTTCTCTCCAGTCCATCAGAGCCCAACGCCACATCCCCTTCCCTTATCTCAGAACCAACTACAGGTTCCGCCTCCTCTCCTCCTTTACAGCCAGCTGCCTCCAAGACAACAGCAGGGTGGTGATGCTGTGCTCGGTGAGATGATATCAATGCTCAGGGAGCTTCTGACTACAACAGTGTTAAAGATTTAGATGAGTCAGAGACTGTTGTTATTTAAAACACACAGAAAGTCAAGAGCAAGTTCGAAGTACATCCCCGGCTCCAAAAACACTGTTGATGATGCACTGAGCCGACAGCCATTTGTAAAGTCAGCTGTTCGAGAGAGGTTGCTCAGAGGCCCTTACAGTGAGCTGCTTGTGAAAGCACTCCCTGTCACTTCTGACTCTGCCCAGGAAGGCTTCAGACAATCAAACACCTGTCGAGATGACTGTGACAGTATAGGTGGGGAGAAGCCTTACTTGTCTGAATGTGTCAAGAACAGGTCCTTCTTTAAAGAGGAAGTCTCTGCCATCCTTGAGACACACAGCCTGTGGGAGTCCAGTGCCAAGGTGCAAGCTGTTAATGTTCTCCAGCAACTCCCACAGCTGGTTTCCCCTGATGAAGATCTGTTACCTGTGTTCTCTGAGAGTGAGTTGCGTGAAGGGCAGTTGAGTGATCCTGTTCTCTCCAGAGTGTTGTAGTGTCTTTGTGGAGCACGGCCGATGTCCATCCAGGAGAGAGAAACTGTCATGGTCACCAGGTTCCTCAAACATTGGGAGAAATTGACTAATTGACTAATTGACTTGCAATGGTATCCTCTATAGAGTGTCCAAGGACCAGGTCTCTAAGATGAGGAGACACCAGTTTGTGGTCCCTGACTCCCTCAGATCTGAGGTCCTCAAAGGCATTCACGATAAGTGCTGGTCATCAGGGGCAGTTCAGGAGTTGGAGTCTGGCCCATCAGAGGTTCTTCTGGCCTCACATAGGCCGAGACGTGAAAGACTATGTTTGCCGTACGGTACCGTGCCATTTACATATGGTAGAGTTCCGCGTCTTCCGGTTGATGTCCTTTTTAAGAACATCTTAAAAGATCTTAAAAGAACAGGTCAGCGATTATGACAGCTATGGTGTCTTTGACTAGGGATCTTCAGGAGGCCATGGCCATTGCTCAAGGACATGTCGACAAGGAACAGTGTTGCAAGTTGCAACTCTATAACCGCTGTGTTAAAGGGAGTTCCATCACTGCTGGTGACCGGGTCCTGGTCTCCAATAAGCGTGAGAGGAAAGCGCAAGACAGCAGACCGATGGGAGTCCACTGTATACACTGTTGTGAGTGTGAATGCCTCCACTCACACATATCGGATCAGGAATCCTGCGACAGGGCAAGAGAGTCGTGCACTGTAACCTGCTGATGCTTGTTAACTTTTTACCTGTGGATGGAGAGAGTCTCTCAGATCACACGTCTGCTCTGTCAGGTGTTCAGACGAGGTGTCGTTAGTGTTCCATGTAATTTGTTGAAGTCCTTTGAGACAATGTTTCAGGTAATCGAGTGTAACATTGGTTTTGAACAGTTGCTCTGTTCAGATATATTGTTGATGTGTGTTTGGATGGTTTTACTGCATCATTGCTTCACCATGAATGACTCCAAATCCAGGTGTGGGGGCCTGATATATGTAAGTGATATAGTTTGTGTGGGGTGTAGACTGCATCCTACTTCCGGAAGCTGGTAACAAGTTACACAGTGCTCTTTTTCCACTTCATCCTTTTTGGGATACTTTTCAAGTTGGAGTGTTTGTATAACCATTTCATGTTAAGTTTTCTCTTTTATTGTGGAGTTTTTGTGGTGAATTTAATATTTGTGCATCTGAAATTTTGGGTGTAATTCAGTGGGGGTGGGTGTACCAGGGTTAGAAATACCCTTAGTTTGAATTACTTCCAAAATACATACTTTATTGCCACCTGATGTCTGAATATATGGTAGCAATTGCTGATGCACAATTTGTGTCGCTATTCAAACAGAGAGGTCTCTCTAGGGTGGAGAGAAATCTATCTATGCTGGAAAATAAAGAGGACCAGCGTGAGACCAAGTCCTGGGTAAAAGTGTCGTCCTTCTCACGCTCCACACAAGTCCGCGGTCTGACTTATCTATCCGTAGTCATTGTGCATTAGTAAGACTCAATAAATGGGTTTGTAATGCTTTTATTAACTATAAGAAACTAAAACTATTGACTATTATTAATGTAATTAATGTTAAGCAATCAATAAATAGTTAACAAATGTCTTATAAGTGCTTATAAAAGTCTAATAATCTCACAATAAACATGTTTATTATGTAATTCTTAATACTTATGTAGTCTTATTAACACCAATTAATGTTAATAAGCATAAAATTAGGGTCTTATTA
>JAOPUD010000117.1:15705404-15717073 GCA_027122715.1 Trisopterus minutus
GTGTGTGTGTGTGTGTGTGTGTGTGTGTGTGTGTGTGTGTGTGTGTGTGTGTGTGTGTGTGTGTGTGTGTGCAGGGATCTGGGCCATAGTTGAGTGCAGCAGTGAGGGTCAGACCCCCTTCTACCTGTGTGTGGTCTGTGGCAACCGTCTGAGCCCTGACCTGGTGCTCCCTCACGTCCAGGGCCAGAGACACGCCCAAGAGTCCCTGGTGAGCTGCTCCTCCTCCTCCTCCTCCTCTTTTCTGTGAGACTTCAGACTTCCCACCCTGGTCAATTCTGAACCTTTGAACTTTGAACATTTTGATCTTCATTCTGATGAAACAGATTTTCAATATCTTTTAAAAATATATAGAATTCAATGACTAACTATAGTTACTACTACAGTAATTTAAGATGTACGCATATTTTTTCTTCATCACATGACTTCTGCTCGACTGTGTGACATCCCTGCTCTTAAATGATGATATTTTTAATATTTTAAGCTAACTTAAACTCCACCACTAACCACATGTTCTTCCACATCTTCCAGGCAAATGAATTGCCTGGAAGTCGTATAATTAGATTGTATGTGAAAGGCAGGGGGGAGTACAGCGGCGTAAACTCTGAGCCTGAGACTTTGCTAGAACACAGAAGGCTTGGGTCAACAGCCTCAGAGTCTCTGTTGTTCTCTAGACGGTGTGAACGGTACAGAGACGGTGTGAACGGTACAGAGACGGTGTGAACGGTACAGAGACGGTGTGAACGGTACAGAGACGGTGTGAACGGTTCAGAGACGGTGTGAACGGTACAGAGACGGTGTGAACGGTACAGAGAGAGGCCGCCTGCTGTAGTTCCTCACACACTCTCACACCAGATGAAGGCCAGGTTGGAGAATACGGGGAAATCCACATGACACATGACAAACCAAGTATCGCCTGAAGACCATGAACATCCAGTAACGGTTCTTTGTCTGTCCATCGTCTGATGGTTCTGAGTTCTCTGGTTCTGCCTGGTTTCTGTAGGCGGGGGCTTGGGTGTCGGACAATCAGTTATTCTGCAGACCAGCTCAGCTGTCGTTTTACTTCTAAGCTCTAACTAAAAGTCTTACACTTCATTCAGTTATTTTTTATCTCTCTTGTTCGAGTATAAATGTTTAATTTCCACAACATAAATTGGCAAGGCCTTGCAGCAACAGTTGAACCAGAATGAACCTTTGGAGAAGCGCCCGCCGCCCCGCGGTCGGAGCGCCGCTCGGCCCGGAGGACCGGGAAGAGGGACCTGGTTTCCCCGCTAACGGGAGCGTTGTGGCGCTCCGCTGGTCACCCAGCAGCTGTAGGCGCCGGAGGCCAGGCTGACCATCACCGTGTTGTCCAAAGCTGTAAAACCCTGCCATGAAAGAGTGGCCTGAGGTCACATGACCTCACGCCTGATCGGGTGCGACTGTCTTCTCAAAGGCTGGTTGTCTTCCAGAGTGCGGGGTACCCCTGGGGGGACGCGGTGGGCCGGGCACCCGCCCAGCTGCTGCAGCAGGAGCCCAGCACCATGCAGGTACTCCAGACACACTCCTCCTCGGGGCTCCACTGGTGTATGGATGATGCTCTATGGCCTTGGTATATCTGGACAGGCCCAGTAGTAGTAGCAGCACTTGTGAGTAGCGTCATAGACGGCTGCAATGGGCTGCTCCCTTGTGGTGCCATTGTAGCCCTTTAGAAAAGCACTTGATTTGTGTGAAGTCCTGCCGCAGGGTGGCCCACCAACGATGGAACCACGCCGCACTCTCCGCTCGTTGCTTTCTAAAATAGTTTATTTTGTCGCTACTCCAATTCGTATGCTGATTGATGCTCATAGGCCAAACTTTATATGCCACTTTGCTAAATTACGAGATTTCAAGTTACTGGACTTTACTGGAGAGTTTACAAGAGATACTTACAGGTCAAGGCCATGAGAGCAGTGCCTCGGGGGATGGGAGTGGGAGTTCCCCGTTGTCTCTTTGAGGATTCACTACTTATAGACACATTTCCATTACAGTGTGCAGACTGAACGGCCTGAAAATCCTAAACTGTGTGTTTGTTTGTCTGTTGGGTAGAGGATAGCCCTGCCACAGGAGGACTTCAGAAGGATCCGATCCATGACCTTTGACCAAGGTACTAGCATGATTTGATAGCTGACAGCCATGCCATGATTTGTTCCCCCCTTTCATTACATTTACGTTTGTATTTTTCCTTTGATCTCTTCAGCTCTGTCCAGACTCAAGACCATCTGCCAGAACCAGAGTCTGCCGGAGGTCCTGACTCACATGACAAGCAGACCCAGACCTGGTACCTGAAATACAGTATTGCAAATAATAAGTATGTGTATTTCTGTCCATGGTCTGACTCCCACCGTAACACCCTGGTCTCAGCAGTGAAGCGCCACTCTGAGGTCGGTCGGCCCCATGCAGAGAAGGTGAAGCATCAGCGCCTCTCGAGCCCCCTCGCTGACCGCCTGGCGCAGACACCGCTGACGTCTCCGGACGCCGTCTGGCCCGCTGCCAAGCGTTCCCGCCTCACGGACCGGGAGGAGGAAGTGGTCAGAGAACCGCTCCGGCCTCAGGCCCGCCGCGCGCCAGCACCCGATGTGCACGCGTCAAAGTCTGTGACCAGTTGGCCGGCTTCCTCAACCTCTGGGCCCCGGCCCGACCGGCCCCCTGCGTGCACGCCGGGGCCTCTGGGGGGATCTATGACCAGAACACAACCCGCAGAGCCAGCGCTTAGTTTTCCCGTCTCTTGTCCTCACAGCCTATCAAGGGGCAGTACTCCAGCAGCTACCCTGACACATGTGTCCCTGACCCACGATCCCAGAAAGGGCAGAGTCCCCGGGGCCCACAGCCCCCCCGGCACAGACAGCAGTCCTGTGGTGAGCAGCTCTGCAGACGTAGAGGTGTTCTCAGAGGCTGGGGGGCGCTCCAAAGACCAGAGGACACATGAGGTGAACCGTGACTACTCCACCAGGGTCTTCAGCAGCAACTCTTTGTTCACGTCTTGCCAAACCAGGCCCAGAGTATCGTCATGGCGAGGGGACCACCCCAATACTGGCCGAGCGTCACCCCGGCGACGGCCCTGTCACACGGCGCGACGGCTCCGTCCTATCACGGCGCAGTGTTCTCCGACAGAGCTGGCAGCTATCCACAAGGGTTGCCGAGCGCATTCAGAGACCACGCGTTGATGTGTGACCCCGGCCCCAGGGTACCCCTGGCCTGCCTCCGGGTAACCCCGGCCCGCCCCAGGGTACCCCCGGCCCGCCCCAGGGTACCCCTGGCCTGCCCCCGGGTACCCCCGGCCCGCCCCAGGGTACCCCCGGCCCGCCCTGGCCCGCTGGGCGTCCAGGGCCTTCAGGCCACAACACTCTATGATTGGACGTCTGCTGCTGCTGCCCCCCAGTCGTCCAGCAGGGCTGGCGATGGGACGAGCTTACGCCCGGTCGCTCACTGCTGCTGGTTTTTGTTATTTTACTTTCAAGATTGTTGACCGCATGCGATATCTTGTTGTTCAGAAATCAACATTACCTCAGTCATCTAGAAAATATTTTATTGAAAGTTGTTCATAGTTTTTTTTTTTAACTTATTTTACAAAAGGCTTTAAAATGTTCTTGAAGGCAAGCAAGATGTAGTTGCATGTGTTTGATTATATTGAGTTGGTTTCTAAATCATTTTTTACATTTGTGTTTCACTTCATTAAAGTATGTAACCGTGCTGAAATAAATGCTAAATAAAAACATGAGTTTTTGTATTAATGTGGTATTCACATAACGTTCAGTCCGGTTATGTAATTTCATTCTACTGAAAATGTTGCAAGTAACATCACGTGCTAACCTGCATTGAATTTCATGGCAATGTCTTCATACGATATTGCGTTCAGTCGATAGTTTTAGTTCTAAATGCAAAAAAGCACACAATAGTTGCAGAAAATGAACCTCATGTCTCCTCTGTAGCAGAGTGAGCCCAGATTACAGTTTCACAGCTACAGTATTTAAACACTTTCACTCCCTCCCCGTAATGCAATTGTCCAGGGAAATGTTTACCTGAAGGACAGTTTGTAAGGAAGCGTAATGCCATCAGGTGAGAAATTCTGCTCTTGTTTTTCTGAATAAATTTTTACAAATGAGACTCAAAAACATTATGACCTGTTAAGACAGGGGCTCCATCATGGACCAGCTCGGTTTATGTAACTTGGGTCAATAAATAAACCAGATCATTGTCATCCTACAACGTGATTCTTTAAGAACATTAGTTATTTTATATATTGCAATAGTGTACGCAAAGTACATGCCTGAATGCATCAAGCTTCTTCAACTCATTTTTAAATTACGACCTTCACCTTGTACTATGTGGGGTGTTTGACATGCTAACTTGTGGAAGTTTTTGAGAGACAGAACAGGATGAACTCTGTTTTACAGATTACTCCACGTCTGCTGGAATTCCGATATTTGATT
The DNA here is from genome assembly GCA_027122715.1 of Trisopterus minutus. Classification (NCBI taxonomy): domain Eukaryota; kingdom Metazoa; phylum Chordata; class Actinopteri; order Gadiformes; family Gadidae; genus Trisopterus; species Trisopterus minutus. Next base: position 15,709,853 of record JAOPUD010000117.1, read on the forward strand.
TGCATCCGTTTACCAAGATTAACTGCGAACAGACTTTTGAATTTGAAAGGCTATAACCTTGTGTCGAGAAAGTTATTCTATATAGAGTTCGATATCAGTGTATTTCTAAGCTATAGGTATAGACTCTGCGTTGTGTATTTTTGTGGTAGTAGTAGCAGCTGGACAGGTTGGATCATAGGGTTGAATAGATGGTTTATTCCAGGATGTAATACAGCGAGATACAGACTCAGGCTGAATAATCTGTAGTGTAGGTGGGGAGGAGCGTCTCCTGACGTGCTCCTTGGCTGTCCATCCCTCTTCTCACCGAACCAAAGGATCAGGACGAGTTTTATACCAAAGGAAACGTGAATCACAAAAGAACAGAAGCAGTGTCTCCCTTGATAAGGTATATGACCTCTGATGGGCAAAATAACCAAACAAACACACCACATCTACAGTACAAATATACTACTAATACAATACTTTTTTCATGTTAAGGCCCGAGCCGAAGGCCAAATGTCCCAACGATAGGAAACGTTCGTTGCTCACACAATGGACACACTCATTCAGCAAGACCAGGAGTCTGTCTGCTGATAACACTTGGCCACAGCCCGGGAGCTCAAGGTCAGGCAGGTGCCCTCGGGAAGCCCCCCACACCAGCCCTGACACACACAGCTCGTTAGAAGAAACACATAAGACTGACACACACAGAAGAACATCACGCTCATTTGAAGCAGAACCTCCACGGAGGCGAAGCTCCAGACGACCTCAGCGCTGTTAGGGACTTAGACATTTTTGCTCGATCGATCTCTTACGCTTAATAACCCAGTATAGCCTTCGTCACCTTACTGAATAAATCTGAGGCCCTCGTGCCGACAATTTTATCTCCTCTCCGTCTTAGTTTGTCTGTTCGAGTAACAAGGCAGACCATTTTTTCCCAACAAATTGGTGGCCCCGACGTGATCTTTCCGAATTTGACTGTGACTGGGAAAAACCACTGAGGACGGAGAGGGGGACACCCCGGGACCCCGGAGCGCCGGACCGATTCCTGTAGTCTCACCTCAGGCCCAAACAAAACGTAGGCAGAACCTGTTGATAAAATCCAAACTCTGCATAGTTATATAGGAACCACATTAGGAGGTGAGACTGTAAGAACGGTTTGCTTGAAAAGTAACAGAAGGGTCCATATAAGGAGACCTGGATTAGGAGTGGACAGACCCTTAAGGCCCTGATTTCGAGAGGGAACGGAAGGGTCGATAGAAGGGACACCTGGATTAGAAGTGGACAGGCGTTTGAGGCCCCGATCTCGCGAAGGAACGGAAGGGTCCACATAAGGAAGCCTGGATTTTAAGTGGAGGGACCCTTAAGGTCCCGATATCGAGAAGTACCGATCGGGAAAAAAAACAACAACAACAAAAAACGTGCATGACGTGAAATAGGCCCGGGAGAGACGATTGTATATGCTGTTACTGACGGACAAATACACTGACCGACATAGACGAGACCTCTCGCCCCCACCTTCACAGACGGGACTGTCCTTCAGATATTAGATATATTTAGATAAGGTGTGGCGGCTGGCCACGTGTCTGGCGCAGACGGTGTGTAGGTGTGTGTGACAGAGAGAGAGAATCAGAGCAGACAGGGTCTGTGTGTATGAGAGAGAGAGAGAGAGAGAGAAAGAGTGTGTGTGGCGGGTAAATGTAGAAATAACTAAATCGATAATAATAAATAACACTCATGATAACAATTTTGAGGAAGCCCCGTACCGCTCTTATTTGGTAGGTTGACAGGCCCGACAAGTTTATTGTTCCCCGCCGGCCATCTTTTGAGTTCTCTCACTCCGTCCCATGCTGTGGTCTCCGTCCGCCATATTTGTAGTTTTCCCATTCTGCCACATTTGATGTTTTCCCATTTGATAAAAAGTTTCACTTTAACAACACCCCCTGCTGACCGAAAAGAGGACCTCTCACCAGCCCCGGAGCATGCGCTTCAACATTATCGCCACACCTAACGTCATGCCACAGCTGGCAGAGGCAATACCTAAACTAGATACCCCGGCCTAGCTGAGAGACACAGCAGCTAAGCACTCAGCCAACCCCTAAGCAGGCAGGCCGCTGTCCACCAGCAGCAAGGACAGTAGAGATAAGAGAGGAACGCAGCCTGTGACAGAGTCACAGGGAGACAGGCAGGAGATTTAGGGATTATTATTTATACTCCATAATATGAACGATTAGCATTTAAAGTTGTTCACAGCATGCACACCGCTCGTCCGCAGAAGCCCAGGGGTCAACCAGCGCTCGGGACTCTTTTAAGAGTCTAGGGAAATTCCCCCCACTTCAAACTGAGGGACCCGCCCTAAAGGATTCTGGGAGTGTGGTGTGTTAATGCACAGTTCAACAGACCTGACAAGGTTTAAGTACCAAAATGACGACACAAATAATAAAAAAATAAAAAAATAAAGATTATGTATGTATTATGTATGTATGTAAGATTAAGTACTGTGATATGGAAGAAGAAGAACCCCAGGGGAGCTGAGAGGCCCACACCAGAGCTAGACAGAGAGAGGTGGAAGACAGCGATGGAGAAGAAGACCGGGTAGTAGGCCTCATCAGGGAACTGGTAGACTGATCTATCCAGAATACATCTAGGGGGACAACCCCACTTGGGATGTCAGAAGAGGCAGATTTTCAAAATGGGTTGTGGGCTAATCAAACTCACACCTGGTGATATCATATGTCACCTTACCAATATTTGTTCCCTTTGTTTCACTTTGAGAAAGGTTTCTGATGTTGGGGCGGGGTAAGCTGATTGGCGGGTTCAGACAGTAGGAGGCGGACTTTGGGACGTCAACGACCATTAAACAAAACAGAAGAAGATTGACCACGCGGCATAGTGTAACTTGGTGAGTTTTCGGGTGAGTGTATCATATGCATTGACAGTAGGCCTGGACTCAAATGTACGTATCATGTTTACCACCCACTTCTACTATCTCAAACATGATTATGAGATAAGACTATATTACTAACGGTCAAATTCCACTAGACGTATAGCCCTACGTGTAGAGTTTAAAAATAAATCAATGATTGATCGATCATTGACCAATCCTGGGTATCCTATAGATTGATTTGATTTGAATGATTCTCCTCTAACACTCACAGAGTCACAGCCTTTGTTGTGAAGCTCAGAAAAAATGAACGTTCGAGAAATCCTCATAAACTCTCTGGAGGACCTGGGATCCGGTGACTTCCATAAGTTCCAGTGGTATCTCTCAGATTCAGGCCAAACAGACTTTAAACCTATTCCTAAGAGCCTCCTTGAGGACCCACGGAGGCATGTGACCGTGGGCCACATGGTGGAGTGCTACGGCCCGAGCCGAGCTGTCGCTCTCACACTGGGGACCCTGAGGAAGATGAACCTCAACGAAAATGCAAGGATGTTAGCGGAAACAACCCGATGTGGTTCAGCAAGTGACGTTAAAGGTGTGTTCATGATTAAAACCTCTGCTTTTTTTGGAGGCGGATTGCTTTGAAATGGTTTGTACAACATTACTGTATACTATTAACCATTTGTCATTTTTTGTCATTGATTTCCAGACCAACTCAAACCCAGTGAGCAAGTGGAGTGTGCTGCTGCCCCACCATCAACTCCCAGTGGCAGCATCTCTGTGTCTGCTGATCACAGTGTGGTCTTGCTGCCTACACTTCACCACAACCACTGTCCTACTGGCTCAATCAATTTCAACATCAACATCCAAAAATAAAAACATTATATTTTTCAAGAGGGAGGTTGAAGTGTAAGTAAATTATTTAAAAAAAACAACACAGATTGTAGAGACCAAAATGGTTAGACATCTCATGCAATCGATCATTGTCATCATCGTCCACAGAGTGTTGACTCTTCTCGCCTTCCGCGTCATCATCAACGTGGACGTCCTACTGGAACCAGGAAGTGCCACCTGTACCACGTGATCTGGGACGACTAGCATATGATTAAATCCGATTCAACAGAGGAGTCAATAGCATGGTCACTGCGGGATGAAAAAGACAAATTACTTATACGTAGGGTAACATTTTCGGACGTATTTCCTGAGCCACGGGGCATTAAAGAATGCATACATTCGACGGTGCTGGGATGAGGGACTCTTTGTCGCGGTTGTCGTGACCCTCCATGTAGGAACGTAAGCTGAGACCAGGAAGCGAGATCTGGACACTTTCTAACAAGCTCTCCCGTCGGTACCGTGAAACATATAATCACTAAGGAAGATAGGATATTGTTAAATGTCCTTGAATTGGCCCGTTTGAGGAGAAGACCCGACAGCCCCTCTTGTAAAGGGGATAATACCACCGCTGACTAGGTATCCTATCCAGGGATCTGATCGGCGAGTGCTAGCTTGCTTGCTAACCAGCAGGATCGGTGTGGGGTCACTAGCTCGCGTTATAACAACAACATACCCTGCGAACAACGATGGCCAACAGGGGGTGGTTTTTCGGTGCGGTCCTGCTGCTCCACGTCCTGCGCGGAGGCGACGCCAGGATCCACACCCTGGAGCTGAAGGTACGGGCGCAGACGCGGACCCACCGGGGCTAGCCCGCCCGGCCGGGCGGGCACTGAGCTAGCGCCCACCTGCAGCCCAGGGTTAGGCTTATGGTGTCCAAGAAACCCATCTGGAAGTAAAGATCCATTGGGAATAGTGTTGATGTGCATTCTGTTTTTGTATCTACTACATGACTACTACATTTATTTTTTATTTTTTATGTACTTGTGGCTTGAACCACCCGGATCCCTCGCTGATATTTACGAGTATTTGTTTACGTCATGTCACGTTTTTAACCATATGGCAGAGCTCGTTATAAACGTAGCTTTATTCTTCATCTTTAACCCAATCGCATATATTCTTCTTGCATATATATTCTTCTTCTTCTTTCCCCAGAACGATACCCGGTCGATCGTCCATCTTAATACGTTTGGGTTTAACGCCAACGGATCTCTAGATGTGAAACTACTTTCTCTCTCCATCCCAGATAATGTGGATTACATAGTGAGTACCCAGTGTCTAACGTTAATAAGTGAATGCATTCAAAACATTGGTTCTTTTGAAAGAGTCATACTTTAACAGAATTGGTGAGTGTTTGTGAGGGTTTGCCTTGATTTGGGATGTTTTCCATACATGCCTACTCTCCCTCTAGGTTGGTTTCAGTATCTCCAAGTCTCGTGTGAATGGAGTACTGTCTTACACTGTAAGTACACCAATGCAATTCTCACCTCAGAGTCTATGTCGCAATTCATAGAGGTCTGTTTTAAAGGACTAAGATTTTTAACATGAGAAATGATATGTTATAGGCATTCTTAATAAAGTACATAGGACATGAATAAATGAAATGCTATAGCCTAGTGTCACTGTGGAGGTTATGGCAGCAAACATGCTGCTGTAATACTACTTGTCAAAGAGGACTAGGATTTATGCATATAATTAACGCTTGTCAATGTTATCATATCTTTCAGGCCGAGGAACCCAAGACATGCCCTCTCAGCCCCAAAGAGTCGGGCAATGACCAGCCTACGATCCTATTCATTATTGATATTAAGACATCCAGGTGGGGATGAATTCATAAATTGTTGCACATGAACAACCATATGTCATCTGCAGTACACTGGGCCTTAACTTTTTGTTTTGTCTGTGTGTTGGCGTGCGTGCGTAGTGTCAAAGTGCTGCCTTTAGGTCACCTGGACCACTGGCTTAGAGCAACCATGAAATCTGAGGACAGCTCTGTCAAAGAAGGTATGTACTTCTTATAACTGAGTGAGACACAGCAAGGAAATAACTCAATGCAAACGTTGTTTATCAATATCTATCTTATCGATACATTATCTGTGTCCTTGTGTAGAGACAAATATTTCATCAAAGGAATGGCAAATTATGTGTTCTCTTTTTTTGTTGCCACCCTTAGCTGGGAGGAAGACCAGGGAGGCTTCTGTAGTTGGAGCCGGAGATGCTGCCCCACCTAACAACACGAGTTCAGGAGGCGCTCCGAAAGAAACCAAGGATGAACCAGATGGGAACCCGAACGTGGCGCCCGTAATAAAAAGCAACACGGTCACCATAAAACCCGTAGTAGATGAGGACAATGGCATCCAGGTGTGTGTCTGTGTCTGTGTCTGTGTCTGTGTCTAAAGCTGAGGAGTGCAAATAGCTAAGTAATGTATGTGCTTTGCTTTCCTACAGCTGGAGAAGGGCAAACAGCAGATTATAGCTCTGGAAAAAGTTAAAGGCATGTACAACTTCCATGTAAGTACACAAATGCAAAAGATACGACCAACCCCAATGTGTGTATAAATCAGTGGCGGTGGGTCAATAGAGGGCGCTATAAACCATTTAAAATATGAAATAAATCAGCAAAAATACATAGCATTTATACTCGTTTAATTAATCCCCCATCCCCGAAATGCACCAAGAATCGACCAAATTCAACTTTTTCTTGTCTTTTACTGTGCCCCACCAACAATTTTTATCGCCAGCCGCCACTGGTATATATAAGTAAATTAATCATTTTCTACAATATAACAATTATGAAAAGACACAGGTTTTATTCACTGTAAGTTTCAGGTTGTTGTTGATTTAGAATCATTCCTCTGTCCCAGTTCAACATCACGTTTGGCCCCCTGGCTGAAGGCCTGTACAACCTCAACTTCCACTACTGCATCAAAAAGGTGCCTGGAGTGGACTCCCCCTACTCCTTGAGTGTAAGTGTTGATCTCAAAATCGAAATCCATGATTGTTTGGGTTTGAGTATTCTCCCTCTGTCATGTTATAGACATTTTATTTATATATATATATATATATATATGTACTGTATATACTTTTTTTTTTTACTTTGTCATGCAGCTCTTTTTGGCAGTTGCCTTGATTGTTGTCTACCTCAGTCGGTACTGTGATTGGATAAAAGTGTACGTCGTGTCCATTGTAACCTGCATGGCTTCTGCCCAGGTGGCGGTGAGGGAGGTGAATCCTGGTGGCTACCTGTCTGCTGCAGAGATCCCCCTTCCCCGCCTATACATCTGTATGGCTGGCGTCTTCCTCACTGCCGCTCTGATCTGGGTCTACACTCTGATGAAGCACAGGTACACATAGCAGGGTTTCTTGTATCTAGCATTTGCCTCCAGCCGAGGTATGTGTGTGTGTGTGTGTGTGTGTGTGTGTGTGTGTGTGTGTGTGTGTGTGTGTGTGTGTGTGTGTGTGTGTGT
>JAOPUD010000117.1:15996730-16008320 GCA_027122715.1 Trisopterus minutus
TGTGTGTGTGTGTGTGTGTGTGTGTGTGTGTGTGTGTGTGTGTGTGCGAGCATCTGTGTCTGTGTCAGGCTACCTTTGGTGCTCTTCCAGCGGCCGTAGAAGATGACAGGGATCAGAGCGCATACAAGGAGAGCCAGGCTCACTGATATGATGATGACCACCATGGTACCTGCACAGAGACCAGCATCTGCTCATATGCTATAGGCTCGCGTGACCATCAACTTTCCCACAGGTTCTGCTTCCATATGATCCAATGATGGACAATAAGGCACGTTGTGAGTCTGGAGTTTTGCATATTATTCTATTATCTATCTATCTATTCTTCAGATTTACAGTTATTTGTCTCTATATGCATCTTTGTCATCTATCTGTCTTTATGCTTTTGACTGTATTGTTTATAACCATAGTGGCTCCGGATGAACTGGCCGTTCCGTTGCATGGTTGACACTGCTGTCGGTGCATGAATGTGTGTATAAATGGATCAATGTGGGTCATTTGTAAAGCCCTTTAAGTGGCCACATTTTTATAATAATTATAATTATATTGTCTTTTTGCTTGTCAGTTATTTCTTTATTCTGCTTTTTGAACATAGGTACGTAAATTCCCCTTGCATTTTATATTTGTAACATGATTTTGTAGTTATTTTTGTTTTGTCTTTGTCTAATTATTATTATTTTTTTTAATCTTTTATTATTCTTTTTATATTCTTCTTATTATTTTTTCTTCTTTACCTTACCTTATTGTAATTTAATATTAGGTGGGCATCCTTAATAAGCCCTTTCTTTTGTCACACCCGTGCATTTTCTATATCCTTTTTTTTTTTTTTGTTATTAACATTTTGTTTATCTTGCACTAAGAAATAAAACTAAACTAAGAATTTGTGTGAAGTTGCAGGCAGTTGCCAATAGGTGTCAGTAGATAGACATTATGGAGACCCTTTGAGGTTTCAAATATTCTGGCCCTGGAGGAATATGTTAAACATCTGAAATACAAATGCTATTCAACTGCTATTCACCATTTATTAACTTTTATAGGCATTCAATAAAAGTCCTTCACTCACATGGTGATAGAGGTTATACCTTCTGGCAATTATTCTTACATTTTGGAAACCATTGCCATGAAAATTCTCTCTGGAGACAACGGACAGTATTTCTGGGTTTCCGGTGTAGCCGGATAATGGAAAACGGATACCCAAGACCGATGCCTGGTCTTCCTTTTCCGTGTATAGGTCATATTTTTTTATATTTTGAAAGGTGTTTCAGGTCCATTCAACATTTTGGCTAATCTCTGTGAACTGATATATATTATTAATCAATACTAACCCTAACCCTAACCCTAACGGACTACAAATGGAAACCAGAATGCTTCCAATACCAAAATCTTTCCTGTTGCCTGCAGATTCTCCATTCATATGCAGATATCTGTTAGATTAATCATTCTTCACATTACATTAATGAAACAATTCATCAATAGGCCTACACCCAACCTGGGTTTTGATTTTATTTCAACCTACAATAGCCTACATATAGGCTGGGATGGTATGGGAGGTTTTGTTGGCGGTACTCGCGTTCTGTAAAATACAAAATTACATAAATACACAGTAACCTTGGCTAATGAAAACCTTGTTTCTGCCAAGCCTCGCATGATAAATGCTAGGGCAGTTGCAAATACAACAATGTCAATAGTTGTCCAATATAAAAATAAACTAACCTGTGATGTGTGTTGCGGCCTCCTGGTTCAACTTGTGTCCCCCGTGCGGTGGCGGCGTTAACGATGGTGCCGGGGACTTGACAGTTGATGGATGGTTGTCTCGAGGCATTAGCTCAGTCACGGGTCCAGGGGCCATGGTGGAAGACAGAGGCCCCACAGGAACAGTCGAAGCTTTGAGGAGACAAAGAAGAACAGTTAAAGGAGACTCGAGAAGACCACTGCGGTGAACGCCGCGGGTTCTAAACAAACATAGTAGTCTTAACATCATTATTGGCCCATGGTCAATTGTGTGTGTGCGTGTGTGAGTCAGTCCAGCTAGTAGGCCTACAATCCACCAATTATCAGTCCAACAGCGGTAAGGTACTATTTTCTATGGGCCCTATTCTTTGAAATGGCCAGAGACTCCACAGATTCCATTATTTACCAAAGAAATGTTCATTCAGATAAGGAATTTGAGAGGCGTGAAGAGGTCTTCTATTCACTGAAAGAGTTTAGTTTGCTTGCATTACGGAACAAACCCAAAATAAATTCAACTTACCATCCAGGACTTTGAGGTGGTAGGTTTCTTGGTGCATGACCTTTGACCTTCTGGTTGATGCGCAGTAATAGCTCCCTGCATCTGTGTTCTCTAGGTTCATCACAGTCACAGTAAACGCACCGTCCACTCCGCCGCTCTCAACGACGTATCTCCCCCTCTGGGTGACGTTGGCCTGTGTGCCGTCCGTCTGAACGAGCACGTCTTCACCTGAGCACGAGGACTTGCAGAAGAACGCCGGGCTCCCTGCAGCGCTCCATTCACCAGAACACTGGATGGAGATGTTTCCGCCAACGTATCCGCTCACCTCTCTCACCATGTGGTGAGAGATGTGTACTGCTGTGGGATCAGCTGTGCACAGAGCTAGTAGAACAAATGAGCAGGTTACAATGCGTGGGCCATTCATTTTGAGGCATTTTCTCTAAAATGGAATCAAAGGAATTGCCACCCATATTGTTAATAGTAAAATAACACTAGAACGTTGCTTCTGCCTTGGTTGTGAGAATTATTGCATTGCATCTGTCGGTTTGTAAAAGTGGAACAACCATGTCTCCAATCAAAATCCTAGTTAGTGCGTTTGATCAACTGTTCATTTAATTAACTGCAAGTGTAGCAGGCAACACAATGGTGCAGTGAGTAACATTTGTCAAATCCTGTTCTATATTATGGTGTTGTTTGTTTTTTTAAACGGTTTCTACCAGAAACACTCAGATCATCTCCAACCACACAATACATGCATACACATTGCAGTCCCTGTACTGGCTGGAAGGTGGGGGATCGGTCTGTAAGGTGTGGACTATGTTGAACTGGGTTCTAGTTTATGCCTTTACTCAGAAATTAGTGGAGAGCTAAGTTGATGTACAATTAGTATTTCTCTATTGCCACCATGGCTAATAAATATTTTTGGTTTCCTTAGTATAGAATGTTTTTTTATTTTAATAATAATATCAAAATGTAATATCAAAAAAGTAATATCAAAAGTAATATCAAAATGGCTTTACATTAGTAGATAATTAAGGATATGTAGATAATTAAGCTACATGTTATTGTTAGTTATATATGTATAACAATATTCCATAACACGTATTAGCTTTGTAACCATAGACAGTATACAATTTAATGGCTAATACAAATATGGCAGTTGCCCTGCACGATAATATCACATATCATATCAGATCAGATCATTTTTTTAATAGATTGAATTAATTATTCATTTATTTATTTATTAATCTATATTTGTAACAAATAACACTTGAGAAAACAACACTTGCAGAATCAAGGCACATCCGATGGTTTCATTCTATTAAATAATTAAACGTAATTAATTGTGAAATCAAGAGTGGACTCTATTTTAACCAAATATCCTTCACTTACACCCTTTTTGAACGAAACAAGTAATTGCAATCTTTACATTAACCCTCCCATATTGTCGTTTTTGGTTAACCACAAGTTTAATAAACTTGAGACAAATACAATATTTTATCTCTATTTTTGCAAATACAGAACCAGGTGCAGTGAACCAGAACAGATATTCTCACCAAACTTTTCTCTAATGATAGCTACCTTTCATAGCACTGAAGTCTGTTCAGAACAGTGCTAAGTAAAATCCCAATTGAATCGATGTATTAACTGCTGTGCTCATCTTTTCAATCATGACAATGAAAATGAAAAATGCATGCAGCATACAGAAATAAAACCAGTGTTCACATTAGATTAAAAACATATTCAACTTACCGGACAGGGTAAAAATTCCAATGCATAGGATACTCATGTTCCACGTGATGCCATTAAACCAAATTAGGAGAAAAGGCATGATACAAAAAAAATAAACCTCTGATTAACAAGATTGCCAAAGACCCATAAAAAAATGCTAGATGCACAATGGGCTGCCTTTTTTCTCTGTATATATAAGAGGATGTTGTTTATCTCCTGTGAATCACTTTTAAATCAGCTGTAAAGTCAGCTTAACCCTCGCAAAAGTCCTTGGTTGGATGTCTCTATTAAGCTTAAAGCAAAAAGTGTGTTGGGAGAGATAGAAAGATAGTGAGCCAACAAGAGATGGATAGGAGAGTGCACAAGAGAGAGGGAGAGGGAGAGGGAGAGGACAAGGAGGGGCAAAAATAGAGCAAGAGCCTTGGAGAGGGAGAGATAGAGAAGGCAAAAGAGCGCCGGCGTGAGGGACATGTTGCCCATGCATGAACCTCAAAAACTGCCTGCCCAGATAAATAAACAAAGGTCTGCTGACAATATCACGGGGTGCAGGTTCCATCCCCATAGGTCTGGAGCCAATTTTTTTTTTCCATGTAGCGAGCTTTATACTGTAAACAACAGACCCACATTCTTCTCTTCAAGGTTTCTGTAGAGATAACTCAATAAATTGTCCCACTGTTGGCTGCATGAAATGAATGCTCTCCTCTATCACCATGAACATTAATTTGACCAAATCAAGATACAAAGTCACTCGTCTCCAATAAGTCGGCCCTGCAGCCGAGCCGTTAAACACTAAAGATGGAATTGCTTTTTATATAATAAAAAACAACACAGTTCTCTTATAGCAGATACAGCTACATGGATAGTACGCTCTTCATACTTCAGATTAAATACAATCTATATGATCAACTTATTTTAGAAACGGCAAGTTTTTATCTAGAATAGCTTTGCATAAATGGGATCTAAATAACATAACCTGCAATAAATGTTAGAGTAGAAATCAGAGATAATCTGAGGATAAAGGTCACAGAAACCAACAACACACACATTTACGTCACATAGTGCAATCTTTATCAATATTGTATATAATGCTTTAAAAAAACTATGCAATTTTACTCTTTGAAAGGAACGCCTACTAGTTTTAGTATTTTACACATGCTTGTTTTAATGCTCAAACCCAATTACAAAAAATAAAGTGGAATCTCCAGTAATACATGAGGTTATGTTTAGCCAGTTTGGAATGACAAAATTACACAGACTATGCTTGATAAATCAAACTGTTGGCAGTTATGCATCTGCTTTAATAACCATTGTACACAGTCATGTCCACATACAAACAGGAGTGTCGTGTTATGACGTTTTCCTCGGCAAGCACCAATTGGCAGTGTAAACATCTATTCCCAAACATGTTAAGTGAAACCCAACATAGAAACTCAAAAAGCATGAATTAATAATTTGCAAAACAAAATAAATAACTCATTCGATTTGGATACACCCAAATAAACACACATATTCATAAAACTAGGAATACCCCAATATATTATCAGACTATATTTTATAAAAAAATAAAAATACTTTCTTTCAAATGCTGTGTTAAGACAGTAGAGCAAACTGCAATGACTTTAAAGACTGTTCTTGATGAGATAACATCAGTCCTTCTATTGTCCATTGTCTAATGTCAGGGTGGTCCATATGCACTATCCTTGTGATCTAAAGTGAAAGGAATTTACCATGGGAGCCCGGAGCCAGACATTTTAACGATCATTTCAAAGTCTTGAATGTCCTTCCTGGGAGGGGCGTGATCTTAAGACGGTGGAAGCACTTGGGAAATCGTCCCTCGTGCGCTGGCACTGAGACTTTCCGGAAACTTCACCTCAAACTCCACCACTAGGTCTCCCCGACGACCGGGAGATTTAGCAATAGGTAGCCCCTCTCCGGTGACCCGTCGCTTCATCCCGGGGCGGACTATGTCACTGGTTGTCAGGGTTACCGTCCTACCATCCAATGTAGGCGCCCTCACAGTGCAGCCGCACAAGGCCTGGGGGGGAGAGAGGAGAGACACAGTAAAGCACAGTTTCTAAGACCAGCCATCACATGAAGAGATCAAATGTGTCGATACATGCAGTTTTTAAACATTTATGTACAATCCATTTAAAGGTTTTATACCACTAGGTGTGGTATCACACGTGGGGTGTCCACCTATGAAGGCTGACGGAGAGATGAGCACTGATCTATCCAGCACACCTCTAGGTGGACACGCCCACTTGTGATGTCAGAAGAGGACGATTTTCAAAACGGCACCTTGGAGAGTGGTTTTTTCATGCATTTACGTACAATCGATTGAAAGTTGTGTGGCACAAACTCACGTCTCTAAGGGAGACTTTCGCGGGATAAATGATATCAGCGCCGTCCCGCCGGAACACCGGGTGGGGCTTGTCCTTCAAAACAAAAACAACGTCCGCCGGGATGTTGGTGGGCGTCTCATCGCCCTCCTTGGGAAAGGTGATCTTCGTCCCCTCCTTCCATCCCTTCTTTATCTCCACCTCCAGGATCTTGTCCTGGGTTCTCCAGCTCCGCCTGTCAGGGTTCAGCCGCTGGTGGGAGATCTTCATCTTCTTGACGCAACCGGAGAACACCTCTTCCAGGGTAACTTGGAGGTCATGCACGACCGGGGGGTCCTGACGTTTGGTCAAACTAGTGCCCCCTCCCATGCCCCCCATGCCCCCCATCCCACTGCTAAAGGAGCGAGGGAGCCCTCCCAACCCACCGCCGGCCATCCCAAAGCGGGCGAAAGGGTCCTCTGAGTTCATTTCCTCATGGAAGCCCCCGTTGCGGCTGCCGAATAATTGGTCAAATGGGTTACGTCCACCAAAGAATTCTGCAAAGACTGCATGTGGGTCCCCCTGGAATGTGTAGTTGAAGGTACCGGGACCCGCCCCGGTCGGGCCTCCTCCCCCCTTCAGACCTGGAACGGAAGAGAGCAGGGCAGTGAGATACAAGTACCCCAGCTGTCTGGGTTTTATCAAGTCTACTTCATCCCATTTATTCTCTAAATGATTAATTTATGGAAGACGATTATTGTAAAATGTGTATTTGTTCTGAATAAAGCAAAGACAATTTAACACATTTTATTCACGTTTTGTAATGCCTAGTTCGATTCACAAACGTCGATTGAGCAGTGTCCTAAAGTGAGTGCGCAGTTACTGCAGCAAAGGGTCTGTGTTAACTATTTGATTGACGTGAGTGACTTTTATCGGGATCGAGGCGCACTTTGTACGGAACTCTGAGTGAAAAGTTTCGCCCAATCTCCAATCGTTAGTGTAATGGCTTTAGAGAAAATTGTCTTTCTTAAAATTGGTTCACATATCATGGTGGGAGTAATTCGGCGCGAGCTCCATGGCGTGCGTCCACTCCAAAGGTAATGTGATTGACAGCATAAATAGTAATGGTTTCCATGTTACCATTCCATAATAATGTCTGCAGGCAGTCATAGCCTAAAAGCAGCCTTGGGATAATTCTAAAACTATGTCCCACGCCAGATCCCGCATCTTTCACACAAACACGTTTTCTGTTTACTTTGTTGCATTGGTGCAATAGCACCCGACGGACCATGTTGTCACAGATCGCCATACACGACACGGGATAGACAAACTAATAATTAGTTTTTGTTGACGTAAAAAAACTAACGATTTGAGCTTTACATTTTCTAATGAAGAACCCTTCTTGACATTTCGACCTGCCTTGAATGAAAACTGAACCTACCTTCTTCACCAAAACGATCATAGACCTCCTTCTTCTTGGGGTCACTCAAAATGTCATACGCCTCCGCTATTTCTTTAAATTTATCCTCGGCTCCAGGCGACTTGTTCTTGTCGGGATGATACCGAAGAGCCTGCTTACGGTAAGCCTTCTTTATATCGTCTTCTGTGGCACTTTTCGTGATACCGAGCACGTCGTAGTAATCTTTCCCCATGTCGACAGCTGAGTGGTGTTCGTGTTAGAAGAAGCGGTAACGGTGGAAACACGTAGAAAAGTCGAACCTGTAATAACACGAATGCAACCAGACCGGTTAAAAGTCCCACTAATCCTAAACACACGGTGTCACTGTGAATGGCAACGTCCACCACCCGGGGACGTTATTTTGTACCCAGATACACAGAATGCTCTAGAATGTTCTCCCATAATCCCGAACAGCCTAAACCCTCCCAGGGTGTGTTGCGATACCTCTGAAGTTCCTCACACACCCACGTCGGACAATCCCACGGGTGGGCGGGGCGTTGTTGCGCCGTCGTGCATAGACTTGTTATTATCATGGGGCTGCTTCGGAATAACTCTCTGGTGGCGTCATGGACGCGTCTCTGTGCCCGGACCGGGCCACCCATGTCCATGTCTGGGTCAAGCACTTCAACACTTCGTGCGCCCCCCGTACAGCGACGCGGGCCACCAGAAGACTTGTTTGATTGCAAATTTGACGTCAAGCTTTTGGGGGTAGTGAGCGTTTTTACTTTAGACAACGTCCCAATTGTTTAAAAACTACGACAGGTTTTCCTAACGAGAAGTAGGCCTACCCGTATTAATGACCCGTGGTAAGCCATGATAAGGATCACATTAAAGACATCATGTGGGACACTCACGTAGGCTACACGGAAATTAATTAAATACCCGACAATATGGAACAACGATTGAGACAATATTCAGTAATTAATTAATAAATACAAAAATGAAAAATATAAACTCATAAATAAATAGAACACGTTAAAATTTGGAAATCCTCAAGTATTTATTATTATTTCACTATTTTCCTTGTGTACCACATTATAATACGGTGACAGTGATACGGTCAGCACAGGACTTTAAGCTGACCACGACCAGTGACCACCGCCATGGAGCCGACCTCGTTCCCAGGCGTTCTCGTCTCGCCCATCCTATTGGACGCAACCTCCTGAATGGGCGTATCTACTCGACGACGGACCGTGTCGATTGGCTGAAAGCGCAGCAGTAGACGCCCTTCGACCCGCATCACCTTCCGCCGATTGGAGAGTCCATTTGTCATACAAGTGGGATAAAGGAAGAGGTTGCAAACTAGCAAGATGAAGCACTACGAGGTAAGTAGTGTATTTGAAACTCGAAACCTTCAATGGGCGTTAATATTGACAGTTTGATTGGTAAATAAAGACATTGCAAAGCACAATAAGAATATTGCGTGAAAATGTAGGAGAAATCAGCAACATCGGAAATATGATCCCATGCTTGTTACCTCCTAATCAATGTAATGGGAGTGTGGCCTCATGATATGATGAAAATCTTATAAGAAGGCGGATATGAGCACCATATTGTGATCAGAAATCATTCGGGTATCGAATTGCCTCATATAACGACATTATTGTTGCAATATTAAGAGACGGAGCTCCATTGTGTCGGGAACAATGCGCCGCCCCTGGTGAGAATGCACCAGAGGCCCTAGCTGTCATGTCGTTGCTCAACGCACTTGCAGGTCAACAGTCAAGGCTTTGGACTCTGAGCAGGATTAATTGGCACATTTTATTTGACCAGGTTGAGGCTGTGTAGACTTAAATCATTGCATTTTCGTTAGCAGTTACGAAAAGTAGACTCCGAAAACGGTGCTGAACACCCCCAAGTGAAACCTACCTGGCAGGATTTCTAGCCATACAGGAACTGCTCCAACCAGACTTTCAAATACACATGTGGGAGGAATGTGAGCCTTATGTGTTGTGTAACCCTAACGTTGAACTTAACATTTAACTTTTCATCACAAAATTTACCCGGTGGTTTGGGTCCTTTTTTCAATGACTTGGTACATAAATAATTTGAAATCAAAATCCCCATCAAGTGCCACGCCATGTACACCAGGTGACGCCAGAGAATCATGTTTGAAGCGTCTCTTGTAATCTGGAGACGTATAAGCTTTTCTTACAGCAATGTATACATTCTGTTAAGCATCCTTTACACAAATATATTAAGTTGAAGGGATCATACTCCCTGTTTGTAAAAATTAATCTATAAGCGTAGCTTTTGTCCCTAGATACTTTTGGCCCAAGATGCTTTCGGCCCAATGCACATAAAGACAAGAGTTAAAGAGGAAGCTGATTGACATGTTTGGATAAGGTTATTTAATCCCTGATTGTCCGTGCATATGACAATACCATACCTTGAAGCTAGGTTGGGGAGTGGGGTTCTGTGGAGAAGCAGTCTGCCCTAGCCCTAGCGGGAGATGTTTATATTTAGCAGGCGAGAGGAGAAAAGAAATGTGTTAAATAAACAGGTTCCTTGAAGAAGGGGTTGCTCCTTCATGGAAGCACGAGCGTGTTTCTACCTCATAGGAGTCGGCTGCCAGTTTAAAAAAAGCGCCATTAGGAATGAGAGAGAGTGTTAGAGGGTGGGTGGGTGGGTGAGAGAGGGAGAGGGAGAGAGAGAGAATGACAGTTATTTCCACAGCTGAATGCAGTGGGTCAGCGGTGCTTTCTGGTGGGAGGCTAGACGGGAGGGAAGTAGCAGTGCGGGGAAAGCCCATCGTGGAAGCTCACACAGGACCACTATAGCCCAGGAGGAGGGTAGACATGGACGCCCTAGCACTAGAGGCCGCCGGCCCCAAAAAAGCCGCCAACAGGGCGGCGCCCCCGCCGGCGGCACCTGCCAAGCGTAAGCCTGTGAAGAAACCTAAGAAAGCTGTTGTTTTCTTTGAGGTGGAGATACTGGACGCCAAGACCAAGGGGAAGCTCTGCTTCCTGGACAAGGTAAGAATAAGACTTTCTTAACCAACGTTGTTTTTTTTTCCAAGCGTTGCACGCTTTTGTGTTCTCTTCGAGGGGGACTGTCCTCAGCTGTGGCAAGTGTAGGTTGTCCCCTACTCTTCTCTGCTCCTGCCTATGTGGGCACGAGACTCGGCCTGTGTACTCTAAATGCAACAGGTGCAGGTTGGCCGGCCCGCGCTGGGCTGTGGTCTCTATGGGAGTGACTTTTAGTGAGTGGAACATGTTGCGCACAGACGGACAGACACACTACTGCAGTTGGTCAGCAATAGGCTTCAGATTAAAAATAGACAATCTAATATTGGGTTTGAATTGAAGCATATATTCCATCAGGTTTGAATTCATGTGTCTTAGGCTTTTATTGTGATGGATGAACCAAGTCATGCAAGTGTATGTATGTTTGTGTGACATACTGTGATGGTGTGGCTGGCCATCCGGCTGGGTTGCCAGGCTGGGTTACAGCGCTGTTAGTCTTACCAGAAGCCCTCCCCGGGACGCCAAGGTATCAGGTCCCAACCTTGCTGGATTATCATGGCTTTCTGGCCTGTTAACGACTAGGCTGAATGCTAATCATCCATCTTAACACCTGGTGAGAGCCAGTATTGGTGTGGTGACAGATCCAGAGATAGATATGGGAGACTCCTTGGGGGGGGGGGGAGCGGCTTTACTTCACCCATACCTTCATGCAAGGTCAGAGTTCAAACTGTAAAGATGGAAAAAGTAAATGTTTCTAAAAATCTGAAAGCCATATCATAACTTTTGGTTAGGTCCTGTTTATCTGGAACTCAACACGTGTGTGTGTGTGTGTGTGTGTGTGTGTGTGTGTGTGTGTGTGTGTGTGTGTGTGTGTGTGTGTGTGTGTGTG
>JAOPUD010000117.1:16035270-16045638 GCA_027122715.1 Trisopterus minutus
TCATTTCGACACGGTGTTGCAGCACCATGGACAGAGAGCGGAGGTCTAATTCTAGGGTTAGGGTTAGGGTTAGGGTTTCTCTAATATTGAACCGTCGGCCTAATGCGCCTCCTTTTTGAAAAGTGGCATGTCGATCTAATGGGAAATTTTTCGGAACACTGAGACGTCGGAACAATGAGGCGTCGGAATTACGGCATGGCACCAGTCAATGAACAGGGGCCTCATGTACAAAGCTTGCTTACGCACAAAAAAGCTGCGTAAGCCACTTCTCAGCCAGCAATATTATTTTCAGTGATGACTTGTTTATTAAATGTTACATATTTTCAGGACCACGCATGACATCTGGACTAATGGATCTCTCTCCACGCATTTGATATTCTTGACTGCAATATTATTATTTGATGTTGCGTGGAGTAAGCACAAGCCACTGTTACTTAAGTCGATTTTGAATTATGTAGGCGTAGGATATTATTGACACCTTGGGTCGTCAGCATGCAGCCAAATAAATGCGAATATAAAAGCATGCTGGCGAGACCACGCCAAAAAGGAGCCGATCCCCTATCACAGATCAAATAGGGCGAGCTCCCCGACTCCGGCTCCGCTGCCCGTCTGACCCACGCTTCTGCGGTGGGCGGAGACCTTTTTTTTTTACGTTCACCTTGATGTCCGACCACTTTTCTTATGTCAGCCACAGTTCGGCTATCCGCTCCAACCTCATTGACCGACATGGCAATGTTTTCCCAAGCCAAGTTTTTTTATTTAGTTTTGGTGCTGATTCCGGAGGAAAGAGAGCTGGCCTCTACCTCCAAAATCAACAACTCCACATCGCATTCTGATTATTATTTTTTATTCCTTTCTCCATGTTCTCCTTTCTCCTAACGAGGGCACTACTGCAGGCCTATTGATACTAATTAGCATATTAAATGAGGGAGAAGACTGGGCAGAGAATCGGGCTTGTGCATGTGCGCTCAATTTCACGGTAATTGGGATTACCGTGAATCTGTGAGAGAAGAGAGAGAGAATCTGTGTGAAATCGTGCTTACGCAAGGATTGATACATCCAGATTTATTTGTTTGCAGCAGGTTTCCAGATTTTGGAGTTCACAAAGTTTAAGTAAGAAATCCACGCAAGTCTTAGTACATGAGGGCCCAGGAGTCTAACGTAGCTGTTGCTCTGGTCCAGAAGGTAGAGAGCAGGGTGGAGTGCTGCAGAGATGGCGTCGTCCGTACTCCTGTACTCCTGTTCTGACGATAGGCAAACTGGTAGGGGTCAAGTGTAGGGGGGATGCGCGACTCAAGGTGAACAAGGACCAGTCTCTCGAAGCACTTCATGATGGTTGATGTGAGTGCCACGGGTCGATAGTCGTTGAGGCACGTCGGGAGGGCATGTTTAGGAACAGGCACAATGGAGGTGGACTTGAAGCACGAAGGGATTTTAGCTTGGGCCAGGGACAGGTTGAAGATGTCGGTTAGGATCCCAGTCAGCTGCTCAGCACAGGCACGGAGTACGCTTCCTGGGAATGCCGTCAGGGCCAGCAGCTTTACATGGATTGGTCCAGCTCAGTGCAGCACGCACGTATGTCTGTGGGGGAGAGGGAGAGGCAGGTGGTTTGAAGGGAGGGGGACCTTAGTGGCCACCTCGTAATTAGCCTTACCAACACAAACATAGAAGTGGTTTAGCTCGGACGGTAGGGTGGAGTCGGTGACCGGGGGGGAGGGGCGGGAAGGTTTAAAGTCTGTAATAGCCTGCAAGCCCTGCCCCATGCTCCGGGGGTCAGAGTCTTTGAAGTACTCCTGCACCTCAAGCTTGTGGCTATGCTTTCCTCTTTTGATGCCCCTTCTCAGGTCAGCCCTTGCTAGACTGTAGGCCTGCGCACCTCCTGATACGTGGGCGGTGTCGCGTGCCTTCAGCAGGAGGCGGACCTGACCGTCAATCCAGGGCTTCTGATTAGGGAAGATTGTCATCCGTTTGGTGGTGGTGGCATCGTTGATGTATGTGCTAATGCAATCCAGAACAGAGGTGTAGGAGTCGATGTCTATTTGGGAGTCCAAAGTGGAAGCTGCAGCAAAGCTACTCCAGTTGGTGTGATGTAGCCTATGCTGTAGTGTGGGCTCTGCCCCCTCAGGCCAGACTTCAACTCGTCTCGACTGAGGGCTTGACTCTCCTGATGACGGGTTGGTATTTGGGTAGAAGGAACACAGAGATGTGGCTGACCCAGATGGGGGAGGGGGAGGGCCTTGTATGTATCGTTGATGTTAGTATTGACATGATTGGTCTCAGCTCCTCTATACAATTTGGGGAGAACAGTTGTCAGGTTGGAAAAAAAACTCCAGCAATGAAAAAACACAGCCTCCGTGTAACATGGCTACTGGCTGCACACAGTTCCTCCATAGCTAGTTTAGCATGTAGGTTGCGATTGAAATAATGGATGAGAATTCTCTAGGCAGGTAGAAGGGTCTTCTTTTATCCATGAGAAATTCTAAATCAGCACA
Source organism: Trisopterus minutus (assembly GCA_027122715.1). Lineage (NCBI taxonomy): Eukaryota > Metazoa > Chordata > Actinopteri > Gadiformes > Gadidae > Trisopterus > Trisopterus minutus. Next base: position 16,037,763 of record JAOPUD010000117.1, read on the forward strand.
ACCTGCTTGGTGAGCGTGGCATTGTCTGTGCACTAGTTTTTGTTTCCATACATGCACAGTCCTCCACTACAGGTCTTACCGCAGTCAGCTGTTCTGTCCCAACGGATGCAGTGAAGGCCTAGTAGCTCGATCGTGCTATCAGGAAAGCCATCGTGCATCCATGTCTCCGTGAAGATTAAAATGTTTGTGTCGATAATCCTTTTGTTTGTTCTTCGTCAGCCATAACCGTAGGTAGGCCATTTTGGGAACGAGAGACCACACATTAGCAAGGAGAAGGCTGGGTAGAGGTGCACGGTGAAATCCACTGATCCGATGTGTAATCCAATCTCCCGGAGGTTTTGTCTGGTGTAGGAGGTTTTGGATCGGATGTTCTTGACAAACAGGCTCAAAAACAACATGTAAATAATAACTTGTTTGCAGAAACTGGCGAGGCCAAGTGCTGCAGCGTATACACGCGCCGCCATGTTGCACGTCACGTGGTATTGAAATAATGGTTATGCTGGCATTTTTGCACTTGGAATCATGTGGAATAGTCAAACGCGTTTGTAGCCTACACTCAGATGCATACTCATTCTTACACGCAAGTCTCTTGAATCATAAAAAAATTAAAAACTTCTAAAGAGGTCTACTCTCCATGCGCATCCCCGCCTTCTCCGTGAAGACGGGGGATTTTACCTCCTCGGTTTTACACAGGAAACTTGAAATAAGACGGAAACTTGAAATGGCACGCCCGGCGGCTTGCCGGGCGTGCCAAGCCGCGACCAAACCGGCTTGGCAGTGTAAAAACGCCTAGAGTGTTACGGCCCCATGCTGGGTTGTGTTTTGTCTTGCAGGTTGGGCTGATAGAGACACATTGGATGATTGGGGATTGAGGGCAGCTGCAGTGTCCTCTACTCCCTTATAAGCTGTGCCAACCTGCAATTCTGTTGGCCCTATTAACCTGATAACATGTTTTCTTTTTAGTTCCCACAGGTTACTTTAGGTTAATAGTCACTGTGTTCAATTAGCTTTCATTATGTAGATTTTTGGTTAACACCACATTCTGGTATAGTTTAACATTTTTATTAAATTAATATACTTCAACTTGTTAAAACTACGTGTGGCTTCTATATTTGTTGTGGTCCAAGAGCCGACCATAACACATAGGTATAGAGTTATTTAAATAGCCAACTGTAGTGGACTGTCACAACCCTGTTATTATTACTTTCACCAGTAGTAGAGTTTACCAGCCCCAAAAATCAAATGTTCACTTTTCACTGAAAAAAAAATACATATTATTTCTTTTAGGCCAAAGCGGGCTGCAAACAACACAAATAGGCCTACATTGTTATAAAAGGCCTCAATATAATTTTACAAATTAAAAAACAAAAATCATTTTCAGTTCACAATAGACATTTATATGTTTATTTATATATGACGAAATGCTCAATGTAAATAAATGACAACCAGCCAGAGGGGAATATTTGTGTTGCCAGAACCAATAGTTGGTTAACTGCTTGCCGGGAAACTGTGTGTGTGTAGAGGACAAGGTCCAGAGAACAAGAGAGGGTGCCAAAGGGGTGTATTGAGAGGCGTATTAAGTGGGACTGAATAAAAGGAAGGTTCATGGAGAGATCCACAGACTCCATTTTCAGCAGACCTGCATTCAGGCGTGAGGATGAGTCTTGCAATACTTCCTATAAGTGTGGCCTGTTTGGCCCTCTTCTTGTCTTCTGTTGCTAATGGAGTGCCAATGTGAGTATCCCATGATTAACATAGGAATAGCATAGCTTTGCTCCTGACCTTTAATAGCATAACAGTCAAATCTGATGAAAAAATGAATGAACCAAAATCGGAAATTCTGAAATTATTTGCTTATCATATATTAGAGATATTTATCAGGAGATTTCGTTTTTGACATTGCATTTTCTTATTCCTTGAAAAAGTGATTGCTACATCGTTGGCATGGCTACAGGAAAAAGGGTAGATGTAGATGTGCATTGAGGTATAACCATTGAAGAGTATACGTGATATATTTTGATGTACTGTTATAGTTAGACATCTTTTTTATTGTGCTTTCTAGGGAAATGCTTTCTTAAAAACTGGCTGCACGATTTGTGATTGTCATATAGTTTTGCATTCAAAATGTTGAAACTGTATTTTAAGTGGAAAAGGGCAAGTGTGCACATACAAGAAACCGGGGCGATGATAAAACCTTTTATTTAGACACTTTTACCATGCGTTCGCGGAAATTCGTGGAAAAGTTGAAATATTTAAACTCAAGTGAAGTTTTCACGCTAATATCAATATTCATGAGAAATTCCCCGAAAACCATTCATCCATTTGCATTGACGAATGATGCGTTCGACCTGGCTTGGATTTAGATTATTCTAGCTTAGCAGAAGTAAAACATGTATACAGATGTCATATAACAGTCTAAAGCGAAGGGAAAAGTCGAAAAAGCATGATATCACCCCTTTAAACAAATTGTGAAAATCTTTGTGCTTTCTATTCTATGTTCCTCTTTTTTTCCATTCCAGGAAGGTTTTGTCTGCTCCCAACTTGTTGCGTATTGGAGCAACAGAGAACATCTTTGTGGAGTGTCAAGAATGCTCAGGTGCAGACTTAGATGTTGAAATATTTGTGAAGAACTTCCCAACTGGAAGTATTAACCTGGACGCCATAACTGTGACCCTAACCCAAAGAGATAACTTCCAGGCTTTTGGTCAAATTAAGGTATGGTTTTTACTCTGTTGGTTGTATTAGTTGTATTCTGTAGTTATTCGGTTGGTTTGATAAATTCTTTGCACGACCATTTGGTCCTCTGGAATTCAGTGATCATTGTGCTAAATAATTAATTATTCTGTGATTTTAAAGTACCCAATAACCATACCTTTTAATATATATCCCTGTGCGATGTGCCTGTTGCATGTTGAGTTAGATCCCGGCAGATGACTTTAAAGATGACCCTACGCTGAAGCAGTATGTGATCCTGGAAGCTAGGTTTCCTGATGGAACCATTCTGAAGAAAGTGGTCTTGGTCTCCTTCCAGTCAGGCTACATCTTCATTCAGACTGACAAACCTCTATACACCCCAAACAGTAGAGGTACATTTAACATGTGACATGTGACACTAAAGACAACTAAAAGTGGTTTGATTTCTGAAATGTATAGTAAAACAATGTGGGTCAATCGGAAATCCCTTTGATGCACCTTGCAAAGTACTGTTACTATGGTCTAGATCAGGATTCCCCAAGTTGTTTCTTAAGAGGGCCAGATCACTCTGCCTGCCTCTTTGGGAGGGCCGGAATATGTCAGTATCGGTAAATAGTAACGGTTAAAAGGCCGAGTTCACTATGTTATGGAGATATTCTACAGACGAGAAAGGTATTCGCTTGAGTGCATTAAACATTTTTAATAATACAGTGGCCAGTCTACATTGTGTAACAGACACTTTTTATAACATGACAGTGTCTGGCAGGATGTTTCAGCTGTCTTCCCAGTTGGTGTTTAGTGTCAGCCAATTATGGGCTTGCAGATTTGTTTCCAGAAACACGATTTTTTGGAAACAAAAATGATTTGAATTGAAGCAAAACGTCCTGTTTAGAGGTTTGAGCTACTCTGCTATCACTTTTTAGATTATTAAGCCAAAGTCTGATTTGTGAGACTATACTACTGACTCCAATTGAACCAATTTGCTCCATAACAACTTAATGTCTGGGCCGCGGACAGACCCTGTCAAGTTCAAAGGGAGGCCGATCTTTACACTCCGATGAGCTGCGAGCACACATCCACCCAAGTAGACTCGAATAAGCTCTGTAAGATGCATTTGTATAAAAGCTGCTATCCAGCAGCTAGGGTTTTGAGCCCCCGCCCTGACAATAAAAAATATCTGAGCCATCAATTAAGCCCCGATTTCCTATTTTCAAATATATCAGCATAATATCAGGATATATTGTAGCGTAATAATAGCAACTGATGCCCAATTATGTTAATTGGATCAACTCAAAGTATTTCTCGTGACTTTTATCTATGAATGACCTCAAAAAATGGTTGTTTAAATACATTCAGTCTACATTACTTGGGCCAGTCCTCAGAAGTCATACTTCAGTTTGTGATCTGAATTTTGACCACTCAGAAGACCCTGTTATTAAAATATAATATTTACATTTTGTGAATTCAAAGGTGTTTACCACAACCAATAGGAAATGCAGATCAAATAAAAACTGAATGCTACTTATGAATGGCTGAAGCTGGTACAAGGCAATTCTTCGTTTTTTTCCATGGTCACACTGGGGGAATACGACATGAGCACAATTGAGAATGTTTGCTTATTAACATAACATTTTTAAATACCTCTCATTATTGATAATGATTCCAACATACTCTTGGTCCCACATTTGGTTGAGGCTCTGGTCATTCTAGGGTTAGGATAAAATTGACATACCAACATTGTCTTCCTGCTTGTGTCTCTTTCAGTTCATTATAGGGTGTTTGGTGTAACACCTGGTATGAAACCTATTGGAGTAGCTGATGACATGGACTCCATCATCAACATTAATATTGTGGTACAGATTCATTGTGTATTTTTACAACTATTTAAAAAAATATATAATATACAGTATATAATATAATATATGCAGGCCAAAAAAAATTCATTTTTGATCAATTTAAGTTTTCTTTCTTATATATGCATGTTAATCTCAGAGAATTACATTTTCTCACAAATGTATACGTTTTGTTTCAGATCTTTTGATACTTAACCTTCCTAAAAGTCTGTGTGTGCTACATGTTGTTTTAACAGACTCCTGATAATATTATTTTACCAGAGGACCCTGTCTCACTGACTTCAGGAATTCACTCTGGACTTTACATTCTTCCTGAAATAGTGAGGTGGGCAAATGTTTTTTTTGCTCATGATTGTATATTTTTCTGTTTTGAACTAAACAATCATACTGTTGTTGTTGTTATTGTAGTAACGGGGTGTGGAAAGTGGTAGCCACATTCCAGAACAGCAAACAGCACAACTACTCTGCTGAGTTTGAGGTTAAAGAATATGGTAAGACATTCACCATTGTGAAATATTTCAGGTTAATCTGATTGAATATTTTTAACACTGATTACTTTTTCTCAGTTTTACCGAGCTTCGAGGTTAAAATTACCCCTACAAAAAAATTCTTCTATGTCAATGATGACCGGTTGACCGTAGACATCAAAGCCACGTGAGTTCAAGTTCATTTTAGGGGATATTGTAGGATACAGATACATATGTATAATTATCTGTTGATAATGAAGTTACTCAAGCGAAATATCTGTGCTCTCAGGTATCTGTTTGGGAAAGCAGTGGAAGGGAATGCTTATGTGGTCTTTGGAATGTTTGATGAAAACAAGGAAAAATATAGTTTCCCAAGCTCCATTCAGCGTGTGATGGTCAGCATATCTCCCTCTTGAAGTAGTCACAACTCGATCAGGATTTATAGGCAACTACATATTCAATAACTACATTGATTCATCAATTGTTTGTTGTCAGGTAATAAATGGTGAAACACAAGCCATATTAACGAGGGCACAAATCCAAGAAATCGTTCCAGACATTGCGAAGAAGGTGAAGAGTTCCATATATGTTGCTGTCACTGTGTTGACAGAATCTGGTGAGTGGATTATGTTTGCATCTAAATTCAAATCAAAATATTGAGTCAGCATTTGTTCTTAAATGTGTGTGCGTGCGTGTGTGCGTGCGTGCGTGCGTGCGTGCGTGCGTGCGTGCGTGTGTGCGTGCGTGTGTGCGTGTGTATGTGTGTGTGTGTGTGTGTGTGTGTGTGTGTGTACTTTCATCCCACCAGGTAGTGAATTAGTGGAAGCAGAGAAACACGGCATCAAAATTGTTGCATCTCCTTATACAATCCATTTGAAGAATACACCACAGTATTTCAAACCAACAATGTTCTTTGAAGTTTTGGTAAAGCACTTTCTTTTGTAATGATATTCTAACCATATTGACTGTGGGTTGTGTTTTATAATTTAAGCTGTTGTGTGTTTTATGAGTAAACCTCATTATTTTAATAATTATGATGTTAACATTAATTAATATACATTAATATATACACACAAATACACACAATATAAATCTAATATAGATGCGTCAGAATGGCTGGCTACGGGCATCTACAAACCAGTCCTCAAAACAACCTTAAACGTTTGTTTTCAGAAATGTGCAACTCACCGAGTGGTGTTGATGTTTCAAATCAAGTATCGTAGGGAAATACAGTTTCTGTTGTGTTTAAACCTAACCTAACCTAACGTAAACGGCCCCCCATACTATTTCCGGTAATGGACTGGTTTCTGTTTTAATGGGATTTACAAAATGTCAAATAAAACTCGACAGAAACTGTATTTCGCTACGATGCTTGATTTGGAAAAAAAATTTAACAAACACCACTAAACACTCAGTAAGTTACAAATTTCTGAAAAATAACGTTTAGGGTTGTTTTAAGGACAGGTTTGTGAATGCCCGTAGCCAGCCATTCTGAAGCGGGCAGGGGCGAGAGCCAATACCCAAGACAGGAACAATAGTCAAAATTTCAGTGTCAACCAGTCTATTTCATCATAGACAACAGAGAAAGGGGGCTCAATGTGCTAATTACCGGAATTGTCCTTTAATTACGGGAACATAGACCGCATCGTACATAAAGCCACACTTGCGTAAAACTGAGCCTTAGAATAAAACAACCTCTAAAGGCCGCAGTAGCAAATACTAAATGTGGAGTACATGAAATCATATCCGAAGGCCCTCACGTGTTGCTGAAAGGGACAAAGACTAACAAAGACACTCTTTTTGTTACAAAGATACTTTTGTCTACGCGCAGAGTAGCATCCCATAGTAGCAAAGACAAAATACGTCAGAAGATTCAATGGTCTTATTCTGTGTTTATTATAATGAGTGGTTTTGATGCTGTGAGTATTTACGGTCATTTTGTTTGTGCCGGGGGGGGGAATAACAATTAGCGAAGAGTGATCGTGTCACAAACCGTTTGAAAGGTAAAATCACAGAGTCTAACCGCAGAGTGAAGTCGCAGAGCGGCAAAAACTGCACACAGCCATTTTGGTGATACACCTTTGTATATAGGCCGCACTCATAAATAGGCACCACAACCGTCATTTATCTGAAAAAAATTGTCGATAGGAGATGCTCTATATTTGTGCAATTATGGGACTTCATGCTAAAGGTTTTTCTTCTATTTAAAGATGCCTCACAGCATGATCAGAGAACCAGGCTTAAATCAAGTAGGCTCAGATTGTGTATGCATGTTTTTCCTGGGGCTGACTGTGGTTTGTCTTTTGCTAGGTTTATGTTGAGTACCCTGACGGCTCTCCAGCCGCTGACGTACCATTACTGGTGGGACCAGATAAAGTGAAAGTCATAACGACCAAAAATGGTTTTGCCAGGGCCCATATCAACCCATCAGGTTCTCCTCCATATATGGATATTACTGTAAGTCACATGAGCACTTTACATTTTATTAATTTTTCTTAAACATGCATTATGTCCATCAGTGTTTGGTTAAGATGAAGTACCAGATAATTATTCACCAACTATATTATAGGTGCAAAAGACAACAGTTTTCCTGGAAAGTGACCGTTGAATTCTTTAGAGATGTTAAAAAGGGTTCACATTTTGGGATTTGTGGTTTGCTGAAATTGCATCTCTGTGCTTATGTATTTGTTTGTTGATATTTATGATAGGCAAGAACCGCTGATCCACGACTTACGGACGATAGACAGACGTCAGCAACTATGAGAGCACTTCCTTACAAAAGCGCGATCAGCAGCTACCTACACATCGGTAAAGAACACATTTACATAACGACATTGTTACATAAGCGTGACGTAAGCCATT
>JAOPUD010000117.1:16253013-16268691 GCA_027122715.1 Trisopterus minutus
ACACACACACACACACACACACACACACACACACACACACACACACACACACACACACACACACACACACACGTCGGGGATGATCTAGATAAGCAGCTTACCCTTCTGGATCGGGTGTGTGATGCACATTTCATCATGCACTAGTAGTGAGCCCCCCCATCTCCAGCTTACACCCATTACCCAGCAGCCCCCACAGGCTGTCCAAAGCTCCTCCTCACCTCCAAGCTGGTGGGCGTGGGGGTCCTGTCCTGCAGGGTGCCCTGCTCCTGTTCTGCCTGCTCCGTCTCGTGTTGCGACGCCTGGTCCCCGCCCAGGTGGAGCAGTCCTCTGAGGCCGAGCAGCACTAGAACCAAGCGCAACGTCAGCCCAACAGCAGCCAGCCTTGCAAAGTGGCTCCAGTGACAAAAATCAAGGAATGCGAGGTAAAACGCCAAGTTAAGACACTGACCTCGGCAAAAGTCTCGGTTCCACAGGAACAGGGCGTTGGTGAGCACTGCCAGCACCCAGCCGACAGGAACCGTGTACAGCGCACATGTCCCGAACAACAGTCCTCCGTAGAACCTGCACACAGCGCACGCATGCACACAAACACCAATAATGAGCGGATGACAAGGGTTTTGTGTGTATTACTTTTTAAGTTTGTGACTAATGCCCACATTAGTATGTGGGCATACTGCAGTGCGGCATGTCTGCCGCACATACCTCGAGGACTCCACGTGACTGTCCCAGTACAGGACCTTGTAAAGAGATTCTGCTGTCAGGCAGGCAGTAACCAGCCAGTCATCTAACTGCTTCAGTCTGTCAAAAAGAGATTCTGCATGTAATGGAAATATACCATATGATTCTTCCCCACAGCAATCCCCAAATGATTAGTGTGTATGCCTAGTTACTTCTTGCTCATATGAGACTCACAGGTCTTTGACTTCCAGCATTGCCTCCTGCTTGGTAAGATGCACCTTCTGCAGGTCCCGGCGGTGAACAGCATGAAAGCGCTTCTTTTGAAGCTCAGTGTCCGACGTACTTCCCCCACACCTGTCCTGCAGGTAGCCCAGGGTGGCAGGCACAGACACCACCAGCACGCTCACTAAAAACCAACCCACTGGCACGAGAGAGGGACACAGAGGTGGTGGTTCAAAGATTATCCCAGCACACTGTTAGTGAGAGTGTGTCCAAGTTTACTTTCTTACCTTCACTTAGCGTGAGGAAGAAGAAGTTGAGAACTATGCAGACAAGCATTGAGCACACAGGCATCCTCCACCTGTGAGACAAGAGATACTAAGCTATAGAGAGGTCTGTAGAGTCTATGAAGAACTGAAGATTTCTTAGCTGTTGTTTTTTTTCGTACATTTGATTCGTAACACGTAGGATTCGCGTTAGTAGGCCTACCCAAGGTAATATATATAAAAATATATATACGCACCCAAGCAGGAAGCGAGTCAGCTCCACAGTATCTGTAACTGGCTCCAAAAACAATGTCATCCGCTTGTACGACACCACCATCTTTAGGAGGTCAAAACAAGGTGCTGAGCGTGGGCTTCCCAGTTCAGATGGGTCCGGGGACCCGGGTATATCTTTGGAGGACATGTGCACAAGCTCGCCTCGCTCCCCTGCACCATGCGAGGGGTCCTGGGCCACCCCTGCAGCGGACATCATTTTTTATTTGCGGCTTTGAAAAATAAGGAAATATTTACGTAAGTCAAAATGAGAGAGGTCCGCATCCGCTATATCATAACACAAATATTATTTTTATGCAAAGCAGCTAGTAAGATGTAGTACAAAGACATGCAGGAGGAAACACACCGCCCATACAAAACCGACACGTAAAGTAGCGTGATGTCAACTTATGATATAGAATTAGAATGATAGTATATTCTAGATAATACCTGAGTATAATCTAGATAATGCTCGATTCAACTAGGACAGCGACGCAGGTCAACGCTATACGCGAAGCGATCTGTCGGACAGATATCATAAGTCGCGAAGACTTTCCAAAATCAATCCTTCTTCAGGCACTGCGATCTCCACCCATATGACAATCATTCGAAGACCTCCATTGGAAATAGCTATTTAACATGATACCGATGTCGGATATTAATAAATGAGGTAAGTTTGTTCAACTTGCTAGGGTGTATCTTGTTTTGGATCCCTGGCTTCGCCACATATCGTGCCTTTAGCTATAGCTGGACTTCCTGTATAAGCGGATCCAGGCTGGCTAGTAGATCGCAGAAAAGCCTATTTGTATGATTCTTATTGAACAGTTATTATTTCGACCTGAATTCACGGTACCAATTCAATGGTACCACATCCTCTGTCAGATAAAAATCACAAAAATAAACAAATATACGACAACAATTGAAAAAACCCGTTGAAGGATCGGATCATTCACATTTGAATCACAATTTAAGAAATGAAACGAGCTGGTTCGTCATTTCTGTCCAGAAAAATTAAGTTAATGACAAATTACTTTGACAACTTTCTATTTGATAATAGTCCTTGACCATGCAACCCAGCTGTACAAAGGGTGGTTCAGTTAGCAAACAAAGGGGAATATTGAAATGGTTTTCAATATAATGATTGAGTAAGAGGAACTTAGATTATGCTTGAGCAATTCTTTCATGGTCACGTTCAAATTGTTCTCTTAAAAAGACACCTTTTTGTATTGTTAATTTCATCATTTTATTTATATGTGTGTTGTTCACATCAGCGATAGGTAATGCCAACATAAAAGACGACGTCCAATGTAAAGGTATAGGGATCTATTACACGTTCATGACGAGGAAGTCACCCCCCATTCTTTTCAGCTCCATACATCTTCTAGCATCTTACATACAGCTTTTGTACTCAACATTCTGGTCAGGGAGTAGGCCTATGTGTTGGACATGTAGCGTTTCTGTTCACCGCAGACTCTCGGATGTCCGAGAGCTATGACCGAATGAGACCATACTTCAATGAAACCACCCTTCAGCCATCACCAGTTCAGGTGATGATCGCGAACCAGAAAATAACTTATACATTAAGTTATGATATAATTCATTATTTTACTGAATTGCATATTTGAGTTGTGTAAGATATTCAGACAAAATGCAGTGGTAGCCTACAACGCTAGATAAAGTCAAGCAATGTCAGCATGTATTTAAACATTTTTGTAAGACAATATTCAATGTTTTTAATTGAATAAAGTTGTGTCGTTACTTCTGATTACATAAAACACACTACATATAGTTCTTGGTAAAACTACATTTCATGTCACATATGGGTGAAAATGACTTTATAGGCTTTATAGAGCCTGAAATCACATTTGACCAATCCTGAAATGAAAAGTGGAAGCTTTGTGGCTGAGATCCCACACCTCTGTTTTTGCAGAAACATCAGAAATTATTGCAGATTTATTTCTGTCCTTATGTTTTCCTCATAACAGTGTGAAAAACATGATATCGTACATGATTTAGAAAAACGATAACTCATGCACTCATATTTTTTGGATAAGTAATACAGATTGCAACAATCAGGTGGAGCTAGCTCATAGTTCAAACAGACAAAAACACATTACATTCCCACCAACACAGTTCTACCAATCTGCCATTCTTCTCCAGTGATAAGCACTTCCGAAGCACTATTTCATTGTAAACACTTTAGACAACTTGTTGTGCTCTAAAGTAGTAGATTTACACTTACACTGAAAAGAAGGTTGAGAAGTTTGAAATGATGCCTAAGTGTCGGTTAAAGGGGTTATGAAGATGGTGAGAGATTTTCCTTCCCATAGGAAGTCGTGTGAATAATGGCCAGGGTCAGGTTCAGGAACTTGGAGGGCAAGCAGTGTCAGCTGTACTAATACAGTTCTGTTCTTGGTGCTGCAGGCTCCAGACCGTGTGTGTTTGGCGGAACTGTCTCAGAACTGTAACAGAGCAGTATCACTTCACTTCTCAGGGGAAGTATATAACAGATAATACTGCCCAACTGCATGTGGTTAAAAACGTTTCAGCTTTGAGCTGTATCGCTTTTGTTTTGGCTTTTCCACCAATCTTAAAAGGGTGCTGTAAGCGATATTTATTTGTTAAAATAAGTGAAAAATAGCTCTATGTTTGGACAGCCATCACTGATTAAGAGGGTTTGGTCAGTACCATGAGTCACAAGTCCACTCACACTGCAGTAAACATAAGAAAATAAAAAGTGGCGTCCCGTTCCCACTTCATCCAATCAAGAGAGCGAACTCCACAAAGAGGCCACCCTCTCTGCAGGCAGAGGGTCCACGGGATGGTGGCAGGATTTCAGCGTTGACCGAAAATGGCGGAACAGGCGAAGCTACCAATTCCAGGAACAGCTTACACAACCAAACACGCAAAGCAGAAAAAAAACGGCAGATGAAAAGCTGCCAGGAAAGAGACAGGAGGCATGCAAGGCACGCTTTCTTTTGGTGATATTGGGAGGAGGGAGGGGTGTGCTAGGTGCAAAAATGGAGAGGAAGTGAGCCTAAACAACGACATTGCTTAAAGCACCTTTAACACTGGGACGATCATGCATATGAAGGCCAGGTTCAAAGAGGGGGAACGCAATCCCCAAAGTGTGAAGCGCTTTTGATTATGGTCTAATGAAAAGTCTAGGTAAAAGTATGTGATTTAATTAAGTGGATTCCAGAGTGTCTCATAGGTACATAGCTTTATCTATTAAAAGTTAGTCAGTAGTCATTAACGTCTACTCAAGGCACTGAGGCAAACGTGGAGAAATATCCTTCGGGGGGGAAAATCGTCTCCTTTTGGCCTCAACCCCACACCATCATCAACATCTACCTCTGGCATCCAAAATGTCCATTTGAACGAGTAGCGGTGAAGGGCAGGAATTATTTCCATTTGGTCACCTTTCCTGAAGCCTGCACACTAAAGACACTGGATTCCTTCCTTCAATCCACAACATGGACACCTTCTTCTGGCTGTGGTCCCGCTTTGTGCTGCTTCCTTCTCCTCCTTCACCACCAGGTGAAGAAGGGTCTCCGGCTCTGGAAGCTCTGTGTGTATGACTCGCTGTTGGCTCTCTGGGGCGCCCGGGCCGTCTCCACCAACACCGGGGGCATCTGGACCAGCTGGAGGGGGCTTTTCCCGTCCTTCAGCGCCTGACACAGGTTGAGGATCTTGCAGGGAGAAAATGGCGGGATGAGGTTTAGTGGGGAGACTGGTTATGTTACAGCAAACTACTGGTATCGCTCAGCTGTCTCCAATCAGTCAAGAAAATAAATGAAAGGTCGTGCAGTTCTATGAACATGCTTGATGTCGAAACGGCTCATCGATTAAGATGTGTTAGTGCACAGTGTTAGCATGTGGATAGCATTATTCAAGTATTGAAACTGAATGTTTGAGTTTTTTATTTTTGTAGAGTTTTAGTCAGTCTTACCTGGCCCCTCATTACAGCGACTTGCTTGTGGAACTGTCCTCTGTCAAAACCCGGATCTTTCTGGAAAATGCAAATAATGTCAATTATTGCCAAGAAATACTGGCTAGAAAATATCATAGGGAATAATGATCAAACTGTTCCTCTTTTCCCTCATTCAACGATAGTGCGGTTTCCATGTTCTTCTTCCTCATTCGCCCCGCAGCACTAACCCACCACCATTTTTTTTTATTTTATTTATCAAAATGTATTTTCGTACCAAAAAATGTCGGAACTGTACGCGTATCGTTACACCCCTAGTGTTGCGGGCTTTGGAGTACTCACTTTTTTTGGAGTAATCACTTTTCTGTTGTTACGAGTAGCGCTTTAGTTTTGCCATTCAAGTTACACGTTTTTCTGTTACTTTTTCAAATGATCAGTTACAGTTAAAATCCTGATGCATTTGTTCTGCATTGATTCTGTTTATTTCGTTCTTCTTGGCGGGAAGCAACGTACCGAGCAGTTGTGTCGCTCAGCGAGCGAGACGCTGTTTACCGTGCGGTAGGGTGGGCCTGACACGGCTCTGTAAACAGGGTGCACATAGGGTCCCTCTGAGCGTAGCACTATGCCTCCTGCCTATTATTCCACCTTTCATTGAACATCGAGTGGAAGAGATCTCAAAAAGCGTTCACCACTCACCGATATCATTGCGTATGTTGCTTGCTATAATTCAAAGTAGTCCAGGCGGGTAAACGAATTATCTGCAAGTCTAAGAATATTATTTTTTAAAATGTGTTTGACTGCAAAACACTGGATATTTTCGATGTCCTGCTTTGCAGAATGTGTGCATGTGCCAGAGTATTCATCGTTCTTTGTGCTCGAGGAATGTCGATACAAGCTCAAAAAGACTGAAACTACTTTTTACTGGCAGTAATCTTGTAATGTAAAAAGTCACTTCTCAAAGTTACATTACCCCGAAACTGCTGCTTACTATTTGTGAGACATCATTAAGCTTATATACCTTGAACAACTCATATAGATCCTCCTCCAGGTCTTTGATGAAGTTGGGGTCAGAAAGCTTTGGCAGAACCAGCTCTCTGATCTCCTGGGAGAAGGGAACCTTGGCCTGGGAAAGCCATGCCCAGTAGAACGGGTCTACGGATTCAGAAAAGAGTATGTACAGTAGATGTATCCAAGAACCGTGATGTTGGTATACAAAAGAACAAGAACTGGAGTGCAAATATAAACACCTCAAGGTATATTTTCTGAATGTGGGCAGGAGTAGCCAGAGGCGGCGAGGTTCCATCGGTGTGTGAAAGCTAAACATGGCTTGAGTCACCACACAGTGCTAAAAACAGGCCGTACAGTAGTGCAAGGATCTCATGGTATGTGCTTACAGGCTCTCCAGGAGTCAGGGTGTTTTAAGGGGAAGGCGAGGCCGTTGTCGATGGCTGCCAACTTGATGATGGCGTCCTTGACCACCACCCAATCTGTGTCCTGCAGACATGGATGTAGGAAAACATACACAACGATTGTTTGAGGGAATGTTCCAGAGGAATGTCGACAAACCTTCGGAATGTGTTTGCTGAATCTGACTGCATCTTTGTGCTTACCCTGTTACCGACAGAGTCCATCGGGCAGTCATACTTTAGCAGCCAGTTGTCGTTCCCCCTATCTGCATGTAGAAAGAAATTACATTGCTGTAAGCCACATTTGTTTATTCTTTATAACAAAAAATTCAATGTTCAACCCTCAACTCAACTTCTGTATAATTGGCTGATCCATTAATTCCCTCACTCTCCAACTCAAGGTGGTGAGCCTTCTGGCGCAGATTGGCTGCAGTGCATGTAGCACCCAAGTGGGTGCTACACACTGGTGGTGGTTAGTGAGGTCCCCCCGTCACTGTAAGCACTTTGAGTTTCCAGAAAAAAAGAGCTATATAAATTCAAAAAATTATTATTATTATTATCATTATCATTAACGTTCTCTTGGAAATAACCGTTAGAACGATTTGTCTCCCCTGTTTGTTTCCCCATTTGGAGTTCTCTCGTGCAACGCGTTGACTAGGGGGTTAAAGCAGGGGACGTGTTGAGCTTATGGAAACCCAACGTGCCTGTGTTCCGGATGATGTAGTCGAGGACGACCAGCCGCTCAAACTGCAGCTGTAGCAGACGGTTAGTGTTCTCCGGCAGGGGATCGGCTTCGAACCTCCGCAGCCAGAAGTCTGCGTCCTTGTAGCCGTCCACAAAGAGCTGGAAAGAGCCGACCTGTATCAATGGAAATACACATGTGTTATTGAATCTTGAACCATAGGGGTTTCAATTAGTAAACAAAGACCAGCCCTGATTTCCCGTCCAGGATGATAATCTACATTTTATTGTTTTAGCTTATTCTAAATGGTTTATGTTTCATTCATAAAATGTCCCTCTACCAGCAGATGTGTCCCTTCATGTGCTGAATTCGTTTTTTATTGTTATCTTATTATTATGTTATTACTCTGAGATTTACCTTAGGGGGCAGTCCAATCCTGTGGAAGCGTTGTCCAACTTTAGGCACCTTCTCTAGGGCCAACTTCTTTCCCCGGGATTTGACTCTGTCTATGGCACTGTAGTTAAACGTTTCACTTGCCAAGTACACCACCTAGAGCAATGGGGGCAGATCAAGGTCATTAGCCCTTCCTGAGTTGTGGTCATGGTTCAAGTTGATTTGAACAAATGATTAACGATTTCTCCTCTTTACCTTGGTCCTAGGAACAATGTTGAGCTCTAGCTTCTGGTCAACCAGGCTGGCCCCTGCTTCAGAGAGGTACCCCTGGTTGAGGACCAAACAGTCCCGGCCGAAACAACAGGGGCAGCAGAGTTTCTGCAGCCATTTAGTCCATTTGGGGTTCAGCTGTCCATAGGGCTCCTCGTTCTTAGGTTTGAACACACCAATGATTTTCTATGGATGGTTTCGGAAGAAGAAAAGGGATTTGCAAAGGGAAATCACATCAAAAGTCCCCAGGGATCCTTGGCAAACCCTTAGCACATGACCACTAAAGCTCAAGGGTGACGAAAGAATGTAGTCGGAACGGGAAGCACAGCTCAATGGCATACGTTCCTTTCACAGATTAGTAAAGTTCTGAAAAAGCAGGCTTATATGTTAGATGGTACATATAATCTAATCTACTTAAATCAGACATATAATTAAATTCACAAATACATGTCTTCCATTTCAAAAACAGTGAAATACAAGCTCATTGACTAGAGGGGCGGATTTAGTATCGGATTTTCCACGACGAATAAAGTATATTATAAGTTACTGTCAAATCACTCCAGACACATACTACACAAATACAGAACATAGCTGGAACAAGGGACTGGCTTTTCACCAGTTGAACAACTAACTTTGTGTTTTGGGGTATGCGTGCTCAAATTACATGTAACAAGTCTCCTCTATGAGCGAGGTGGCCTGCCCTAACAAGCATGCCCAAGCAAATGTTCTGTATGCTGTCAACATATAGCTATAATGTATTGAAGGTGTGTATGATTTAGAACAGATGTAGCAACTGGATCACAAAGCAAATGTTAATCACAAAGGGAGAACCCCGAACAGCCTCTCAGCCTACTTGCCAAGTCATCACAAGGTTGTATCAGCACTGCAGGCCTTCTCAATTATAGGAAAGTGAGTGGCATCCTTTATGGAAAAGGTTCGGGCAGATAAATTCCTTAAGGGTCCATATCAATCAGTATTAATCATACGAGTTAGTTAAAGTCCATAACGGCTTGTGTTCAACCACGCAACTTACCCCTTGGGTATCTTTAACGAAATAACTCCCACTTGATCCCTGATAGATTCGTTCTGGGTATATCCCCTCGTCAATTGCACGTTCAGTATTTCGGATTATTTCTCTGAATTCAGGGTCCTCTGGAAATTCGTTTCTGTGTGGTTCGCGAGGGGAACCACCGCGGTCTCGGTCAAGTAGCGGCTGTCTCTCTCGGCTGCGCCCGGGACTTCCAGGCGGAATGCGCACGACAGATCCCGGCGTACTTCCAAAGGAACCCCGGGGACTGGTGGGCTCTGTTGGACAGTAGTTGAATTCATTTGAGTCACGGAGAGGAGAGACGAGTGGACTTGTCTCGTCCATTTAAGGTATTATGAGTTTCAATATGACGAGAATGCGGCGAAGAAAATGTAAACGAGGTAATCTGGACGGGTATTTTGTTGGCTAGTAAGTAGCTAACAAGGAAGCCTTCCAAAACAAAAAATCTGATGACTGTCAGCTTCCGGTAAGGGGCGGAACATAGCATGACGGCGAAGGTCTTCAGCCAATGAACAGGTATCAACAACGTAATTCAGTTCTCGGATTGGAAACAGGGGTTGCGCTTCATGGACGAGCGCTCCTCCATCCCTAATGACTTGGTTAATTAAATGGACCGCAGCGAAATCAGATTGTCACATTGTTGAAAAAAATCAGAATTTTTCAAAGAGTGTTTTACGGTTATGTGTGATGGTGTGATGGTCTGTTGTATTTCATTTATAAAATGTACACTTTATTTATAAAAGTTACAAGTTACAAGTTATTAAATGATTTATACTAGTTCCAAAAAGTACGACTTTAGTCCCGCAACGTTGTGTTCCATAATTTGCTTATAGGACCCTTTAAAACGAACATGATTATGCATATATCAATAACACTCTCGAAGAACACTAGATATGTAGTTGTCATTAGTTGATTTACTTTATTAATTGATATTGGTTATATATTGGTTTAAACAGCCATTAACTTAAGGCCATATGATTGCTGTCATCTTATGGTTGGACAAAAATGCTCCAACAAAGGTAAATATTCTCCTCCAATTCTGCATCAGGGGACAATTATTTTTTTAAAGAAAAAGGGAATAGCTGACATTGGTGTATGGACCCATTCCATCACATAGGCATACCTTCCAAATCATGGATGCATAAATGCTCAGATGCTCAAAAGCTGTCGACGTGCGGCTCAGTGCGTCGTCCTTCGTGTCTCCTCCTCCTCCAGCTCACCAAGTCGATTCTGATTGGTGGCAGGGGCAGGAAATGCCCTTGTGTCGTAAAACTGTCAAGTTCAGACCGACCAGCGAACTCTATAAACCCGGTGCCATCACGCCTATTACCCCAAACACAAAAAAGCAACACTGCGTCAACTCATCTGCAGCCGTTTGTCCGGCTATCTGCGCGCATCTCTGCTCCACTGTAAAGCAAGTAATCTACCCTTGATTTACCGGAAATACAGCGCAGAGGACACTGGTGTCAGGATGGCCGCATACAAGCTGGTTCTGATCCGCCATGGAGAGAGCGTCTGGAATCAGGAAAACCGCTTCTGCGGATGGTTCGACGCAGACCTCAGTGAAACCGGGGTGCATGAAGCCAAGCGAGGAGGAGAGGCTTTGAAAGGTGATATACATCATACACTTCGAAATTATTTATATCATAAAGTTACAGTTCTTAAAACAAAACGGGCGTGCACTCGGTCGTTGAATTCGGACGCTTTCCATAGATGTACGCATCCAACAAGCAAACTATTATATTATATTATATATATTATATTATGGGCTTGAGGAAACCAGGTACCAGTTGGGTCACTGCGACCAAACTGCGACAACACAATCAATACTCGAGTGCTTGTGACCTGGACTGTTCACAGACGCACATCGTCCTTCAGTTTCCAATGCCACTGAAGATGAATCTAAAAGATTCGAGTGATGCAACGTTACCAACGGTCTCAGGGCACACCCCTTAGTTTTGCCACGCTATCGGTCTCATAATTCCGGTGATGGCAGGATACCAAATATATCTCATGGTGATGCCACTGCAAGATCTTGTCTAAACTCGACTGCGCCTAATAAGAGAATAGGCCCAGCACAGTATTGTTTTTTGCACAAAAAACAATACATTTAAATTGTTTGAAACGTTTTTCAAACAATTTAAATGTATGTATATTATAGTTACCCCGACTCAAAACTTTTAGAATTGTTTGATTATAGTCCAATGGTCTGTAGCTACCCAGAAACGGCAAAATCTCTAAATTCGATTGCAAAATGTATCATGCTTATCATAGCAGCATAGCAAGGCTGATATCGATCTAGAGTTCTTTGTTTTGTCTTCATTGTTCAATTGTGCTACTGAGACGTGTCGATTCTATGGGGGAATGAATGAGGACAGTAAATGACCCAGAGAGTTAACTAATTCTCATTTTCTTCCCAAACACTCTTGTTGGATTTGCGTGTCCCGGACAAAACTCCCTGGCAAAGTCAACTATGCACCAGGCATATCTTTGATTTGATAAGTAAAACTACTTACAATGAGGACAATGGCCCGTTGTCCCCCCCCCCCCCCCCCCCCCTAACATACACAGTTTGCTAATGATATGCTATTACATAACCATGAATGGTGAAAGAGTAGTAGGCCACTATAACCAAATGCCATTTTTCTGTTTTTTGGTTTGGTTTGACCTTTCTCCTACCTCCTCACTCCACAGATGCTGGCTATGAATTTGACGTGTGCTACACCTCTGTGCTGAAGCGGGCCATCCGGACCCTGTGGCACGTCCTGGACGGCATTGACCAGATGTGGCTGCCTGTCCACCGGACCTGGCGCCTGAATGAGCGCCACTACGGCGGTCTGACCGGCCTCAACAAGGCAGAGACGGCCGCCAAGCACGGAGAGGCCCAGGTCAAGATCTGGAGGCGCTCCTTTGACACCCCGCCCCCACCCATGGACGAGGGCCACGACTTCTATAGCAAAATCAGCCAGGTGAATGAGCGCCGATGGAAAACCGAGCCTTCATCTTTCAATCGCTGTCATCCTCCATTACGGCTCCTATGCACACAGACATCTCATTAAACGCTCAAGCCGTGTGTGCGTGTGTGCGTGCGTGCGTGCGTGCGTGCGTGCGTGCGTGCGTGTGTCCCAAATTACAAACAATAGTAGAAATGTTGATGCAAAGAAATGTCCGCATAACGTCAATGTACACTGACTGCACTGTAGGATCGTCGCTACGGTGACCTGACGGAGGACCAGCTCCCCACCTGTGAGAGCCTCAAGGACACCATCGCCCGCGCTCTGCCCTTCTGGAACGACGAGATCGTCCCCCAGATCAAGGAGGGCAAGAGGGTTCTGATCGCCGCCCATGGCAACAGTCTCCGAGGGATCGTCAAGCATCTCGAGGGTAGGTTATGAGGCCGGACAGAGGTGGGCCCTGTGCAAAACCTGTGTGTAAAGAATGAAGATGCATTTCTGTTTAATTCAATCATGATGAGCAGGGTCTTGCTTACATCCCGGATAGAAATACACAGAAACCGATTCTTTGTTTTGTTCCAGGTATGTCAGAGGAAGCCATCATGGAGCTCAACTTGCCCACGGGCATCCCCATTCTGTATGAGCTGGACAAGAACCTGAAGCCTGTGGGGCCCATGCAGTTCCTGGGAGACGAGGAGACCGTCAGGAAGGCCATGGAGGCTGTCGCCGCTCAGGGAAAAGCCAAGAAATAGAGCCAGTACCTCCGATGGGGCTCTGGGAAGGATCTGTACCACGCAACAGACCAGTCATTTGCTTAGAGCTATCCAACGACACCAAGGTTATTTATGTAACGTCGTAAAAAAATACAATATATTCAACCCACACTGCGCCGGAACCTCAGTGAGAATTTCCGTCTCCCTTTTTATCTGTCTTTCTCCTGCTCACTCTTTCTTTCTTAGTATGAATTACATACAGTATCTATTGTTCTCCTCTGCTCATACATTCTAACTTGTGGAGTATTGACACTGTCACTCGAACACACTATGTGTATAAGACAACAAGTATTTCTAATGTTAACCACATTGAACACTGACCAAAAGAACTAGGGACCAATCAACTAGGACAAACATAACGACATGGCCTTGCTGTAGTAAAAAGTAATTAATTAGAATCAAATTAGTAGTCTTAACAGGACTGACTGGAATAGTACATGATTTGTCCTTTAAAAAAGCCCAGTTTTAATTGAATGACTAATATTGTGATGGCACCCTTATTGCACTAAGTTTAATGGGAACATTCATTCAGTTGAACCCATTATTGAAAATAACAGTTGCTCTGCACATCAAACTGCTGATTTTTGTTTTCTGTTGCTGTGTTGTGTGATATGGAATAAATGTCATGTGATACATTATATGATGATTGACTGTTGATATATTTGTATCGTGCACTACATCTTCAACTGTTGCTGTTCAAATACACCAAGTATAACGAAAGCAAAAGCTTAAGCTCCCTATGGATTTATTTAGCAAACAAATTAAAACAAACATCAATGGAAACAATATGTTTAAAACAACGAGAATTATTTAAATATAACAAGTCATAATACTATATTTACTGAGCAATATACATTGATTTGTAATTGGTTATATTATTGTCTATTCTAACAGACTCTCCAGGAGTCTAGGCTGTTTGCCGTTGTCTGCCTCAATAAACATGGCGGTTCCTTGCGACCATTATCTGCACACAATTTGAATAACCAATCAGGCACTACTGGTACCACGCGTCACAGCCAATGCGGTTGCAATCTCTCTTCTTGAAAACATGTCGCCCATGAAGCTGTGTGTTCCAGGTGAGTTTCATAGTTGTGAAATGGCGTTAAAGTCTGGATCAAGATTATTAAGTTATTTAATTTTGTGTTGGAATATAATATTCCGAAATAACATGATACATATACATGACTAAATGCCATTTGGTCCTCAAGATGCTAGTCACGTTTTCAGCTCATGTTAGCTTCCATGCTTGCGAGTGATTTTTACACACATGATCACTATTTTCCTGTAGAAAATGCTACATTTTGTTTTAAGGTTCTTAATATTAGCCTTATTAGAAGTTGCATCTAAATGATACTTGCACATTTGTAATTTTATGTGTTGTATCGCGGAGATACAGGTCAGAACTTCAGTATCTCCTGCTAGTTGTTGACTTTTTTTGTAAAGGCAGGGTTGGTTCACCAGCAGCTCCTTGACGTGCCCTGCCCATTGCCTGAAGCCAAATTCAGAAATGTTTCGTCTCACTCAATGCTATGAGTGAGACGAAACAAATGCTATGCAAGTCACGTGTCAATTATACGATTAGGTTTATGTTTTATCTTGTTCATCATGTATTTGCATGTTTACGAGAGGTACTTAACCATGTGTAAATGCCTTAAGATCTATCTTAGATCTTTGATCTAACGGTTAATATAACTACATTTAATATTATAAATTATTATAAATATTATAGATATTTAATAGTTGGCTCTGAAAGGTCAGCTCTTTGATATTGGCAATTCATTCAGTGGTTTTTGTCTGTATGTCGTGTGTGGTTATAGGTGACAAGCTTTGCAGCACAGATGACTGCATACCCGGTACAGGCGTGTACATGCGTCACGGTTACATATTTTCTTCACTAGCGGGCTATGTGCTGAAAAAAAACGAGGGTGAAGAGGTAAGAATGTGTTAAAAGGGAGAAGAAAGCCATCGTGGAAGAACTCAGGACTGTTGAATTCCAAAACAAAATGTGTTGTTCAACTTTGGATGAGGAGAATGCAGGAGAAGGCTTGCTTGCTTACTGACGACAAATAAAACACAAAGCATTATGTAAGAAATAAACCACGATTGCATGTCCTGTTATTTGAAAAGATTGAATGGGGTGGGCAACACCACTTGCCACCATCAAACATAATCTAATGCACACCCTTGGAATGTTATCCAAGCGATGGAGTATTTAATAGCACTGTGGTCTAATTTGCATATATGCGACGGGTCTTTCCTCACTACGGTTTTCAAAATGAATGTATTAATTTATGTTTTTTTGTACGTGGTGTGTGCGTATGATGGTGTTTGTATCGGTCTCCCATGTCTTGACAGTTACCCGTGATCTCTGTGGTGAGGGAAACAGAAACGCAGCTACTGCCAGACGTTGGAGCCATAGTCACCTGTAAGGTAACGTGTTTCCATTCAAAGCACTGGACACAGGTGTTCAAATTGTTTGTCATTCTGCTCGGTTAGGTTTGGTTTTATTGTCCCTGTACTCAGAAAAGAAAAAGTGATGCATGTCGATGTATAATAATTATTATTCAATGCAATCGATAAAGAAAATACAATTATTATGAAAGCACCATCAATTCCTTGAACAGCTCCTATCTGTCTCTGTAATGCTAGACCTAATTTTAATAACACACTGCCATGAAGGTTGTGTGCCAGGCCTTTTTAAAAAATTATTATAATTAAAGGTTGGGTACGGAATTCGCTTTTTTGGCCATTTTTGCAAAATTACTTGAAATCCTTATCATAACCCGCT
>JAOPUD010000117.1:16307599-16319872 GCA_027122715.1 Trisopterus minutus
ACACACACACACACACACACACACACACACACACACACACACACACACACACACACACACACACACACACAAAACATTGAATTCGTCTTTTAAATTTCGTCAAATTAAAAAGTTCAGACGAGACACCCACATGGTGCGTCACTCACTGGATCTGGCAGACAACCTGATCGATCGTCCTCTTCAGAAGGGCTTGTATGTTTCTGATCAGGTCAATTTCCTTTGAAGACAAAATAGAATGTACTTAAATTATACACGCATTAACACCGATCCAGTAAAAAGCGACAGATCAATTGTACGGCGGCTTACCTTCAAAAGCTCGTCCTCGACAGCATCTTTAACCAGTTCGGGTCCTAGGCGCCTCTCCCTGCAGGTGAGGTTATCGGCGGCGATGCCGTATGGTATTTCGGTGGCGTCCAGCGCTTTCTCCAAACGGGTCTTCAGGAGCAGCAGTAGGTCCGTCTCGGCCAACAACCTCTCGACGTGCCCCTGCAACTCCGACTTCAACAAGTGGATCCCCTGCAGCCTCCCGCCCAGGTGGCGCGTGCCCTCCGACTGTCTGCTCTGAGCGTCTGCTTCGCTTTTCTTGCAGAGACTTTTGGACAGTCGCTGGACCTTCTCGGCTGCGGCGGTATCTGCTTCAGCCTGTTGGAGGATCGCGTAGTTGTTCGAGTGCCATTCCATCGGCGCGTACTTGGCTGAACGGAAGCCCACGGTGGCCCCTCCGTTGGACGGGCGGGACGCCTCTCGGAGACGGGGGGACGCAGCAGGTGCATCAGCGCTGCTATACGGTCGAGGTCCGGACGCTACCATATCCGAAGACATGTTATCACCGGTTGACATGCTGAGGTTAGATGACGGCTGGACGGACGGGACGTTGTTGTTCCACTTCAATGTTTGCGTGGTTTTGCCATGGTTACGCGGGGTTCACACCGGTCTTGCATGTTGCTACAGTAACAAGTAACACGATACCTCGCTTTCCCCTCTACTTCAGCTTTAGGCGTTTGTGTAACGGTTTTTAACAAAAAAGTGTAACAATTTGTGTAACAAAGCCCACCCATTTAGAGGGAAGATATGATATGGTGCGTTTTACTGTCATTTTAAATAAATCATCCAATTATTTATAAATCAATCATTGAATTACTATTACTCATCCTCCTGAAATGATAGCGGGCCCACCAATCACAGAGCTGCACAGTATTTTCCGTAAAAAAAACTGCGGTCTGCAACATTCAGATTTTTTGTTTGTTCATTAAACCCTTCACATTTCAAAACGAATTAAATAAGCCGTTATGAACTCTTTATTTCCTAATATTTTTTTTTAGTTGACATGTTGATTGTCAAATTATAAATGAATATATATTATATTATATATATTATATCGATATTTGTTTCGTAGGATATGTCTGGGATTCTCGCCTCTGATTGGTGTTCCCATTTGCACAAATGCGCATAAAGTGCGTTCATTTCCTGCCCAATGCACCTGATGCCGCCCTTGAAATATGACTGGTTTGGAGTCAGAACTAATTTGTATGTACGAGAACTAGCATATCTGTTGCATGAATTTGATATTTAGGATAACAGTTAATCGTTCAATTTAGGAATTCGATTCAGATATAAGATCACTCACATTTAGATTTAGGAATTAAGTTTTGAAGTTTTACATTTAAATTTAGGATGTAGATTAAGATTTGGAATTTGGATTTAGGCTACATTTAGCATTTGAATTTGGCATTTGATTTACGATGTAGATAAAGATGTACAGATTTTGATTTATATAGGCTATGAGATTTAGCTTCAGATTTAGCATTTCGATTTAGACATACGATTTTGTATTAGATCCAAAATATAGATTCAGATTCAGGATTTCGATTTTACATATAATTCTTATTTTATAAATGGGAAAATGTGCATTTTAGATGGGCAGGTGAGGTTATCGGCGGCGATGCCGTATGGTATTTCGGTGGCGTCCAGCGCTTTCTCCAAACGGGTCTTGGGGAGAAGCAGCAGGTCCGTCTCACGTCGGGCTTCACTTCCATACAAAAAGATTTCTGCCCGGTACGAGATAGGCTGGCCAATCACAACCGTTTATCTAATATGAGAGTGTGCAGTGGTGCTCCATTTTGAAATGACTGGATTTATTTAGCATATAGGCTATTAAGTTATCTATGCCTTGGTTTGTCTTTTAAACAAGAGCAAGACTCTTGCGAACGTTTAATCCAGACCTCCTGCTGCGTAAGTGGGTTCACTTGTGGGCTACCAAAAATATTTGGTAGGCTAAATTATAAAAAGTAATACAACCAGCACTGGTCTGCTCTACCACAAATATCTTGTATATTTACAGTAAATGTATCATTTTGACTCTGGATCAACAATATAGGCCTACTACACTATCCTGCCACTATCCTACTACACTATCCTGAATATTAAGAAGCCACTTTTTTGTATTGATGGGCAAAATAACCTAACAAACTCACCTCATCTACAGTAGCTCCAAATATAGTCAACTTTTTTTTCACGTTACGGCCCGAGCCAAAGGCCACATATCCCAACGATAGGAGCCGTCAGATGCTGAGAACACTCGGCCACAGCCCAGGATGCTCAAGGCCAGGCAGGTGCACTCGAGATACCCCCACACCATCCTTGACACACACAACTCGCTAGAAGAAACACATTAGACTGATACACACAGAAGAACATCACGCTCACAACTCGCTACACACAACTCGCTAGAAGAAACACATAAGACTGATACACACAGAAGGATATCACGCTCATTTGAAGCAGAACCTCTACAGAGGCGAAGCTCCAGACGACCTCAGCGCTGCTAGGGACTTACACATTTTCGCTCGATCAATCTCTTACGCTCTATAGCTCAGTATAACCTTTTTCACCTTACTAAATAAATCCGAGGCCCTCGTGCCGACAACTTTATCTCCTCTCCGTCTCAGTTTATCTGTTCAAGTGACTAGGCAGACTATTTTTCCCAACAGTATCAGTGCCAATGTTTGCTTAACTTCTGTCTGGTAAATTATACATATGAGGAGTGTCCCTCTTCAGCAAGGGCAAGGTTCAGACAACAGAGGATGTGGCCAAGGGGGGCGAATTGAGGGGAGTATAGAGTAGAACATAATACAAAACAGGATAACTGAGAGGACCACAGAGACCACAGAGACAGCAGACCTGTGTTCAGGCGTGATGATGCATCTGGGAATGCTTCCTCTAAGTGTGGCCTGTCTGGCCCTCTTCTTGTCTTCTGTCGCTAACGGGGATCCATTGTGAGTATCCTTTGATTAGAACAGGATTAGTCTTGATTTCTGAACTGAATATCTATATATATATATCTATATATATATATATATAGATATATATATAGAAGCTTATGTATTGGTAACATCTGGAGCGGAGGAGCTTCGTCAATGGCCTATGTTCCTATGGGAATTTAAAAGCCTAACTAACTAACTATGGTACCATCTGTAAATTTCAATAGAAGACATGCAAGGTATGAAGATGTGCATAAACAAGTAAATGTTTTATTTTCTTAAGCTCTAGACATTCTGCATGGTTGCTGAATGCCGATAATCAAACAGACGCTTGGGTTATGATGAAACCTTTTATTTATTTAGAATGCAGTTGAACTTACTTCTGTTCAGCATTATCAAAGGTCACACAGTATAAAGTTCATACAATTACCTCATACCTCATCAACATAATTACAACATATAAAAAAGAATGTGACTCCTCTCTTTTTACATATGATTTATTTTTCTATTTAAATATTTTCCAGGAAGGTTTTGTCTGCTCCCAACTTGTTCCGTATCGGGGCAACAGAGAACATCTTTGTGGAGTGTCAAGAATGCTCAGGTGCAGACTTGACTGTTCAAATATTTGTTAAGAACTTCCCATCCCAAACTCTTAACCTGGACGCCACAACTGTGACCCTAACCCAAATACATAACTTCCAGGCTTTTGGTGAAATTAAGGTATGGTGGTTATTCTGTTGGTTGTATTAGAAAACCTGTTGGCATTGAAGTTCCTAATAACTATACCATTTACCCTGTCCCCTCTACCTGTTGCATGTTGAGTTAGATCCCGGCAGATGAATTTAAAGAGGACCCTGACATCAAGCAGTATGTGTCCCTGGAAGCAAGGTTTTCTGATGGAACCAATCTGAAGAAAGTGGTCTTAGTCTCCTTCCAGTCAGGCTACATCTTCATTCAGACTGACAAACCGCTATACACCCCAAACAGTAGAGGTACATTTCTTAACAGAACAGTTATAAAAAGTTCAAATGTGTAACGGTTAGGCAAGCAGCAGGGGAAATAGTACTCAAAAGCATACACGTTTGCATGAGGGCCGTTTATCGGCAGCTGAGACCGTTTTCACAAGCGGTTTTATGTATCCATGACTATGCACTGTCCCCTGGACCTCATGGCGTGTTCCAGATGCCTCGTACACCAACCGCACAAATTGCAAGTGGAGAAATCTCTGAGCTTTCTTGCGGCATTTCAGCGAGGCACGCCCCCTTTTGGTCGGTCCCACTCGGAATTCTGAGAGTAGACCGAGTTAAGCGTTCCCGTTCGTGTCACACTGGGCGGAATGCAACGTGAAGCGACACAGCACATTTATTTCTTAGTCAGAAAGACCTTACATTTTTTGACTACATCTCAGCATTGGTATTGTATTCCACACAAACAGAGGTTTGTTTTAAGTGTGTTCCTTTCAGTCCATTATAGGGTGTTTGGTATAACAGCTGGTATGAAACCTATTGGAGGAGACGACAACCAGGCCTCGAACATCATCATTGATATTGTGGTACAGTTTAACATGCTCACACCATCTTGTATCAATTTACACAACATGAATATGAAGAAAGATATATTTTCATTGAAATGGCCATGTTTTTTTCCATGGCTCATATAAAGATGGTGGTGGGATGATGTGATGCTAAAGGATAATCTTTAAAATTCCCTGAAATAATTTAGTCAAAACTCATGAGAGAAAAAGGCGTAATGTGTATGTTTAATGCTATTGTCGTTTTTAGGGTTAGAATATTTTCCTTATTGATAAATCTGATTGCAAATCAGGTTATCATTTCATAAAGGTATTACCTGCATGCAAAATAAACTGTTATTCTTTTTTTTCCGCATGCTCACGCTAGATCCAATTGCTTTTTTTTTTTCTAACATAAATGCAGAAATTTTGTTTCAGCTCTTTTGATAATTGATTTTCCTCAAAGATTGTGTGTGGTTCATGTTTTAACAGACCCCTGATGATATTGTTGTACAAGTGGACCGTGTCTCTCTGTATTCAGGAATACACTCTGGACTTTACATTCTCCCTGAAATAGTGAGGTGGGCAAATCATGATACCTAAATTCTGTGTAACTCTAATGACAGCTAAACAACAAATTCACAGTAATACTGATTAAATAGAATGTGTGGGTGTGTTTTGATATATTTGTAGTAACGGGGTGTGGAAAGTGGTAGGCAGGTTCCAGAACAACAAACAGCACGAATACTCTGCTGAGTTTGAGGTCAAAGAATATGGTAAGACATTCAGCATTGTGAAATATTTCAGGTTAATCTGATTTTTTATTTTTATATACATTTTTTACTATATATTTTTTTTCTGATTTTTAACTGATTTTGTTTTTCTCAGTTTTACCGAGCTTTGAGGTTACAATTACCCCTGATAAAAGATTATTCTATGTCGATGATGAGCAGTTGACCGTAGACATCAGAGCCATGTGAGTTCAAGTCAACATTTTAGGGTTAGGGTTAGGGTTATATTTTAGGATATTGTAGGATATGGATACTCAAGCATATTTATAATTATCTGTTGATAATGAAGTTACTCAAGTGAAATATCTGTGCTTTCAGGTATCTGTTTGGGAAAGAAGTGGAAGGGAGCGCTTATGTGGTCTTTGGAATTTTTGATGAAAACAAGAAAAAACATAGTTTCCCAAGTTCCATTCAGCGTGTGATGGTCAGCATATCTCCCTCTTGATGTAGTCACAACTCAATCAGTATTTATAGGTAACTAACAACATATTCAATAACTACATTGTCATATGTTGTCAGGTTGTAAATGGTAATGCACAAGCCACATTAAAGAGGACACAAATCCAAAAAACCTTTTCAGCAATTGAGAGTCTGGTGAGGGGTTCCATATATGTTGCTGTCACTGTGTTGACGAAATCTGGTGAGTGAATTATGTTTGCATCCTAATTTAAATCAAAATATTGGCATTTGTTCTTAAGAGAATGTGTGTGTTTGTGTGTGTACTTATTGTCCCATCCAGGTAGTGAATTAGTGGAAGCAGAGAAACAAGGCATACATATTGTCGCATCTCCTTATACAATCCATTTGAAGAATTCCCCACAGTATTTCAATCCAACAAGGTTCTTTCAAGTTGTGGTACAGCACTTTTTTACTCACACTTTCTCAAGTTAACCTCATATTATCTAACGGTGGCCTGTAAGTGTAAACATTAATGTGATTACCACCTATATAAATCCATTCCAATACAAATGCATCCCCCTTATTCAAAGACGTGAAAATGAAAACCGAAACATCCAACCAAGCGAGGTTGAATTTAAATGCTGCAAGTGTATCTGAGAGTGTTGGAGACAACCATCTCTGGTACCCTATACAATGGGTCAGTTGGTCTGACAAAAAAAACAATTTTGAATGTTTATGCACCGATTAGCCTGCAGTATCAGTCCAATACAGACTTGACATGGGCTTTGGTTATTTCATGCTAGAGGTTCTCTCCTTTTGGAAGATGCCATACAAGCCGATTAAAGAACCAGGCTGACGTTAAGTAAGCTAAGATTGTGTGTGCATGTTTTTCCAGGAGCTGAGTGTGTCTTGTTTGTCTCTTGCTAGGTTTATGTTGAGTACCCTGATGGCTCTCCAGCCGCTGACGTACCATTACGGGTGGACCCAGGTAACATTGGAGTCAGAACGACCAACAATGGTTTTGCCAGGGCCCCTATCAACCCTCCTCTAGGTTCTCCTCTATATCTGGATATTACTGTAAGTCACATGAGCACTTTTAACCCTTTCTAACCATTTTTATTTATTTTCTTAAACATGCCCTATGTCCATCAGTGTTTGATTAAGATGAAGTACCAGATAATTATTCACCAACAATATTCTAGGTGAAAAAGATCAGTGTTTTACTGGATAGTGATCTTTGAATGCTATAAAGAGACTTTTTAATGACTCTGTTTTTGGATTTAGGGTTTGATTACGCTTATGTAGTTTATATTTATGATAGGTAAGAACCGCTGATCCACAAATTTCAGACAACAGACAGACGTCAGCAACTATGAGAGCACTTCCTTACAAAAGCGGGATCAGCAGCTACCTACACATCGGTAAAGAACAAATTGACATAACGACATTGTTACATGTAAGCCATTCAGTGTGGTCGTTTTTATATTTGTGCCTTTCTTCATGTCTGTATGTCTTCGTCTACTATTTTGCAATAGTTATACTTGTAGAGTTAAGATTTTCTCTCTGTTATTTCTAATTCAGGTGTGATCTCATCTGAAGTTAGATTAGGAGATAAACTCCAAATCACCTTCGCTCTCAATGCTCCACAGTCCACTCGTGATATCACTTATCTGGTGAGTAAAGTTGAGTGTGAATGAGTGTACTGCAGACTGGCATGCATGCGGCTGACGTTTTAGCCTCTTTCCATGCTTATGCCTTTGTTGGTTTATGTAAGGAAGTTGATTTGATGAAGGCCCTCTGATGTATGAGCCTGTTTATGTATTCAGATCCAGAGCAGGGGCCAGCTGGTGAATTATGGCCGTTTCAGGACAGAGTTGACGGCAATAGCAATAATGTTACCAGTCACCAAAGAAATGCTGCCATCATTCCGCATTATAGCTT
Source organism: Trisopterus minutus (assembly GCA_027122715.1). NCBI lineage: Eukaryota > Metazoa > Chordata > Actinopteri > Gadiformes > Gadidae > Trisopterus > Trisopterus minutus. Next base: position 16,315,501 of record JAOPUD010000117.1, read on the forward strand.
ACCACCGCGATCGAGGTGAGGTGGTCTCCGACTCTGTCTCGGTGGACGTCATAGACACCTGTATGGGATCGGTGAGGAGAAACTGACACCAATTTAGCCATGTTTGAATTTGTAAAAACTTAATCTCCTCTCAAGTATCACCTTCAGAGCTTTTTCAGTGATAAAATAAATCCCTCTTTCTTTTGCCTCAAAATTGCTGTAGTTGAAGTTGGAATTAGCCAGAACTGGTCCCTCAGTGCCTCTGCAAAAACTCCACTACAAGATCACAGGCGACCCCGGAGCCACAGTCGGCATGGTAGCAGTTGACAAAGGAGTCTACGCCCTCAACAACAAACACCGCCTCACTCAGACAAAGGCAGTGTCTTTGTCTTTTCTTTCATTTCTTTGTATTTAAAATTGTATGGTTGTTGATATGATTGTTTGATCTTTTTTTTAGTACCACTTAATGAAACAGGGATCTCGTTTGTTTAGACCTCAATTGTCTAACGCGTGGCTATTTTTAATATAGACCGTACCGCCTCATACGTGTGGTGTGTATAGGCCTACATTTACTATATATATTTTTTTAGGTTTGGAGCATTGTGTTATGGCCCCATGCAGGGTTATGTTTTTTCTGGCAGGTTGGGCTTATTGGAGACACTGGATAATTGAAGGTAGGCCTTCAATCATCCAGTTATTGTTATTGTTATTGTTTTTCTCCTCCCCCTTCAGGTGTGGGATGTCATGGCGAAGGCTGATACAGGATGCACACCTGGTGGAGGGAAGGACAGCATGAGCGTGTTCTATGACGCAGGACTGTTGTTTCAGAGCAACCTTATCGGGACTGCGGACAGACATGGTACTCAAACACTCTCTCCCATCATAGGTTTCTTCCTGTGGTTATTTGGCAATTTAAAAGTTGCCACAGTGGGTACCACTGCTGCCTCACAGCAAGAATTTCCTTGGTTCCAACTCCAAGATGGGGGGGGTTGTATGTTCTCCCCATTTTCACATTGGTTTCCTCAAGGTGCTGCGGTTTCCTCAGACAAAAAAAGACATCTGTGTTAGGTTATACAGCCAGAAAGCGAAACCCAGAGCAGCTTGGATTAAAAGTAACTGGCATCTAAAATATCGCTGCTTATACTGTAATAATGCAATAATGCAACCTGTTGGATGGATATGTTTAAGGCAATATTTATTGATGCATTACATACACTAAACCACCATTTTTTTACCCATACGGTATCATTGATACCAGGTATTTATACAAACCTGGATTCAAAATGAGCACTTCGCTCATGCACGTAATGCATGCTGGCAGAGGCAGGTGAAAGATGCTTAATGAGTGAGGCTGAAGGATTCAATAGACCAATATGAGAGAGATGCTTTCATCCAGAGTAATTTACAGTGAATACAGAAACAGGCACAAGGTTAGGTAAGATTATCTTGAGTTTCTACTAACTCAATAGTTAGTAGAAAGTTTGCAAAAAATCTAGTGCTGCCACTGCTTACTATTATACAATATATATTGTTTTTGTTGTGTCTTTTAATGTAATTAATATAATACACTGTTCTGTTCCAGTATTCAAATGTGAAGTTTCAACAAGGATGAAGCGTGCCCCCGCTACACACGATGTTAGAACTACCCTCTGTGAGTAAAATGAAGCCACCAGACAAGTTGTTTTGTATGTAGGGTACACAGCACCCTCTAGTTACACGATCAGCATTGTTGATATAAATATATGTATTCAGATGTGAAAGGTCACTATCCTACTACTTTACTTTTAACTTTTCAGTAGTTCACATCACTTTCCCTTTCAACACCTTTGCCTTCACCTCTGCTCTGTTTCCCTCTCAGTGACTGAATTCAAAGACAGCTTGCTGCGCCAATGTTGTTTGGATGGAATGGTGGAAACGGCGCTATCGTACAGCTGTGAGCGGCGCATGGAGTACATCTCAGATGGGAAGGCCTGTGCTGATGCATTCCTAAAGTGCTGCCAAGAGCTAACCAAACTACGAACTGAAAGTAGAGCTGAAGCCCTCATCGCAGCTCGCAGTAAGTATTAGGGATGAGGAGTATGGACTTTGGGTAATCTTTGATAATAAGGGCAATAGAATGAAGACACAGGCCCAGAGGTCTTGTTCCAGACTGCCTTGACAAAACACATCATGGAGCGAAGACAAGATGAACAGACTGATGAAAAAAATAATAATTAATTGAAAAACAGGATTGAAAAATATGGATTTGTTCATAAGATGGAAATGTTGCCATTACTATATGTAGCCATTTTCATCTGACACTTTAGGTGAGGAAAAGAAACATGAATTCATTCACAGTGACAACATATCTTCTCATACCGTATTCCCCGAGAGCTGGCTATGGTCTGCTCACAAACTTCCTCTCTGCCCTGAACACACACCTAACTGGTGAGGCAACTGAAATATACAAACATTCAGGATGCTACTTTTTATGTTTGCTTTTATGTTTTTACACCACAAAAACAGATGTCTCCCATATTTTAGTAAATCAACATCTTTTGAGAACGATGTTCCACTCCCAAACTCAATCACCACCTGGCATCTCACTGGAATCAGTCTCTCCCCGACAAATGGTGACCGTTCCTCTCTTTAGCCATGTGCCTCATATCCAACACATCTCATTTCCATTTAGTCTCATGAGCTTTGGTCCTTATTACCTTCTTATCTTATACATGCTGACATGCTTGTGTCATTGTGGTCACATTACTCATTCCTGTCTCCTCCGTTCGTCTTAAAGGTATCTGTGTAGAAGACACAGTGAAGATACTTGTCCAGAAGAATTTCTTCATTGATCTTAGACTTCCCTATTCAGCTGTCCGTGGAGAAGAAATTGAAATCAAGGCAATCCTTCATAACTATCTGTTAGATGATATCACAGTAAGTCTGAATATTATCTTTCTAATTTGTTAACTAAGTTAACTGTGGGGGTAAAAGGGAATTCAGTGATAAGTACTAATATAATCATGCATCTTAATTTCTTTACCCATCACTTCATGATGCCCTTTCGACTGTCCTCTTTTTACTCTCAACCAAAGGTCCAGGTATATCTGAAAGAGGTAATGGATGTTTGCAGTTTAGCATCAAAGCTAAAGGAGTACACCCAGACAGTCAGAGTGGCTGCCCAGAGCACACGATCTGTGCCTTTCATCATAATCCCTATGAAGCCTGGCTGGTTTCCAATTGAGGTGAAGGCTTCTGTGGGGGATCTGCAAATTGACGATGTTATCAAAAAGGAGCTGCTAGTAGTGGTAAGTAAATGGGTGATGGCCTGGGATAATATATATATTTTTAACAATAAACTTCTATTGCATTCCTCGGCTAATGACCTCATATGTATTAAATACAATTACAGTTTGATGATTGCATTTCATCCAGACATTTGATTTACTATAATTTTATTAATGTCATTGAACAATGTGTTTCATTTATGTCGATGAACCACAAAGTAAAAACAAGTGTACCTTTTTGATAGCCTGATGGAATCAAGAAAATAGTCCAAGTGAATAGAAACCTGAAGGTTGGCAAAGGCCGTAAGTTTTAGTCTACTTCACATTCATATGGTACAAAACACTAATGAAATCCCAAATTACAAGTTATCATGGTGATGAACCATTTCCAAAACTTTATTAAACTTCCAGAGAGTAAAGAGGTGGAGATAATTACAAATGCAATTGATGTGGCAAATATTGTTCCAAACATACCTGCAACTTTACAAATATATGTTACAGGTAAGCTGCATTATTAATCAATTAACTAATAAACAGTCAAATTAAAATATATATACTGTATATGTATATATACATATATATATATTTCTGAATTCGATTTCAATATTAGCGTGTGCAGTGTCCTATTGGATAAGCATGATGTCGTGAACTACCTACTTCTCTGTTGTGTGTCTGTGGCTTTATATTCATGTGTAGGAGGATCGCAGATGAACGTGCTTGTGGAGAAGGTCCTGAGTGGCTCATCTATGGGCAGTCTAATCCGACAGCCCAGCGGCAGCGCAGAGAGCAACATGGTGTACATGACTCTACCTGTTATTGCTGCAATGTATTTGGACAAAACTAAACAGTGGGACACAGTGGGATTTTCAAAACGTGATATTGCCCTTGAATATATTAAGAGAGGTATCGCTATATACACACACACATCTTTCGGTTGTTTAATGTGCTCTGAGGGTTCATTGAAATGCTTTTCCTCCATTGGTAATCAAGGTTTGTGTGTCACTGTGATCAGGGTACCGAAATGTGCTTGCCTATCGGAAGGCTGATGGGGCTTTTAGTACGTTTACTGGTGGAGCTGCTCTCTCATGGTAAGGCATTGACACACTGGAAAAAAATATATTTCATTT
>JAOPUD010000117.1:16369742-16383256 GCA_027122715.1 Trisopterus minutus
ACATCGCATGGTAATACATGATTATTATTAGGTTAACTTGAATATCAATATGTAAATTAAATTAGGGTAATTTGAATCTATAAATATATGAGTTAGAATAGGGTGACTTGAATATATAAATGAATTAGTTAGGTTAGGGTAACTTGAATATTTAAATATGAGTTAGAGTGAGGGTAACTTAAATATTTAAATATACGAGTAAGGGTGAAGGTAAATTGAGTATATAAATATATGTGTTAATGTTGAGGGTAACTTGAATATAACTTTTGCTTTCTTCTCAGGCTCCAGAAGTTTGGCATGAGAAACAAACCACTTCCTGTCAGGTCTGGCTCCGCCTCCTGTCCCCGCCCCCCAGCTGGCCCTGTCCAGGCACCGCCACTACGCACCATCTTTGGAACCCGCCGCAGTCTGAGCTCCTCCCACTGCAGGACTGACAGTCCCTCCCCTCACAGGCTCCTCCCTACCAGAACACCCCTCTCCATCAGGACTCCACCCCAGACACCACCCCGAACTACAGCCCCCCTGGAGCGGGGGCGCAGCCGCCCCAAAGCAGCCTTGGGTGGTGCTAGATAATAAAAGAGTAGCCTTAGGTGGTGCTAGATAATAAAAGAAGGTCCATGTGGTCAAGATGTGTTGATGTTAAAGAGGAACTACATGCTAGTTACAGCTCCAGACCCCCGCTAACGGGGTGCAGCCAGGGAAGTCCACCAGGGACATGACTTACTCTTTAAAGCTCCTTGGTCTGATTTCATCTATAACCCTCTATTCTTTAGCATGATTCTGTTCATGGGGTATGATTTCATTTATAACCCTCTATCCTTTAGCATGATTCTGTTCATGGGGTATAATTTAATTAACAACCGTCTTTTCTTTAGCATGATACTGTTCATGGGGTATGATTTCATTTATAACTATTCTTTAGCATGATTCTTCTTAGGGGCTTCCAGTAGTGAAGAGCAATGCTGCCATGGTGCTATGGAACCTTTAGCTGCCAGGGTTATGTTCAGGGTTAATGTGAGGGTGAGGGTAAGTGTGAGGGTTAGTGTGAGTGTCAGGGCTGGTGTGAATGTCAGGGTTATGTTACTGTGAGGATCAGGGTTATGTTAGTGTCAGGGTTAGTGTGAGTGTCAGGGTTATGTTAGTGTCAGGGTTATGTTAGTGTCAGGGTTAGGGTGAGTGTCAGGGTTATGTTCGTGTCAGGGTTAGGGTGAGTGTCAGGGTTATGTCACTGTCAGGGTTATGTTTTTGTCAGAGTTATGTTAGTGTTAGGGTTTTGGAAGTGTCAGGGCCAGTGGGAGGGTCAGGGTTATGTTAGTGTCAGGGTTATGTTAGTATCAGGGTTATGTTACTGTCAGGGTTATTTTACTGTCAGGGTTATGTTAGTGACAGGGTTTAGTGTGAGTGTCAGGGTTATGTTATTGTCAGGGTAAGTGTTAGATAATGTTTTATAGTGTTAGTGTTGGTTAATGTGTGTAAGGGTTATGTTAGTGTCAGGGTTATTTTTTAGGGTTAAGGAGCTGTTTCTCTGGCATCCTCGCTTCACAGCCTGTGCATAGATACACACATAATTCACAGTGTATGCTGCAATATACCACAATTTATTTAGTGGGGATGGGCAAATAATTGTATGTATGAAAGACTACCTTTAAATTATTGTCTTCTCTCCATTCAATCCCATAGTGTCAGTGGTTGAAGTGAATGCTTGGCTGTGCTTATGATAAGAGATTCTACCCTTGGAGGGAGCATGTGACCATCCTCTTGTATATAACAGAAGCATTTCTCATTAAGACATCTTTATTTTTATCTTGCAAAGCAAAGTGTTCGCCTGCTGTGTTGGCTCTGCCTGTTTATATTCGCATGATAAAACAGACTTCACCACTGAGTCAGCTCTGACCTGAACAGGCATTCCCTACTGAGTCAGCTCTGACCTGAACAGGCTTCCCTACTGAGTCAGCCCTGACCTGAACAGACTTCACCACTGAGTCAGCTCTGAACTGAACAGACTTCACCACTAAGGTCGGCTCTGAACTGAGCAGGCTTCACCACTTAGTCAGCTCTGACCTGAACAGGCTTTACCACTGAGTCAGCTCTGACCTGAAGAGGCTTCCCTACTGAGTCAGCACTGAACTGAACAGACTTCACCACTGAGTCAGCTCTGACCTGAACAGACTTCACCATTTAGTCGGCTCTGAACTGAACAGGCTTCACCACTGAGTCAGCTCTGACCTGAAGAGGCTTCACCACTGAGTCAGCTCTGACCTGAACAAATTTTACCACTGAATCAGCTCTGACCTGAAGAGGTTTCACTACTGCGTCACCTCTGAACTGAACAGGCTTCACCACTGAGTCTGATATGTGATGGATTGCTGCTCTTGTGGCCGATGTAGTTGGTGACTCTTGATTGTCAAGTAAAGTACTGGTCATGTGGAAATCTGTGTCTTCACTTGTTCTCTCCCACTCTTCCGCTCTACTGTAAAATGACCTATAAATCATCATTTTCAGACCAGAATCTATTTATCCAATCCCATCAGAATCCAATGGAGGAATATGAAAGTGAGATTTTAAACGTGAAGATGGCAACATTATTAGTTATACATCCTGTTTGGTAATCATGGTTACAACAATACAGATTGTACACCCTATGTGGTGGTCATGGTTACAACATTACAGATTGTTGACCCTGTTTGGTAGTCATGGTTACAACATTTCAAATTGTACACCCTATGTGGTGGTCATGGTTACAACATTTCAGATTGTACACCCTATGTGGTGGTCATGGTTACAACATTACAGATTGTACACCCTGTGTGGGGGTTATGACAATTCATATTAAGAGGTATTTAATCATTCAGCATTACATTTATCCAAAGCCACTGACATACAATCACTATGTCATTATGGGGTTAGGACTCTTACCCTGATCTCTATGTAAGGATAAACAACGACAGGGTGTCCCGTTATTGAAAACAATGTAATAAACAAAAACATATCTTAAACATCAATGAAAAAGGCTGCTGTTTTTTGTCAACAGCTGCTTTTAAAGATACTATTTTACAGTGCTACAAGCTTTTTGTAGGCCTATTTGCATTTTCAAGGAAACATCTGGTCCCTAGTAGTATTACACCACTGTTGAAGCCCATTGATTGAAAACGATTATTATACAAAGGTATTGCACAGCATTGCAATGTTATTGACCAATCAGAATAAATTATTCAACTATACTATGGTATACAACATTGTAATGCTATAACCATAACGCCGATCACTATATCATTATTGGGTTACAACCCTAACCCCAATCACTACATCATTATAGGGTTACAACCCTAACCCCGATCACTACATCATTATAGGGTTACAACCCTAACCCCGATCACTACATCATTATAGGGATACAACCCTAACCCCGATCACTACATCATTATAGGGTTACAACCCTAACCCTGATAACTACATCATTATAGGGTTACAACCCTAACCTCGATCACTACATCATTATAGGCTTAGAACCCTATGCCTGTTGGATCGGCTATGTGGGGGAAACGAGGCAACGCATCATCAGCCTCACAAATCCAAAGTGAGGCACCACAGAACCACCGACCTCTTGCTAACTCTCCAATACGTACAGCATGGGATGTGGAATTCTCTGTCCTACAAAGCAACTCCAACTGTACCTTAACCCCTGAGAGCCTGAATAGCCACAGTGATGGAGCCACAATGGACTTCCTCCAATCTACTTCCATTTGGGACATATCTTTAGGAGGACCTCTCGCATGGCAGTGGTGAGTGCAATGGTTAGCTTCTGGTAAGCTTTGTTTCAAAACACCTAACCCTATTGGAGTACAGACAATGCATAAAAAGGACGTAGTCAGCTTCTGAAAAAAACTACAGCAGACTTCCATTGACCAAATGCTTGTCCTTTTATTAGTGAGTGCTTTGATATATGTCATATGTTATATGTTCCGATACTGCTGCAGCTCAACCCATGGATGTAGGATGAGTCCATTACCCATTCACTAATGAAACAAACGTAGAATACAACTGGAAGTAGAGAGGTTGAGGACGTTTGTCGCCCCCTAGGGATCATGTGGGAAGGTGGCAATGTGATACCTAGACCGAGGTCTAGGTGGCGACCGAGGTCCACATGAGTGTTGGTACTACGGTTCAGAATAGTTGTGTCCAAGAACCTCAGCTTCGAGTCATTCAATATGGCAACGTATGGAGTGTTGTCGTGTTTGGACACATTTCCAACACACTTGAACCCTTTTGACGTTCTTATCAATAAGTCACAGTTTCAATATGCGTTCCCGGAATACACAGATGTGCATTCCGGGTCTGTGACTGTCCTGTTCACCGTGGGACAGTTGAAGAATCGCAGTAAATCCAGACTTTTACTTTGTGCGCACCCAACAGTGGATGACAGCCCTGGACCCGGCGACCGAAACAAACCGATCATCCTGCTGGTGTCCCGGCTCTTCCTCCGACACCACGACCTACAGCATCAAACGGCTGGGGCGGTTCGGTTGTTCCCAACCTCTTTCTTGAGTAAAGTGGTGATCGGAGCAAAGTCTAGATACAGTTTTAAATGGGCCAGCTCGGCTAATTTCTCCACTGCGCTGCAGGCTCTTGCGTCGGATGGACAGACACTTTTGGCCCGGGAAGGAGACGAGCTGTTGCTGCCATACCATCCTCTGTTCGGAGACAACTGGGCTCAGGTCCAACAGCACCTCCTGGACCTGGTGGTGTTGTCGTGTAGCCCGGTGAGACAGGGCAGGATCACGGCCAGCTCCTGCATCGTGGTGTCGGACCTCTCGGAGCCTCCAGGTTGCCTCTCCCCTCTCGCCAAACCGCGGACCAAACTGTTCGTCTCAGACTTTGCTCATTTCTCCAACAGCCTTCGCAGGAGCAGCTCGCTGCTGGCCAACAAAAAGGCTCTGACCTCTGGGTTCTCCGGGTTTCTGCAGGCCTTGGAGGGCAGAGTTGACGTCCGGATAGCAAATGTATTCCCTCTGCTTAAAGACACCCATTTTCGGGGAGAGGATTTGGACAGTACTGTTTTTGTGAGCAGGAATTTGCTTATGAAACTTGGGCTGTTTAATCACGAGTGGGTGGTGCTGTCTGAGCTGAAACCACACAACAGTGTTGATGTGTCTCACCCCCGTAGAGGTCGCCTCGCCTCCCTGCTGGCTGTGGATCTCACGCCTTTAAGTCTGGAGCTCCACTTGAATGACACATGTGGTTTAATTTCCATGACTCACTGGTTCAATCTGTCAGGGGGGGAGACGGTCCCAACGGCCAACAGGACCCTGAGGATAAAGGTGAACCGTTTACTTTAACAGCTTGTTTAACTTATTGATGTTTACAAAGTGCTTCTGTTTAGACCCCAGGGCCGGTCCTAGCCTTTTAGGGGCCTAGGTGAAATCAGCATCACGTGCTCCATCTCAGGTCCACGTCATTAACCTGCATGGCAAACTTGACCCCTGTCCAAATTATTTTTTGTTGTTGTACGGATGTATTAATATTGATGAGATATATTTATAAAGAATAATTTTCTGTACATCAAATTGCCTTTGGAATTAATCAATATCAGACAGGTATGTACTTCTAGAGACTGTACTGTATATTTTGTAGAGATTACTTTACTAAATGGATTACTTAGTTAATAGAAAATGGTGGTGTTTAATTATATGTGTTCAACTCTATGATTAATCTTATGGTGTAGAATTCTATAGTGATTAACTACAGTGTCCAGCTCTATGGTGGTTCATTCTCTGGTGTTCAACTCTACAGTGATTAACTAGATGATCATTGCATGATGCTTGACTTTAACAGAGATGGAACGACTCCAGTGTGATCCAGGGGTCTCCGAGCTTCTGTCTCTCAGCCTCTCCTCAATTTGCCAGCAAGCTGCACATTGAACTGGTCCACTCCCCACAATACGATGCTCACCGCTGCTATGATCGCATGCTAGCTCACCACTTCAACACACCTAGGTAGGTCTGCTATGATGGCATGGTAGCTCATCTCTTCAACACACCTAGGTTGGTTTGCTATGATGGCATGGTAGCTCATCTCTTCAACACAGCTTGGTTGGTCTGCTATGATGGCATGGTAGCTAACCACTTCACCATCGTAAGGTAGGTCTGCTATGATAGCATGCTAGCTCACCTCTTCACCATAGTTAGGTAGGTCTGCTTAGATAGCATGCTAGCACACCACTTATACCCTATCCTCTGAGGTATTGTAAATATTGCTCATTATTCAGATCAGATTTTTGGTGTTGTTTTCAGACTGGTGTCACCGGGAGATGTCCTGGCGGTCTCAGATGAAAACTATACAGGGGAGGTGGAGAGCATTTCACATCAGAGGTAAGAAATATAGAAATCCACTTTTGTGAAAGTAAAGTAAGTACACATGACGATCTGTTTATGATAGAGCTTACGGTACAGTTTATAAACCTACGACAGCAAGATGGGGTGGTGTGGATAAGGGATTGTTATTATATTGAGAAGGTAATGGCTATAGCTTATGCCCTGCTAGGTAAAAATATTTTCAAAGTTGACCCACATATATTGCCCCTGTGCAAGCAGGTGCCGAAAAAGGTTTGGTTCCACTGTGAAACTCGGTCAAACTTAAAAGGTCCGCTTCTCCATTTGACAGTTCTCAAACATGGTATATGGACCTAATTTGAACTGTTGAAAATGTTTAAGGACCCATGAGGCTTTTCAGGTTAGATTCTAGACATGAGACATTAATCTTAAGTCCAAATAACACATTTTTTAGGCATGCTCCTAAGACGTGCCTGACCGAAAGATAGAGGACTAGTTATAGTCTAGTAATAGTTGACTTCAATATGACCCGAGGCATATTGAGATCAAAAAATTAAAATGAGCCATATTCAATCCATTCCACTCCAGAGAGATGCTTGGTTGGTCCATCAAGCAACTCCCCTTTAAGACACATCCCCTTTAAGAGGTATTCCTTCATCCCCTTTAAGACGCATTCCCTTCATCCCCTTTAAGAGGCATTCCCTTCATTCCCTTTAAGACTCATCTCCTTTAAGACGTATTTCCTTTAGGAGGCATTCCCTTTAGGAGACATTCCCAATCTTTCCAATAAATGTAATTTGATAAGATACAACTATATTAATACCCTGTAGGAGAGATTGGTTTGTTGCAACGGCCCAGCAGTGGAAAAACACGGGATAAAAATACAATATTATATACACTACAGTGTCTATGTGCTGTACCAGGTTGTGGTAGAACACAGCCGGCTGTGCTGTAAGTACTACCTCTGATGTGATCATCTCTCCCAGGGGGGTGGTGCTGTACTTCAAGGTGACAAAGGTGTTTGGGCCGGGAGATGGAGAGGAGGAGCAAACAGGAGTTTACCTCGCTGACAAGAGCCATACTTCACTCTACACGGTGAAACCCAGAATCTACTGTTTCAAATTAAGACAAGCGAATGTGTTTGAACAGCACAGCCACTTACACTTAGCCACTCAATTAGCCACTTACTACAGGGACACTTCATCCATTTCTTCACCCATTCCCTCTTAAAGCTGACGTTTGGTTGTGGTGTCTTCCTGCAGGGTGGAGCCACTGGCAGCCTGGTACCGTTCTGCAGCGTTGGGAGCTCATTGTGGTCCAGTGTATCTCCCGCAGGACTCACCGGCACCGTGGACCACATCACTAGCATAATTTCACCACACCTCAACAACAGGTTAGCCACCAATACCACCACCAATATTATCACCAATAGTAACATAACTACCACTTATATTACATCTAATATGACCACCAATACTCCCACCCAATCCATACTACAAATACTCACACAAATAACTATCAAAGTACGAATTATAATCCCAATATTACCATCTGTGTAAAAAAGCACAAATAGTGCAAATAGTAATAGCACAATTCTAGCACTAATTTCAACATCTATACTGCCACCAATACATCAACAAATATTACTACCATAATACTAATACTACCACAAATATTACCACGATAGCACCAATACTATTACCAATATTACCACCAATAGTTCCAATGCAACCACTTATGCTACCACTACTACAACCCCTACGAAGGCCAATACAAACAATACTAACAGCAATTCCACAAATAGTACCTTGAATACTTTCACCAATAGTACCGCAACTACTACTAATACTACCAAAACTACTACAATGAGTAACCATTACTGATACCATTATTACCACAAGTATTGCTACCACTACTACTGCGGCCCCTAGTACTGATACCACTCCTACTACCAGCACCTTGGTCTAACTACCATAACCACTGGGTCCTAGCAGCAGTTCGGCTCTGGGGCGATGCAACCTCCTTCTCCAGGGAGCCAGAGGATGTGGAAAGATGACCTCTGCTAGAGCCGCCTGCAGACGACTCCACCTTCAGCTGTTTGAGGTACTGCTGACTATACCTCGTTAAGGTGTACTGACTATACCTGGTTGCAGTACTCATAACTATGCCTGGTTAAGATGCTCCTAACTTTACCTGGTTAAGATGCTACTAACTGTACCTGGTTAAGATGCTACTAACTGTACCTGGTTAAGATGCTACTAACTGTACCTGGTTAAGATGCTAAAACACTACTACACGATAAACCGTATTTCATGTGGTCCAGTCACCAACTAAGAGTTACACAATTGTCTGTCAAGGTAATGAGCAAGCTTTCAGTGCTTTGTGAGAAGATGCTCGTGTGAGAAGTAAACATTCTGTTGAAGTATCCTTCACTGAATGATGTCTCCACTCCCCTCCGCCCCCTTCCTCCACTTCTGTATTTAGGGTTAGACCTAAGCAGGTTATTTTAGCCCTCACCCTTACTGCCATGCCAGTCTAGTTTTCTGGCATAAACTTTCTACGTTTTATTTGGGATGATTAACCAATTTAAAACTGGGGATACTGGAATATTCTTAAACGATATTCTGCTTGAATGTCAAGGGTAATAATACTACTCACTCACTGGTTCATAACTGTCATTGATTAAAAAACAAAGCATTTGTCATGCTGCTCTTTCAATGGAGATTAGGGGCCTACTGTTCTCACTCTGAGGGCAGAATGGTTCTGGAAAATGTCCTTGAATATACCTGGAAAAAGCTCAAAAGAGTGGGAACTCTGTGCTAACATCACCTGGTTAAGGTACTACTATAACTATAACTTAACTAGTAGGCATGTCAATCATCACATGTTTGGGTATGGGACCACGATATGAATGTTTATGGTGTGAAGGCATTTACGGTATGTTACATGTATCGGTCAGGTCTACTTGCTGAGTCACTACATTTATATTTATTTGTGTCTTTTTCTTATTTTTACTTTCCAAAAAGTGTTTTGTAGCATCATGTATTGGTGTGTATGTGGGGTGATGCTACATACCATGTATTGGTGTGTATGTGGGGTGATGCTACATATCATGTATTGGTGTGTATGTTGCACAATGCTAACTGTCATGGTTCTCCAGGTCCAGTGTGTGAGCTTGTGTGGGGACACGACGGCTGCTTGTGAGGTGAAGATGAAGAGCGTGTTCAGGAAGGCAGAGTCTCTCCAGCCCTGTGCCCTTCTGCTGAGGAACCTGCAGTTCCTCGGCCCGCCAAGAGGGGGTGCTGATGAGGACAGCAGGGTGCAGGCTGCCCTCTACCAGCTGCTAACCAGCTGCTCTACCAGGTAACTATAACTATATTAGACCCACTACCAGCTGCTAACAAGTTTTTATACCAGGTAACCATATATAATACATGATGTTAAATAATCAATGAGAGACATAGTTTGGTTTGAGAGACATTTCATATAATTGGTATAGGCCTCCTTAATATATGTAGGCTATATAAAAATACATACAGAACACATATATAGTTCACGTTGGTTCCAACATGACTTATTTCTTCTATTTCGCAAAGCTTGGATGGATTGTGTGTCTGTGTGTGTCGTTTAACATAATATATTCAGTCAATCCGGACAATATCTTTCCCTTGTGCTAGAGTTGTCGTCATAGCAACAGTAAGCAGACATCGGGAGGTTTCTGCAGACGTCATGGCAGCGTTTGTCCACCAGGTGTCGATAGAGAGCCCCGATGAGGAACAGAGAGGAGCCATGTTGGCCAGCCTCACCCTGGGGCTTCCTCTGGGCAGAGATGTGAGCCTTGAGTACCTGGCAAAGCACACCTCTGTAAGTTTACAACACACTCATAGAACGCCTCTCAAACCCACCTCTAAATTTACAACACACTCGTAGAACGCCTCTCAAACACACCTCTAAGTTTACAACACACTCGTAGAACGCCTCTCAAACACACTCTGCCAGAATGCCTCTCTGGGAGCATTGAAGATTTCACGTTGACAAATTCTGAAATGTTTACATATTGTGTATCATGTGGTGGTCTGTATGAAATGTGCATAACGTGTTGGTGTATATAGTCTGTATATAGTGTGTATATTGTGTGTAGATTATTTGTTTTACGTGTTGCATGTCTTTCTACCCAGGGTTTGGTTCTTGGAGATTTGAGCTCTCTGCTGGCTGAAGCTGGCAGGGCAGCCACTGCTAGACTTCTGCAGAGCTGGTAGGGGAACTCATCATGTATGCTGGTGTACTTAGGCCCTGTCCCAATTCCCCTAGATTTGAGCCCTAACCCTAGATTTTGTGCGTTCCCACAAAGGGGTAGGGTGTCCCAAGGGGAAGTGCTGTTTTTCCCTTAAAATCATCCCTTGAACGCTATCCAGCTCGGGAGCTGATGTTCTTATTAAGGGGAGAGAAATGGTACTGGGCCTTAGTCTTCATCACCTACTGTATGAAGTATTGCTAAGTGTAGGGGTTAGTTTGGGTTAGTCAAGCCTAGACTAGGGGTTAGTCGTGGTGAGTCATGCTGTGTTGTGTGCAGTGCTGGCCAGTGGGAGGCGGACCTCTGCTCCAGCGGGGTGGGCCTGGAGCTCCAGGATGTGACCTCAGCCCTGGAGAAGCTGCAGGACTCCAGGGCCCGGGCTGTCGGCGCCCCCAAGGTAGCCCACCCATCTGGGCCTACTGAAATTCATAGTGGATGTATTTATTTGTTCTAGCTATATGTATAGACGCTATATTTATTCATTATTCATTCACTAAGAATTCGGCATTAGGGGGGGGGCATTAGCTCAGGAGGTAGAGCGGGTTGGCGGGTAACCGCAAGGTTGCTGGTTCGATCCCCGGCTCCTCCTAGCTGAGTGTCGTGGTGTCCCTGAGCAAGACGCCTCACCCTAATTGCTCCTGACGAGCTGGCTGTCGCCCTGCGTGGTTGACTCCACTGTCGGTGCGTGTGCGTGAATGGGTAAATGTCAACACTGCAAAGCGCTTGGGATATAAGCGACACCATTGCATGTGCTTTGAATTTTTGTGTTAGACCTTTACATCCAAAGCAGTTTGCATCAAGCTGAAGATGTGATGAAGGAGCTGGTATCAGGGGATCGTAGCTCAGGATCGTAGCTCTCCTTCAGACATGGAGTCAAACAGCCTAGCAGATAGACTATAGAATTCTACTCAGTCGTAAATAACCCATTGTAAGCTCCCCCTTTAACACAACCCTCAAACATCTCTCTGTTATAAGCAAACACAGAGCCACCAGTCCAAGTGACCTCCCTATACCTGGGCTTAATACCGTGTTTCAAACAGAACTGTGTGCTCAACAGAGCAGCGGATCAGCCCTGCTCCATCAACCCCACCTCCTCTCGTAGCACCGGCTAGCTCAGACATTAGCGTCAGACTCGCAGTCTCTCACTCTGTCAACAGGGAAATGCCTTGCAGCCGTAGCTGCTCATCACATGCTAGGAGATTGCAGGAGAAGACAGGAGAACTGGTCTGATTCAGAATGGAGGAGGAGAAGGAGGACGAAGACAGGGCTGGATGGAAGGGTGGCCTAGGGGGTGGGGGGAGGTTTGCCTCCCTCAGATCATTATCTACCGAGGAGGGAGAACCAGAGTCACATGAAACAAATGGGTGTAATTGCATTTGTAACAAAGAGCTGCCGAATCGATGGACTAAGCAGCGACCTGAATGGGACTGTTTCTTCCAATTGTGTCAGCGAATTTCATTGACATGCAAATGATTGCATCGCACCCATCGATGTCTAGAATCAGCCTCCCCTACCTCACCAACTCCTTTATGGAGATTATCATATTTAACAGCATGGAATTAATTCCATCACGTGAAAACACATGCCTAACCCTTGAGGACAGTGTTGTGACCTTCTGTGGTATTCATGACACATCGCAAACATTCATCAATTAACAGCAGCCTTTCCATATCTGGGCATCGTCTACATATTACCGCTTGACCGCATGACTGTGAAACGTGGCTGGTGAGGATTTGGTCGTTTGTTTCACCTCGATGGACAGACTGATGATAAACTCTCTCTTAGCATGACTGCATGTCATCCATTAGCTGATGTACAAGAGCAAAGAGGAATAACAGGTGCTTGCAGTATGTGAGGAGCGTTTAGCATGCTGCTGTTATGCTATTGTTGTACTAATGGACATGGCTCCGTCTGCTGAAGACATGCTAGATAAAGGTCTACATGTCTGGGGCCGTTCTGGGGCCGCTTCCTGGGAAGATCAATACAGGATGAAGAATCTTGTCTCAAAAGACTCTATTGCCAATGCAATGAGAGACATGACACAAGAGTACACACACATGACACATTAATCATAGACTGGTCGCTCTGCATCAAACAGAAATGTGCAAACAACAAAATAAAAGACAAGGACAGAATATTTCCACTTGAAAAGATGATGAATTTTTAAAGGTGAAGAAATCTCTGCGACTTAACATTTCACAGCGCTTTTCAATTAAGTAGAGAGATGTTTTCTTTGTTTTTCAGGTCAGTTAGCTTTAGAAGAGAAAGAGCGGTAAAACTGGAACGAAACGTGTGGAACAATGAAAGACCTCGACAAATCAAGTGAAAACCTCCTAGAGTCATCAGAATATAAACATATTTTCAGTTGCAAAAATCGTTCATGCAATGCCGACACAGCAGTTATTAAAAGCGAAATCAAAAAGAAAGGGAAATGAATTAAAAAGATGAAGGGTTTGGAGAGGCTCCGGCATAGCAAATCCGCTTCGGCGGGCGTCTAATCTCTGCAATCTCCGAGAGGCAGCCAGTGATTGTGACCCGAGTCACCGCCTCCTCCGGAGCCTTCTCTGTTTTGAGTCTGAGCCTGACATTCAACCAGCGTCAACGCGGATGGCCGCTCGCTGTCTCACCTCACGCCACACCGAGGGCAGCTCGCCGTCTACCTGCAGCTCGCCGTTTACCTGCATCTACACCGAGGGCAGCTCGCCGCTTACCTGCAGCTCGCCGTTTTACCTCACGCCACGCCGTTTCACCCCACGCTACGCCGTTTACCTCACTCTGCCCGAGGCGGCTCGCCGTTTAACTGCGCGCTGTGCCGGGTGAAGCAGTAGCTCGCCTGCTGAACTTGGGGCTCCCCTTTCCTCATTAACACAGGCTCCGTGTTAACCCCCCCC
>JAOPUD010000117.1:16384381-16404421 GCA_027122715.1 Trisopterus minutus
GTGGTACCCCTAACCCCAGAGTGGTACCCCTAACCCCTATAACCTTAACCACAGAGTGGTACCCCTAACCCCAGAGTTGTACCCCTTACCCCAGAGTGGTACCCCTAACCCCTATAACCTTAACCCCAGAGTTATTCCCTTACCCCAGAGTTGTACCCCTTACCCCAGAGTTATACCCCTTACCCTAAGTTGGATGAAAAAAAAACCTCTGATTGCAAACCAGAATACGTTTGTTCTCCAGGTTTGACAAGCTGGTCTATGTTGGAATCAACTCAGACAGAGAATCTAAACTGCAGGTCCTCAAGGCCATCACTGCAAAGTAAGTCAAAAATCTGAAACCAACAAACTTTACAGAAAAGCCCTTTCTGTGGAATGTTCTATTGGATATGACCCTGACTACTTTCAGGGTCAGGGTCAGGGTTAAACTACTTTTAGCAGTCAGGGTCCCTACAGCTAAACCCTACAGCTGAAGCTTGTATTTCCTCTCAGCTAATTAGATCATACGAATTGCCCTGAATCAGATAGGTCACAACTCTATCCTTTTACAGCCTTTTCACTGCTGCCGCTTTTAGGACAGTGTGAAAACACCATGCAAAACTTAATTTAGACCCTGAAGTCATACAGGTCTGTCTCACTCCTCTCTTACAAGATAGCACAGAAAAGTGTCACGTGTGGATGACTTAATCCAGACTTCGATGCCTACAGTATGTGGTCTGGTTATTGTCTCAGGTTCCACCTGGACCCTGATGTTAGCTTGGAGGTGGTGGTGGATGGATGTCCAAGCCAGCTGAGCGGGGCAGACCTCTATGCGCTCTGCTCTGAAGCCATGACTGCGGCCGTAAGAAGGAAGATCTTGCTCATCACCAACGGTACGCCTGGAACCTCACCACCTCGGGGTGCTAACTAGGGTGGTATATATCGATATTTTAAATATATTGATATTTTTTCACACAAGATATTGAACGAGACGCTATCGTTCAACATCTATATAGTTCATTTGCGTTGAAATTCCAGCGAATTTGCTCCAATAGAAGCCGATCCCAGCCGCGCCTGCCACCTGCTATTTCCTCACTCTGCTTCAGAGTCCTGCAAGGGGGCGGGTAGCCGCACAATCTGTATGAAACGGGTGAAAAATATTGACAGCGGTGCGGGTCAAGTCGGACGCCTGAACAGCGCGGGTCGGTCACAGGTTTTGTGATTGCAATTTTCAAGGCATGAAAAAAACATTATTAATGACACATCTGCAACATATGCATGCATTTCAAAACGATGAGAGCCGTGCCTGAGCAGTGCCCCCGGCCGAGAAGCGAGCTCGAGTGTCAGCGGACACACTATGGGACGCAGAGGATTCCAGTGATGAGGCTCCGCAGCATCTAGACGAAGTCGCTGATTACATTGACACCTACACCTAAAGATGGCTCTATTGGTGTGTGATCGTGGTGGGGAGAGCACGGCCGTTAATTTCCCAATAATGCTCAGATTGCCAGATTTATCCTCGCCACGCCTGCTCAGTGCATCCAGTGCAGCAAGCGAGCGAGACTCCTCCGGTGTGGTGGTATTCAGGAGTGGAGGAGTCAACTAAAACCGTCCACAGTGGATGTGGTGCTTTTTTTTGCACGGCAATCTAAAGCACCACGCCAAACACCAGATAGTGTCATTTCCCTCTAATGTGTCTCATTTTCCTTTGGGTGCAGGTCGGGCGTCGGTATCAATTTATGGCGGGTTGGCTGCTGCGGCATGTAATTTCCACTACTGTCGGAACACGGGTCGGATGCGTTTTCAATTATTGCGGATTTGCAAAATAAGACCCAGGACTCGGGTACTCTCCTTATCCCTCTCCGTCCCGCTCTGCCTCTGGCTCACACACACTTTGCCCCGGCCCCGCTCTTCCCCTCACGTCACTTTTTTAAATCCCCTTCAGCGCGAAACATGTCCGTCATACGCATTTGCCACATCTTGCTCTGACAGTTTTTGACTGACTCATTTTAAAATGTTTAGCTACCCAAGTTTAGAATTTAGTTTGCATTCAGCAAGGCAGATTAATTAGCACAGTGTCGCAGGCAGGCGGGGAATGCAAGCACAGCGGCACCTCCGATGTGAGAGTGACGAGATGGAGCACAGCAACGGCATGTTATTGCGTCAACAAATATTAATAATATCTCTTATAACGACATCCTGCTTGAAAATATCAAGTTATGACTTTTTGGTCCATATCGCCCAGCCCTAACAAATCGCTTATTTTCAAAGTTGAGAGTAAAATAATCCTCTTTCCCAGGTCTGGACACGGAAGACTCCCCACTTGTGCTCACCTCAGAGGACTTCACCGTGGCTCTGAAGGACCTCCAGCCATCAGTTTCTGACCAGGAACTTCTCAAGTACCAAAACATTCAACAGCAACTCACTGCCAAGTGAAGCCTCTCAATAACGTCCCACACCATTCAGGTGAACGGTGAAGAGCTGTCCATATACTAGTCAGTGGATTCCAGTCTAGCATTAGATAATACTACCCTGATTTACTTCCTTAACTCCATCATATCAATCTGTAAATTCCATCATATTGTGCAGTATTCTCCATCATGTCTTGCAGTATACTCCAGCATATCGTGCAGTATACTCGATATCATGCAGTATATTCCCTTATATAATGGTGTATACTCCATATATAGTCCTGCTATCCTTCAGGGATTATTTTACTTTATCCAAGCTGTTTTGAAATTTCTGTAAAAAATAAAAATCTAATTTATGCAATCTAATTTATGGAAAGTATGAATGTGTTTGAATCTTGTACACTGAATGTAAGTAATATTATTAAATAATATCATTAATCAAATCTCTGTATTCTTCCCCCCCCCCCTGTATGTCCAACACCACACTATGGGGATAAACTCATGAACCACAATCAAAGTTTTAATGTTTAAAGTTTCAGACACAGCAAATTAATCACTAGACATCCAGTTTACTTCACAGTGGAAATGATTAAAGGGGTAAGCCTATTCCTAACCCTATTTAAGGGTCCGGTACCATATATCATCCCTAACCCTGTCGATGCTACACTGCAAGAAAGTTTCCTTTCATTGCTGGGAGACATCGTTTGGTTTGGAGCTCATCTGACCACACAGGTTTTGCTATAGAAGACAGAGGAAATAAGGACAGTACTCGTATCAAAACATTAGGTTACACAGCCAGACACACACGATGTTTCTCTACACTAAATATTCTGTACAGCATCAGTGGACCATGTTTAAATCTTCAAATATCAGTTTCCTAAAGTTAAAGGCCCTCTGTATTAAGATTGCTTGATGTGCTACCAAGAGACCGGAGACCCTTGCAGTCCTTTGAGATGCCATGGAAGCAGATTAGCTATAGTGCGACTGCTCAATGAAGAGCATGTCAACATGCTACAACAGAAGAGTCGTTTATTCTGTTTCTTGAAAGCTTAATCTTATTGACGGTAAATATCTCAAATATCTTTTATGTCATACTTTTCAACCTAGTGCCTCATTTAGATTAAGATTTAGCATGCTGTTCAACATAGTACCAATGAGGAATTTATCAAAAGGTCCACTCTTCTCAGCAACATCTTAGCAAATCTTAGTCAGATTTGATCAATCAAACGGTTTTCATAGATTTGAACTGTTCAGAAGTGGGGTTTCCATTGGTGGCCTTTTATCAGCGTTGACACAGTGTGTCGGGATTCTGCTTGGGGAAGGTGGTACAAAACAAACATCTTAGGTCAACCAAAGATGGTATATGCTGGTATGATGCACAGGCCACACTAACTAGAGTCCAGTGAGAACATGAGCAGAGTTTTCGTCCAGTGAGTTGGGCTCCTGGCTCCTGGCTGGCAGGGGTCCATGAAGAACATCTGTAGTCCACCAGGAGGATCTCTCTCCTGAACCCTCAGGTGAAATGGGCCATGCGGCTGCAGGTTCTGGAACAGAAGGACATTTAGTGACAAGGATTTGGTGTAATCGCACCACTAGGTTATGTGCAAGAAGCTAACTTAATGCACCTTAATTACGGTCCCTCACTGGGTCTTTGAATCTCACCAACACCAACTACTTAACAGCCATGCAGTCTAGTCAACACTTCTCACTAGCTAGTAACTGTGTGTATATATATGCATATATATATTTTTTTTTTTGTATATCTACGTATCATATATTACTAGAATTTATTTAGTTTTTCTTTATAGAATTGGATCACTGTATTCAAAACACATTATCAAATAAAAGAGACACAAAATGTATTTTTGGGCTCTGCATACTTTGGACTAGGGTTAGGCTAACTCTAGGCTCATGTTTACCACTTACATGGCCTTGGTTACCAACCCTAACCTCCTCTCCATGACACAGGACTCATATTTACCGCTTACGTGGCCTTGGCTACTTTTGTTCTCTTCATCCTTTTCCTCCGCATCAGGGTCACCTGAGGCCGCTTCAGCCCAGCGATCAGCAGCAGCAGACGGGGGCGCGACTTGGTGAGCCAGCTCCTGAGTAGAGTGCCCTTAGGAAACCTGCAAGAGATGCACTATTACAGTAGACATACCGACTGCAGTACTGACACGTCTACTGCAGTACTGACACGTCTCCAGTACTGCTTAGGAAACCTGCAAGAGATGCACTATTACAGTAGACACACCGAGTAGACACAACGTCTACTCCAGTACTTACACATCTACTACAGTACTTCTGCCCTTAGGAAACCTGCAAGAGATGTACTATTACAGTAGACACATCTATTGCACTACTGACACATCCGCAACAGCATTGACACATATACTACATAACTGACACATCTACTACAGAACTGACACGTGTAATACAGTTCTTTAACATATGCTGTAGTACTGACACAGCTACAGTACTGAAACATCTACTACAATACTTAAACATTTACTACAGTACTGACAGCTACTACAGTACTCAAACATATACTACAGTACTGACACATCGACTACAGTACTGACACATTTCCTAGAGTGCTGACATGTCTACTACAGTAGTAACACGTCTACTGTAGTACTGAGAAAACCACAACAGTTCTAACACAAAACTTGCAAGATATAAAATGCTACTACAGTACTAAAACATACATACAGTACTGATACAGATTCTTTAACTATTTTGAAGAATGTTTTTTCTGTGTAATCTGTGTATTTTCCCATCTTGTCTTTGTTGCAAAAACAGCTTGGAGTCAAAATGTCTTCCTTCTGCCAATTGACGATGTAGAAACATGTCACAACAATGTTACCTATTTAACTACTTCTTATTACACAGAATAAAGCACAAAGCCGCAGAAAACCCTTCAGAACTTGTTCCCATTACCCCAATGGTAGCCTCAATGTGTTCAAATAGTTGAGTGGCTCTTTAACAACAGTCATCCGATTATAACAGTCAGATTAACCACACAGGCATCCGATTATAACAGTCTGATTAACCACATAGGCATCAGATTATAACAGTCAGATTAACCACACAGGCATCATATTATAACAGTCAGATTAACCACACAGGCATCCAATTATAACAGTCACCAGATTATAACAGTCAGATTAACCATACAGGCATCAGATTATAACAGTCAGATTAACCACACAGTCACCAGACTATAACAGGCAGATTAACCACAGTCATCATATTATGATCACAGTCATCAAACAACAACAGTCATCAGATTAACAAATAATCAGAATAAAATCTTGAAGATTTTTGTTTTGTTTTCTTTGGAGGCAACTACAGAGGTAAAATGTAATTTCTTCCTGAGACACAGACGGTGTCGCACACAGACTCCCAGTCCATAACATTCATAATACTGCAAAGGCAAGGGCCTTCATCAGTGGGCCTTAGGCTCCATCACCGTTGTGTAACCTTTTTTGCCGCTAGATAGTGACTAAAGATACCTACACTTACGTTAAAAGTCCTCAGGATTGCCTCTTTAACAACACATTGATCTGGTAAACAACTCAGACATCTAACAAGATGTCATCAGATTAACAACACAATTATCACATTACCAATAACGGCCATCAGATAAACCATTTTTGTCATTAGAAACAAAGTCCTGTTAGACTAACATCCATTGGTCTGTGGCTGCTAACTACATTTCATCTTGAGTTATTGCTATGATAGATGTGATTAATTAAGAATAACAACCAGCAGGGATCATTATCAATAATAACGATCAACTAATTAAGACTGCCATTAAAGCTGTAACTCTTTCGTTCCCTGTGAATACAGCCGGAAAATACCTGAAAATAAACCCAGTGCTCCTACACCAAGCACATCTACAGTTAGAAGAACAGCCAATTGTTTGACTTTCTGCTGTTCTTGCACACCTCGACCAGCCAGAGAGAAATCTAGCAATGTTTAGATGTTGACGGGCATTGTGGGGCCGTGTCCCCTCATGCTCAACGTAGCGCAGCGGCATTGTTGAGCCCTAGCCCCTTGTGCTAAATGTAGCACAGCAGACTTGTTAAGCCCTAGCCCCTTGTGCTAAATGTAGCACAGCAGACTTGTTGAGCCCTAGCCCCTTGTGCTAAATGTAGCACAACAGCATTGGTGGCTATTCCTCAGGTTCATGTCAATCCCTCTGACCCCAACCTTACTTCCTAGAGGAACTCTCTAAGTCTTTACCCTTAACACTACCCTTAAACTCTTAAAACAAACTTTACACTAAACGCTACCACTTTTAAACTATTGATACAAAACACAACAACCCTTAAACTCTAAGCACTACTACCCTCAAACCCTTTACACTTAACACTCTCCTAAACCCTTTAGACTAAACACTACAACCCTTAAACTCTTGACACTAAGCAATTCTACCCTTATACCCTTATAAGGGTAGGGTACTCTTAACAATGCTAACTATTTACAGGAGACACCAGTAGCCTTAAAGGACAAAATCGGTCTGGGTTACAATTGCTTGTCACCGTCTCTCATGGCTTCACTAAAAGTCTGTTACCAACAGAATCAGTCAGGGTTCCTACTTTGTACCGATTATGCCTAAGGGCATTAACTGTGCGTGCCCCAGCCACAAATGTAAACAACGGCAAAAAAATGACTTTGGTCTTTTGGAATCAATGTGCGTCGGTCAGTACGGAGTTAGTGGACTTAGTAACAGTGGATCGCCAGACAAGTACTTTAGAGAACGTCTACACAGTGCTCTATTGCTATTGTTTACATCGGTGTCACATCCACTAACGGCTCTTGCAGAATAGGTACACCGGTATTGTTAACTATATAGGTAACAGATGTATCACGATGGCTTGATCCCCCGGACGGGTATTGTCCTTAATACTCTTTATGCTAAAAACTAACACTTAAACTCTTTTCACCAAACACTAACCCTTAAACTCTTGACACCAAACACTAACCATTCAACTCTTCACACTTAAGACTTACCCTTAAACTCTTTACCCTTAACTGTGTTGGGACTGGGAGGGAACATGACAGTTGACAGTAACTTTTACAAATACGTTTTTTGTCCCTCCTATCAGTTAGCAATGGAAATGTCAGACAATAAACATAAAATAAACAAATGTATATATATATATAGAAACCTCTCGCTGCAATACAATCAACATTAATTTACCCACAGAAACTTGCCTTAAATACATCAGGAGTCTTCACTGACGTTCTGAAATACAGTTCATATTTTACTTTCCAAAAATCTAACAATAAGTCCCAATGAAGTGGAGAAAATCCATCGCATCCCTCTACGTTTCATTCAGTCAAATCCAGCCAAGCTCTAAGGGTTCTACCTCTGCACACGGAACACACAAATCACTTCTTACCAATTGACCCCACACATTTGTTAGCTTATGCCCTGCCGTGGAAGCACAGGCACATATATGAGCTGGCGAGTGTTTCCTGAGCCACCAGAAGCTTCAGTGCGGACCACATAATAGGAGGGTTGGTGACTCAGCACTTCTCACTGCAAACAAAAACCACCAGCCAATCCTGGCCTTCACCTGTTGCCACGACACTCAAAACAACTCAGTGATGACTGTGGAGCTTGACAGCATAGACCTGGCAATCAGTCAATGAAAAGCTTCTTTAATAATTAATCATTAGATCACTTATAATGAAATGGACAATCGTCTTCTGTCGGGAGGCCTGGGGGAAGGAGGGATTATGTGTTGACCACAACCATGGCTCAGGTGAGTTACCTCCACCTTATAGCAGAAGGATGTGGTTCTGCAGTACCAGTGTGCTCTGTAGAGGGCACTGTGGCACAACTTTCTTTATGGCAGACAGATGTGGTTCTGCAGTACCAGTCTGCTCTGTAGAGACCGCTGTGGCACCAGTCTGTTCTACTGGTCTGTAGTAGCCAGTGTCCCCCTCTTTGCGGGTATGAGGAGGTAGAGAAGATGAGGAGCTAGTGAACATGACAAACTAGTGAGGATGAGGAGCTAGTGAACATGAGGATCTAGTGAGGATGAGGCTCTAGTGAACATGAGGAGCTTGGGAACAGGACAAACTAGTAAGCATGAGGAGCTAGTAAGGATGAGGAGCTAGTGAGGATGAGGAGCTAGTGAACATGAGGGGCTAGTAAGGATGAGGAGCTAGTGAGGATGAGGAGCAAGTGAACTTGAGGAGCTAGTGAACATGAGGAGCTAGTACAATGAGGATCCAGTCATTTGGGCTGGTAGCCATCAGGCTCCACCATCTACCGACACTGTCACAGAGTCATGTCCATGGGTTCATGTGGGTCGTTGTTCTGTGTGTGTGGAAATAAAGTTAACCCTCAGAGTCGTGCGTTGTCTTGGGCACAAGAGTTGTAACTAACCAATACCCTGGCCTCTCGTCTGGTCATTCCCTTGCTGCTCACAACAGTATGTTTCTATATATTGTGGCAACCCAGCTCTGTGAGTGAACCGCCTTCAAAACAGCGCACGAAACGCTTAGGCCATGTCCCCCTTCCCCTAGATTTGAGCCCTAACCCTAGATTTAGCACGTTCCTGCGAAGGGGTAGGCAGGGTGTCCCAATACTTAGGGGAGCAAATGTACCCTTAAAATCAACCCTTGAACACTAGCCAGCTCTGGAGCTGACTTGCAGCTAAAGGAACTCAAAGCAAGTGTTCTTGTTAAGGGGAGAGGAATGGGACTGGGCCAAATACTTCTACTCAAAATAACCAAAAACAAGAATCAACTGCTGTTCTTCTGGGTGGAATCCCGTCACCGACGAAGACCTCTCCGCACACGAGAACCTGAGAGCCCTGAGAGAGCCTTCAAGCAGGCTATTTAAGCCATGCTCTCCACTTGCTGCACATGTGCTCTGCATCCCGTTGATTGATGCTTGCACCAAAATACTCTCTGGTGCCATCTGTAGGAAAATGGTCGTAGATCACCTCTACCACCTACCACCTGGGCCGCCAGGGGCGCTGTGCCAGAACTGGGTTGCCACAATATATATGCACATACATATTGCTACATATATTTATATTATGGCTATCACAGCCCTGGACGCAGTATTCCAGCTTGCCGCAAGGGATCTTGGGACTGTTTGGACTATCTCACGGTTTCGACTTCTCCTGGCTCTGTTTCACCTGGGAATTATGAGTGTGGTTGATTGGGGGGGGGGGGGGGTGTTCCCTTGGTGACAGGTGGGTTTGGCTGGAGCGACACCGTCACCGGGGGAGTTGTGTTGGCAGGATATGATGTGTGTTGATGGATTTTCTCTGTCTGTCCAAACAAAGGCAGCTCTTGGTGTGCTGTGGTGTACGTATATTGGGTGAGTCTCTGGTGCCAAACTAAATAGGTCAAAAAGTGAACTCTTGTATCTTAATTGGCCTCAACCTAACTTGAACTATGGCCTGGTCCAAAGTGATGAGAGAATTAAGATTCTAGGACTAGAGATTGAGCAAAATATGGAAAATATTAACTGGGAGAAAAAAATTACAAAAGATTAAAGGTAAGTTGCTTCAATGGGATCAAAGAAATCTCACCTTTACGGGAAAAGTACTGGTGATCAACTCAGTAATTGTTGCTTCTCTCACTTACAATGCTGCAACACTTCCAGCCCCCAAGTTTGTACTGACAGCCCTGAGAAGAAGCATTTTTCAGTTTGTGTGGGGAGCGCAGCAGGAGAGAATTAGATGAGAGGTAATGTACAGGCAATTATAGAAAGGGGGTAAATATGTCCCTGATCTAGCAAAGAAAATGGAAGCACTATTTCTGACACCCATATTGCATGCAGTACTAAACGAAAATAAGAGGAGCCTATGGCCAAAATTCACCATGTTCTGGGTAGGTCCTCTGAAGCCAGCTGCCTTAGAGTGTGGAGAAATGTTAATTCTCCATTTTTGTTCAACGTATAGAGATCTCGCTTGGCAGGTTGTTCGGAGGTGTCTCCCTACACAAGATTTTCAGAAGATACAGGGGTCATCTGAGCGCAAGATGTCCCAGGGCGGGGTGTGGTCGAGACGAGGATGTTTCGCATTTGTTGTGGCTGTGTGGGGTGGCTCGGAGTGTTTGGCGCTTATTGGGGCCATGGCTGGTTGACCTGTTTAGAGTCCCATCGGAATCAGATGTCCTGTATGGGCATATACAGAGTGGTGATTGTGAGGGATGGGAAAGATGGTGGGCTTTGAATAATTGCATAAAAGAGTAGATTTGGAGGTGTCGTAACCTAATGGTGTACAAGAGCTTTTTGTCTTCAGCGGAATCTATAGTTCATTTGAGCATAACCTTGTTAAAGGATTAGCTTTGGAGGGACAAGGAACGATATGGAATTGCGGTATGTAAGGAACTCAAATGAAAAATAGGGAACACTGAGTTGTGTAGAATTTTGTGTTAACCTTTGAATGCGTTTGACTTTGAAACCATGTTGTAAAATCGAACTATTTTGCCTGACTTAAATAAACGCCTAAAAATTGAAAAATTGTATTGGGCAAGTGAGTTGCAACCCACTATTAGCCTGAGCTCACGTCTGATGTGAGATCACGTCTGATCACACTGATTGGTTGTTTGGTCCGTGCCTGAGTGCTAGCAGTTGAAAAATGTATCAGGGATTGATAACTGAACCAGATGGTGTTCTTTTGAAGGTGCCCTCAAACCTGGTCACAGTAGGTAATTTATGTTAGAAGCATTATAAACATCTTTATTGAGTTTCTCTCTACATTCCAACAGAAATCAATAAATCAAATGCTTGAAATAGAAAAAGAAAGAAACTCGTTATCGGTTGTTGTCCCTGGCCTGTAATGAGCGTCCAATAAGAGTTCGGCTACTTGTGCCCACTCTGCACATGACCGGAGTCTTCCAGAAGGCTAGGCAGACCTGTTGTTAAAGCTAGCTTGCTAGTAACACATGACAAGAGTCTCCCAGAAGGTTAGGCAGACCTGTCGCTAAAGCTATTGAGGTGTTTTGGAGGAGTGGCTTTGGAGGAAGGGGTGGGATATCTTTCTTACTCTGGCTCGTTTCTCCCAAGTTGCCTACCCCAACATTAATATAATACGGCATAACAAAGTAAAAATCAAAACATAATCACATTTTGAACTCTGTCTTTCAGAGGTTAACTGGAATACTGTTACAGTGATTTACGGGTGAGGTTTAGGGGGTTGGAGCTAATATCCAAGCTCTATAGTTAATTAGATATACACCTCATGTTTAATAACTTAGTTAGTGAGCTGTCATCTAATTGTTTAATGATGTAGTCCATCAGTTATAAACGACATGTTTATTGACGTAGTTCATTAGTTATAAACTACATGATCAAAAAGTTAGTTGATATCACAGCCACATGTGCTTACTTAATATCTAGTTCCTTAACCATGGGAAGTTACTGCTAACATTCGCCATGGTAACCTAATGTGTGTGCACTTTAGAATAACTGCAACTTTTAGGCACGGTGAAAAGCATTTAAAGCAGTAGTAAAGTGAAAATTCTCATATCAAGCATTGTTTATACATAAATACTGATAGGCAAGCAATGAATTCACAATTTACAATTTACTTAATCTATGCTTTAAAGTTGCAGATATTCTAAAGTGCTACCCCTAATGCTTATAATAACCCTAGTAGTACTGGCCCTTGTAGCTGCCCATGGAAACCCATTTCATGAAGCCCTGACACTGTTTTTAGAAAACAACAAATGGGGTTTTCCCTAGTGTGGTTGTACATAGTCATTATTGCACAATATACAGTTGACAAGAATCAAGAAGTCCTTCGCTCTTACTATAACTAATGGTTTAGAACAGCCTAAACTACCTACATGCTCATTGACATACACAATTTAATTAAATATATGACTTTAAAGGCATTGTCCAACATTCATGATTGACATTATATTCAGTCATCCCATGAACAGCAATATTCACAGGGAGCTGGTCACCAACATAGTATTATTGCCAAGATCAGTTAAAAAATGTCATGCTCTTATTGATTCTTTGAGTTAAGTATTGCATCACATATAATCAATTTGGAAGATAACTTCAGTTTAGTAACATCTCTCCTTGTGTTAATCTACCAAAGCTCAGTTTAGTAAACGCTCTCTTTGTATTAAACTACTAATCCTCAGTTTAGTAACAGCTTTCCTTGTGTTAAACTACTGAACCTCAGTTTAATAACAGCTCTCATTGTACTGAACCTCAGTTAATTAACAGCTCCCCTTGTGTTAAACTACCAAAGCTCAGTTTAGAGACAGTTCTCCTTGTGTGAAACTACTGAACCTCAGTTTAGTAACAGCTCCCCCTGTGTTAAATTAATGAATCTCTGTTCAGGAGATCGCTGTGATGGCTGTAGTTGTGTTAAACTACTGAACCTCAGCCTCTGAGATATTGTTATTTTCAGAGACAGGGGAGGGTGGGTGAGAACTTTGAGAGGGGGATCCCAAGGTGTTTCCGGATCGGAGGAGCTCCAGCATCTCGGCCAGCTGCCCCTCTAGAGCGGACATGCGGACATCAAGGGCTCCGATGCCTTCCCTCAGCTCCTTTTTAAACTCCAGGAGCAAGGCCTGCATGCCCTGGTCTGGGCTTGAACCGGAGCTCTGTTTAATGTTGGGCTGGACAGGGCTTGGGTCTTGTGGCGTTCCCGCATCACAAACGTTGTCTAGTCGCAGGTCACTTTTAGTGATGCCACTGTCGCAGGAGTCTGTTTTCTTCAGGGACATCTCATCATGGGATTTAGTTCTATCAGGAAGGGTATCCAAAGACTCTGCTTTAGAAACACTGCTCCAGGACTCCCCCTTCACCACCGTCTCTTTAAAACGACCCCAGCCTTTGGCTTTATGGGGCTCTGCAGACTTGCAGCCCACCAGGTGGTTCTGGTGGAGGATGGCTCTGGAGACTGTGGATGCGGAACATACAGCCGTTGGAGCCGGGCTATCTGTTACCATGACGATACAAGTGGAGGCAAGGGCCCCCTGCACCCTTGGCTGCTCCACCCGGACACTTGCCTTCTCCGGGCCCCCGTGGGCATCCTCCCCGGCCCCCTGCCCAGCCCGCTCTGCCGCCAGTCGCTCCTCCCTCTGCTGCCGGAAGCGCTGGAAGAGTCGGCGGACAGGGTGGTCTGGAGGGATGATGAGCGGCGCTTCATTCTTTCTCCTTAACATCTCCTCTTCCTCCCGCTTCACATCACTGATCTTCCGGAAGATCATCTGTGAAAACAAAGCGCTCAAGATCTAGGAAATACCTCACTTCTAGAAAACAACTCTCACATTGAAGAGCTAGAAAACAACTCTTACAGTGAAGAGCAAGAAAACAACTCTCACATTGAAGTGCTAGAAAACAACTCTTACAGTGAAGAACTAGAAAACAACTCTTACAGTGAAGAGCTAGAAAACAACTCTTACAGTGAGCTATAAACAGGATTAGGGTAGTAGTAAGCATCATGTTGCATCTTATTCTAGCTATCTTTGTTGTATACAGGGAATGGGTTAACCTAGCAATTGTAAGTGCTTGGCACATTCTTACTGTTCCGACAGCAATGTATTGTTATTTCCCTTTCTTCTGACAAATGTACTTATTGTAAGTCGCTAAGATACAGAACCTAGTAAGAGGAGAGAGAGACTAGCGACATTATGACCATCGATCCTAAAGACTGACCCTCTTCCTCAGGTTGTAGGTCAGCAGTAGGTTCCTGGAGAAGTGCCCTGAAAAGGCTGTGTAAAACTCCAGTACTTTCTGCAAGGCGTTGCGCTTGATGATGTGGAGATCACAGTAGGTTAGCGCCCGGACGTTAGCGCCAGCCTGTGCTAGCGTTGGCTCCTTCCAGAACACATCACCGAACACATCTCCTTTCCCTGGAGGGGGAGAGAGACACTGAAGGCCAGAGAACAAGGGGGAGATCAGACGGAAGATGTAATGACGATGTGTTGCTGAGGCAAGGAGAAGACAAGATCTTCTTTACCAATGTAATGGATTCAATAGCAGGAATCCATTTTCCTTCATATTTAAAAAAAAAAAAAATGGAAAACGGCAAATTGATATGGGCATGGACCACAAGAATACTTGATTATTATTATTATCAGACTTGGATAATGTTTGGATAGCTGCCTTGTCTTCGACAACAGTTATTTAATTTGTAATTTATGATTATTACTTTTATTTGTTTATGTCTTCTTCCCGTGAAAACCAATAAAAATATTCCTTGATTCCTTGATTTGACTGGTATGCTACATTGTCTATGTCCTGATGTGCAAAATAAGTGTTACTAGGGGTTGTAGTATTTGCGGAATTGCTGTTAAAAGGGGTCATAGTGGTAGTAGTTGTGTTAGTATTGGTATCAGTATGGGTTGTAGTAGTGGTTGTATTTGTCGTATTGGTGTTCGTAGGTTTTGTATTGGTGCAATTGATGTTAGAAGTGGTAGTATTGATGGTGTTATTGATGTTAGTGGCGGTATAATTGGTGGTATTGTTGTTAGTAGGGGTCGTCATAGGTACAGCTATGGGAGCTGCCAAACCCTAGTTTTACAATGGCAATTACTTACAAAAATCTGCTGAAATTGTCCTGCTTCAGCTAGAATGTGTGGGTTAGGAATGGCATGAGATTACTCTGATCAAGCAGTAGAACAGCACTAGTACTGCGCAGTACTAGTACTGTACTGTTGTTTCTTTTTCTATCTTCTCTGTCATACTAGTTGTACTAGTTTGTACTACTAGTCCATACTACAAGGTAGTACCCTACGGGTTGAGGCTCACCTAAAATGGCCACCACCTCGTCGTCTTGGATGACCTCTAGTGACCCTGACACCACGAAGCAGAGGCTGTCCACACTCTCCCCGGAGTGGACAATAAGGTCTCCCGGAGCGCTGTGCACGGTCTGGAACTCCATGGCCAGGGCTCTCAGACAACCATCGCTCGCCAGGCGAAAGGCAGGGTGCTCTTTAAACACCTTCCTGTTGAGGTGGACACAGATATCTGCCCGCATGTCCTTAGGACAGATCTGTAGGACCTACAGAGGGAAGAGAACAAGGGATAAGCAGTAAAGGCTTGGACATTAAATAACTGAAAGGTAGATTACTCCATACACCCGCTGTAACTATCCTCATAACTGGTAACTCCTCATACCATATCATATATCCAATGTTATAACATAGTATACCCTCTGTAACCATAACCCCTGATACCATCATATATCGCATGTTATAACATAGTACAATCCAATGACATCCAGACATTAAAGCTGAACAGTCAGTAACTCGTCAGTAGGGACCAGGTGTCAGTGTGGACCAGGTGTCAGTGTGGAACAGGTTTCAGAGTGGACCAGGTGTCAGTGTGGACCAGGTGTCAGTGGGGACCAGGTGTCAGTGTGGACCAGGTTTCAGTGAGGACCTGGTGTCAGTATCCAATCCAATCCAACTTTATTTGTTATGCCCTTTAAAACAACCACTGTTGACCC
Source organism: Trisopterus minutus (assembly GCA_027122715.1). Taxonomy (NCBI): domain Eukaryota; kingdom Metazoa; phylum Chordata; class Actinopteri; order Gadiformes; family Gadidae; genus Trisopterus; species Trisopterus minutus. Next base: position 16,400,223 of record JAOPUD010000117.1, read on the forward strand.
AAGTGCTTTACAGAGAATAAGTGAAAGCATCACAAATACAAGACAATAAAAACAGCTCAACAGGACAACAAAATTAGTATGGTGAAATACAATAAAATAATAAAATAATAAAATAATAAAAGATAAGATAAAAATGTCTTCCTAAGTGTCAAAAGCCAAGGCGAAAAGATTGGTTTTGACAAGGCATTTAAACCCAGACAGAGAAGAAGCCTCTCCGATGTGCTGGGGCAGATTGTTCCAGAGTTTTTGAGCCACAACCGCAAAAGCACGATCCCTTCTGAGCTTTCGTGTAGTACTGGGCACATTCAGGAGCAGCTGATCAGATGACCTGAAAGAGCGTGTGGGTGTGTAGGGGTGTAGAAGCTCAGAGAGGTACGACAGGCTAAGGGCATGAAATGTGGTCAAATTTGTATGGACCAGGTGTCAGTATGGACCAGGTGTCAGCATGGACCAAGTGTCAGTACCTTTTCAGTGTCGATGCCTCGGGACATGGACCAGGTGGAGACGATGTAGTCCATGACCCTCTCACTGAGACCCTTTGGGACCTGGTAGAGTTTGAGGAAGTCTCGAACGCTATTTAGCGTCTCATGGTAGCGGTTGGTGTTCGCGTACATCTGCTGGAAGATGGTGGTCACATTACCAAAGATGGTGGCATAAAGCAGAGCTGCAAATAGAAACATAACATGTCTTTGAATTATAATAAGCAATACAAACAGGAATACATACCCTTTTAAAATGGTGTTTAGAAATTGTTAAGGCCCTTAATTTATGAGTGTAGAGCATAAAGTTAAAGACTCAAATGTTTTGGACAAACGTTATATAAATGTTAATAAAAAGGTAACATATACAGTATATACATGTATATGTATATATATATATATACAGTATATATCCTATTAGCCCCAGTTGGAGCAGTGAGATGCAATACAGATGATGTAACACTAAGTCAGCAGCTTTCTGAGTGGGTCAGCTATTTCCACATGGCTCCCTGACTCCATACGCACTGTCATCCATTTCCAAGTAGCCTGAACATGTCACCTCAGACCCAACTGTTCACTTGACCAAGCAGCGGTCATCAGAATGATGACATTGGCATGTTCCTTTCCTGGAGGTCTTTCCTCAAGGGGAGCAACAGTAGAGCAGCACTTTCAACTGCAGCATAGTATCTTCAGCACTACTGCATTATAGTATGATAGTATCCTGGTATCTAGTGTTATACTGCAGTATACGATTAAAGTATCCTGGTATGTACAGTACTACTACAGTATAGTATTATAGTATCCTGGTATCTACGGTAATACTGCAGTAAAGAAGTATGGTATCCTGGTATCCACAGTAATACTGCAGTATAGAAGTAGTTACCACCATTACTAACCCTTAGTTTACATCATTAATTACTGCTATGTACAACCATCACTTATCACCAATAGTAATCAGCATAAATAGTCACCAAACCCTTATTACCACCATTACTAGTTACTAACACCTAGTGACCAACATCACTAACCAAAAGTCTCCTTAATTACTAGTCACTAACGGCTAACGGTTACTGTCACTCACATCCGATCATCATCATAGCTACAGCGAAGACCTTCTCCCCATCGGTTGTGGGCGCGATGTTGCCGAAGCCGATGCTGGTGAGGCTGGTCATGGTGAAGTACAGCGAGGTGATGTAGACCGAGTCCTTGCTCGGACCGCCGTCCCAGCGGCCCGCCCCGGTCACGTTGAAGCGGTAAGGCGTGCCCACCGCCTCCCCCAACATGTACAGCCAGCTGTCCATCCTCACGCTGTTGGTCTCTTCGTCAATCACCTCGTAGTCTCCGATGCTGAACCAAATGCACGCCAGCCAGTGGGCCGCCAGACCGAACACACACACCAGCAGCAGGAGCACCGCCGCTCCGTACTCAATGTAGTGGTCCAGTTTCCTCGCCACCCGGCCCAGTCGCAGCAAACGCACAACTTTCAAAGAGCTAAAGAGACTGCTGATCCCCTGCAAAACAAGGCAGAGGTTACCAGGTTATCAACATCTAACCCCTAATCATCTATCTCCTAAACATCTATCCCCTAATCATTTAACCCCTAATAATATGTCCCCCAATCTTTTAAGCCCTAACCATCTTACTCCTTACCATTAACCAGTATAGGTGATCGATGTAAGATATTGTCAGGTTTAGCTCAATGTGGTCTTAGATGGTATAACTGTCTCCTAAGGACTTCAGATACGAGGTTCATGTTAGGGTTTATGTTCCTAAAGTTGGGCCTTCACAGAGCCTCTCAAGTCAAAATTCCAAAGAAATCCAGGTCATTTTTATTTAATTGAGGCTTATGCTTTTGTGTCTTAAATAGCCCAGGGCTACTGCACTGAAAGTGATTTTCTGCACTAAAAGTTCCTTTGTATTTGAGACTAATGCTTGAACTTAATCTAGCTGCTGTTTCATGCAATTTTCTTCTAATATTTTAGGACTTTTATTACCAACCTCATCAACATTTTCAAAGGCATTGATGACATCATAAGGAAGACAGGAGAGCAGGTCAATAACGAACCATGTCTTCACATAGTTCATTCGGATGAGCTTCGGATCGGAGATCACCTCCCCTGCCGGACCTACGAACGTGGTGTGGAAGTTGAGAACAATATCCACCAGGAAGATGACGTCCACAATGCTGTCCACCACCAGCCATGTGACGTTGTTCTGTTTGGTCTTGAAGGACACATTGTAGGGCACCATGATGGCGGTGTAGAAGGTGAGGATGAGGATCACCCAGTCCCAGGTGGTCTTGAAGAGACAGTAGTGCAGGATGATGTGGGGAGGGGTCTTAGGGGTCTCCTGCTTGTACTGAGGCAGGATGTCAGAACCCAGCTGAAGAACCTGTCCCAGAAAACACTGTTAACCCACCACTTTGTTACCAAGACAACCTGGAAAGAACCGAAAGGACAGCTCAGTTTCCAAGACAACCTGGAGGGAACCTAAACCACCACTTAGTTACCAAGACAACCTGGAAGGACCCCAAAGAACAACTCAGTTACCAAGACAACCTGGAAAGAACCTGAACCACCACTCAGTTACTAAGACAACCTTGAGAGAACCTTACCACCAATCAGTTACCATGACAACCTGGAAAGAACCTAAACCACCACTCAGTTACCAAGACAACCTGGAGAGAACCTAAACCCCCACTGAGTTACCAAGACAACCTGGAGATAACCTAAACCACCACTCAGTTACCATGACAACCTGGAGAGACCGTAAAGGACCACTTTACCTCAGCCAAGCGGGAGTGTTTGTGGACATTCTCTCCTTTCTGGACGGCTGGGGCGAGCTGCTGCAACACTCCTCTGCTGCTCGTCAACGCTCGGGTTAGACGCGCAAATTTACCCCAACCTGGAAACCAAGCAGATCAAACAACAAACCTCGAAACAAAGCAGATCAAACAACAGACCTGGAAACAAAGCAGATCAAACAACAAACCTGGCAACCAAGCAGATTAAAAAAACAAAACTGGCAACCAAGCAGATCACAAAACAGACATTGTAGATACTATTCCCAGATGGAACAATTTAAGAATAATTTATAGTATTAGAACATTCTATAAGCTTCTGAGTCTGAAATACCAGAAAGTGCAATAGAAACCATATGTCCACCTTTTGATGTGTCATCATCGATTGGCTGCTTGAAGGCTGTAATGTCACTGAAGGTGCACAGAAACAAGACCACCTTGTCCTGTTCATTCCTGATAGGAGCAATCTTTACATAAAACCAAACGGGCATCCCTGCAGAGAGTCAGGAACTTGATTAGTTGTGTAGCAATATAAATCATTTATTTGTTGTTGGGATAATGTGATATATTTCATGATATTGTGACATATGTTGTGTTGTTGTCATGATAATGTGAACTATTTCATGATATGTCATGATAATGTAAAACATGTCATGATAATGTGTAATATGTCGTGATAATGTGTAATATGTTTTGAAAAGCAGGATACTCACGATTCTTTTTGTACATCAGAATCTCGAATGAATTAATCTCATAATTTTCAAACGTCTGCCGAACCTTCTCAGTGGTGACCTGGTCAGTCAGCTCCCCGTACATGAAACTGAACACACACACACACACACGCACGCACAAATACACACACACACACACACACACACACACACACACACACACACACACACACACACACACACACACAC
>JAOPUD010000117.1:16434671-16449599 GCA_027122715.1 Trisopterus minutus
ATCACCTACTATCCTTTTGCTTTTATTTATGAGAAGCACATTGTATTGCCACTGTATGGAAGGCTACACTTGCCCTTTTCTAGAGCTGGTTTACCAGTGCACAACGTTTAAAATTGAGCAAAGTCGATGCCAACAGACGGTTACAATGTCAAGCAATAAATTATGTGATATGATGGTTGATTCTTCTATATTGAGTAAAATATATGTTCCGCCATGTTCATGCGAGTCACTAATAAACCATACGTCACCAACTGGGCATCTCTGTTAACAAAATCTGGCCGAACGGAAGTAGAATCATCAGAATCATCAGAGCATCATGAGGTGTTGTTCACAAGAACTTTTGGATGTCGCGGACATGTTTTCCCCATAATTTCCAGCGATGTGAACGCACCATGTATTGCCACTGAATGGAAGGCTACACTTGCCCTTATCTAGAGTTGGTTTACCAGTACACAACATTTAAAACTGAGCAAAGTCGATGCCAACAGACAGTTACAACGTCAATCAATAGTAAAATATGTTATATGATAGTTGATTCTTTTATATTGCGTAAAACTTTCATGTTCCACCATGTTCATGCGCGTCACTAGTAAACCATACGTCACTGACCGTTCTGGCGTACCATTCAGATCTGGCCCCAGTTGCCGGACGGAAGTAGAATCATCAGAGCTTCTCTTTGCACATCTTTGCCGAATCAGATGAATCAGTTATTAGAACTGCTTGCGATGGTTGAACATGAGCGAGAATTTATCAGGGGGTTGTCTATAATTGTAAAAAATGTATCGTAATGCAAATGTTAGAATGGGTGTTAAGTTTGCGTCTTAATGTTTGCTGCAAGTTCACTTTAGTTTATCAATGTAATGATAGTGAAATGGGCCATTGTTGTGACGTGAACTCGGAGGACAGGTTGCTTTACTTCCGCACGAAACTCAGAGCGAAAACTCAGACCCAACAGAGTGTTCAAAGCACTTTCCTCCAAGCTTAAAAGTCCAATGACATGCCACCAGGTGTGGTGTGATTAGACGTTACAATCCGTTTTAGAATATGCCTCTTAAGACATCACAGGTGGGCGTGTCGACCTAGATGTGTGACGGACAGATGAACAACGTTTGCTACAGTCCACTAGTTACTGATTTATCTAGACTGATCTATCCAGCACACATCTTGGTGGACATGCCCACTTTCTACCCCTTATGATGTCATAAGGGGTAGATTTCCAAAACGGCATGTAACAGCTAATCACATCACACCACACCACACGCATGTCATGGGACCTTTAAGATCCGAACCTGCGAAACTCCCGGAAACTCTGATTGTTTTAAATGCAGCATTATCCCATTTTGTGTGTAAATAGAGACTTACGTTATCAACATTCTAACCATCACTGCTCTCATACTTTCATTTACGTGGAATGGACGTTGAGAAAAACATCCTCTGAAGGGCGTAATTCAGATTCAAAAGTTACTCCATTAAAGTTACCAAAATGGTAACTAAAATAACTTTTAGTTGTCATAACTAAAAGTTTATGACAACAACAAACATGGCGATGATGCGGGAGATAACTGTATAATATGTATAATAATCTATTGAGGCAAAAAGGCAGGCAGCGTTGCAGTCGGCGGTGTTCAGTGAGACCACTATATACATCCCGGAGTGTGGACCATGGACCTATAAAGAATAGACACCGGATTGAAACATGGCACCCATTCATTCCTATGGAAACTTCTCAGTGGCGCAGGGCAACATCAAGGACAGAATTGCTTCAACATCATGGGAGCCTAGCCACAGCCTAGTGCATGGCGTTCCGGATGTAGAAATATTCTCGTTCTCTAGCATTGTTAGCGTTGTAGCATCCTAAGCGAGAGGTCTGAGCGAGCACAGCCGCATTGTTTACCGACCATGGAAGTATAAGTTACTAACCCCCCCAATTAGTCTCTGTATGTGATACTATACGTGCACTGAGCCCTCTCGGAGGCCCGGCCAAAACAACATTTGTTCCACTACGACTCCTTTCAGCTGCCCACCCCTCCTTCTCCAGCTAATAAAACGCTTGAGGTGGCGTTTTGAAAAGAGAAAACTTCCATTTTAATAGTACATAGTCCAAAGATAATTATGAGCTTTTGATTGATATCCAATGAAAATGATGAATTTCGTTCCACCTCGCTCCACTCATCCTTCTGGGATCACTCCATTTGAGAGGTGTTTTAGAAGGCTAGGCCTTATCAAAAATCCTTGCATATGATTGGATAAACCACTTGTCCGTCATCTTTATCGACATGCCAAACCCGGTCATCAACATCGTTTCCACCAACAAAAGCCTTCAGAGCCGTTCTCTGATGTTCTTTTAAAGAAAGAATATTCCCTAGATTGGACAACACGGATGAAATAGGAACGAAATTCATTTGGCGAGAGTCAGGTTACAAGCTTGCAGGATATGTGCAGAAATATGGATGAAATGTACGCAGAGTACGGACAGAAGGCTCCGTCCGTATCCGTATGCGTATTTAACGTAGAGCACAAATGAGCCTTTACCGTAATGGCCCCAAAAGCACTTCTGACCACTTCTGGAACACAAACCCTCCTAACCCTATTATCCCTTGGGTAAGTAGGGTTAGGAGGGTTTGTGTTAGTAGGGTTTATGTTATCAGGGAACTGGGTTAGTAGTGTAGGGTTATGGAAAGTAGGGTTAGGAGGGTTATTAGGGTTATGGTTAGTTGAGTTAGGGTTAGTAGGTTAGCAGGGTTCATGGTAGTAGTGTTAGAAGGGTGGTTAGGGTTAGTGTTAGTGTTTGAAGGGTAAGAAAGATTTTTTCCTTAAAGGGGACATATTATACCACCAGGTGTGAGTGTGATTAGCCATTGCAAGCCATTTTGAAAATGTGCCACTTCTGACATCACAGGTGGGCGTGTCCACCTAGACGTATGACAGATAGATGAGCAACATTTGCTACAGTCCACTTTGTAGGCTAGTAGACTGATCTATCCAGCAAACATCTAGGTGGAAACGCCCACCTGTGATGTCATAAGCGGCATATTTTCAAAACGGCTTGTAATGGATAATCACACTCACACCTGGTGGTATAATATGTCCCCTTTAACATGATTGTACTAGTTTGACAAGAGGGTTAAGACGTAGTTTAAATAATTGAATGACGTTGAGATCAGAGTTTTTCCCGCAAATATCTTCTTGCATGAGGGTTAAATGTCTCATACCGCTGTTGATATCTTTTATCATCGGCCACAAATAACTTCAGCAAGTCATCAGACTAGCATGAAACAACCAATAGAAGGGCTTAGTCTATCTTTGCACAACATCTCAACCAATATCTGGCCTCTTTTGTCACTTTGATTACATCTGCAGCAGCCGACAGGAATGCCACCAATGCTTCAGTGCACCATATCTCGATGGAGCGGCGCCAACAGACGTCAGGGATGGACCGGTTGTCCCTAGTCCCTACACTGCTTCTTCCCTTAATCCAGGTTTAGTCAACCGCTAACCTGCTTCAATCTCCATTCAACAATGAACCTGCTTTCCACTTTAGTTAACCACTAACCTGCGTCAATCTTCAGTCTACAACCAACCTGCTTCAACTTTGGTCAACCACTGACCTGCTTTCTACTTTGGTAAAAGTAGGGCTGGGGAATGAGGTATTATGGCCTGTCCTGGACTGGCTGTGGTATTATGGTCTGTCCTGGGCCGGCTGTGGTATTATGGTCTGTCCTGGACGGCTGGGGTTAGTAGTGGCTTATTATGGTCAGTCTTGGACTCGCTGGGGTTAGAGGTGAGGTATTATGGTCTGTCCTAGACCGGCAGGGATATTATGGTCTGTCCTGGACCGGCTGGGGTATTATGGTCTGTCCTGGACAGCTGGGGTTAGTAGTGGGGTATTAAAGTCGGTCTTGGACCAGCTGGGGTTAGTGGGGAGGTAGGGTCTGTCTTCGACAGGCTGGGATATTATGGTCTGTCCGTGACCGGCTGGGGTGTCGGATAACAGTAGCAGGAAAGCTGATACGTCAGCTCTTATCTGAAGTGTTTCTCTGACACCTTTAAAACTCCATGGAGATAATTACTAGGGGAACAAAACAGGGAAATGAGCACAAAGCCAATTCAACAACCAATATTCAATAAATACCGGCTAATCCACCCCTTGTATTCGGTGCAGGAAATAAAGGAATACCCCAAAGAACAAAAGGAATCCTCCTGTCCACTGTGCTGCAGTAGATAAAGTTAACCAGTAGATAAAGCTTATGAGTTACTATTGTCAACCAGTAGATAAAGGTTAGGACCATTGTCTACCAGTAGATAAAGGTTATGAAGGACCATTGTCTACCAGTAGATAAAGGTTAGGACCATTGTCCACCAGTAGATAAAGGTTATGAAGGACCATCGTCTACCAGTAGATAAAGGTTAGGACCATTGCCTACCAGTAGATAAAGCTTATGAGTTACCATCATTTACCTGTAGATAAAGGTTAGAACCATCGTCTACCAGTAGATAAGGTTAGGACCATCGCCTACCAGTAGATAAAGGTTATGAAGGACCATTGTCTACCAGTAGATAAAGGTTAGAACCATCGTCTACCAGTAGATACGGTTAGGACCATTGTCTACCAGTAGATAAAGGTTAGAACCATCGTCTACCAGTAGATACGGTTAGGACCATCATCTACCAGTAGATACGGTTAGGACCATCATCTACCAGTATATACGGTTAGGACCATCGCCTACCAGTAGATTAAGGTTAAGATGGACCATAGTCTACCAGTAGATAAAGGTCAGGACCATCGCCTACCAGTAGATAAAGGTTATTAGGGAGCATCGTCCACCAGTAGATAAAGGTTAGGACCATTGTCTGCTAGAAGATAAAGGATAGGATCATCGTCTACCAGTAAATGAAGTAAGGACCATCATCTACCAGTAGATAAAGTATGACCATCGTCTACCAGTAGACAGAGGCGAGGACTATCGTCTACCAGTAGATAAAGATTGGGACCATCGTCTACCAGAAGATACAGGTTATGAAGGACCATTTTTTACCAGTAGATAAAGGTTAGGACCATCGTTCACTAGTAGATAAGGTATGACCATTGTCTACAAGTAGATACAGGTTAAGACCATCGTCTACCAGTCGATAAAGTAAGGATCATCGTTGACCAGAAGATAAAGAAAATTATAAATGCTCCCAGTAGATCTATTTCTATGTTTGCTAGATTTATTCATGTATAAATATGCTTGTATATAAATATATACTATATGCTTGTACATGAATATAAATTTGCTTGTATATGAATATACATATTCAATTATATTTCCGTTTCCCTTCTCCATTCTTACGGTTGTGATGTTTCCCTCCTGTTGTTGTTGTTGTTGTTGTTGTAGTGTTTGGTTACAGTGTATGAGTGTAGTGCTTGGTTACAACCTAGCTGCTTGTTGGGTTTGGCCACAGCTTTGTTCCGTTTACAAGTATTCCGCAAGATAAACATACCTAGGTGGGGTTTGTACATCAATTACAAATGACCAAAGATCTTCTTATTTGACTGTGTCGACCGTGTCATGGGATTACCAGTTTTACCTGTTGTCTGGTTGCCCTGACACAACGGCTGTCGTCCAGCTGCCTCCCTCAGTCGAGGTGTGGCGATCGCTCAGGTGAGGTGTCGAGACTGCTCAGGTGTGAAGAAACAGCAATGGCATCCAATGCAGCCCCCTTGGGAACCCTTCCCAGTGGGATCGGAATATGTACCTGCCTTCCTGATATCTTCTACCTCCCAGAACTGGTAGGTTCTATATTCTCTCAGTATTCACATTAATTCAGTTTGTGGTTTGCTGTTTTATTGATTAATCAAAAGGAGTTTTTTTTTATCCTGCATAATTCTTGTTGTTACTTGTCCTGATCTGTGGTATTGGTATTGTAGGAAATACGTGTGATTTTATTTATTTTTAAAGCTATATGGGAATACTGTGACTAGCATACTAGCAGTCACAACTAACCCAAACCCTTAATCACCACTCCCCAAGATTTTCATTATTATAATTATATATAATTATGGTGACTGATATGCTGATGGTAACCTGTAGAGTAGACTAACTCACCACTAGTACAACAGGACCTCCAGGTGATGTTACCTGTAGACTAACTCACCACTCATACAACAGCACCTCCAGGTGATGTTACCTATAGAGTAGACTAACTCACCACTCGTACAACAGGACCTCCAGGTGATGTTACCTATAGAGTAGACTTACTCACCACTCGTACAACAGGACCTCCAGGTGATGTTACCTGTAGAGTAGAATAACTCACCACTAGTACAACAGGACCTCCAGGTGTTACCTGTAGACTAGACTCACCCATAGAATAGACCCATAGAATAGACTCCCAAGCCACTAACTATTTAAAAAGATCCAACTCATACCAAAGTGTTCATGGTTAAGTGATGGTTCATGTTGTTGTGTGCTGGAGGTGTTTGGAGGCCTGGTCTGGATCCTGGTGGCCTCTTCGCTGGTTGTCCCAGCCAACCCTCAGGGCTGGGTGATGTTTGTCTCTGTTTTCTGCTTCGTCGTGACCTTCCTCTGGATGGTGCTGTTCGCCTGCGGGGCCCACCACAACAAACCCGGCTGGGCTGCTGCAGTAGGGAGCTCTTTAAACCATCATTTAAAACTTTATAACATGTGATCCAAAATGTATGACATGAGTGTTTAATCTCCAGTGATCCAACATTTATATCATGAGCGTGTAATCACCAGAGAGTGATCCAACATTTATATCATGAGCGTGTAATCACCAGAGAGTGATCCAACATTTAGAACATGAGTGTTTGATCACCAGAGAGTGATCCAACATTTATAACATGTGTGTTTGATCACCAGTGATACAACATTTTTAACACGAGTGTTGAATCACCAGAGTAATCCAACATTCATAACATGTGTGTTTGATCAGAGTGATCCAACATTAATAACATGAGTGTTTGATCACCAGAGAGTGATCCAACATTTATAACATGAGTGTTTGATCAGAGAGTGATCCAACTCTCCACCCTACTGTTTCCTCCTCCTTACTTGGTCCTTCTCTCATCTGTCCTGTCAGGACTTTGTGTACCACGGCATTGCTGCTTTCTTCTACCTCAGTGCCTCTGTGGCGCTCGCCACAGTTACTATAGACATGAAGAATGGGAGCGTGTTTCTAAACTACCAGCTGGATATATCTGCTGTGGTGAGTCACACTAGTAACTATTACCTATTAACTATTAACTATTTACTACCAGCATGATATTTCTGCTGTGAGGAGTCACAATAATTGCTTTTGACTAACTACTTTTGAGTTTGACCAATTACTATGTAGTTATAAATAATAAACAATAACTTTTTACTATTAACTCTTTACTATTATCTACCAGTGGGATATATCTGCTTTGGCGAGTGACAATAATAAGTATGAACTTTTAACTAATTACTACCAGCTAGATATGTTGGATACTGTATTAAAAACAACATGCCAATGTCCCTTGCGTGCTGTAGTACGGTATAAATGTCTTATCAACGTGCTAAGGCCTCATGAGTGCTGTTGAATTGTATTAACAATGTGCTGCTGTTTGTCTCCTCATGCTGCAGGTCTTTTCTTACGTGGCCACGCTCCTTTACTTTGTCCATACCATCCTGTCAGCTATACGCTGGAAGTCTTTCTAAGCCTTCCTCCTGTCAAACTTCAGTAGAGCCCCAGACCCACTGGAACTGGTTCTAATGACTCTGGTTCTGGCTAACCTAATGACTAATAATAGCTAACTTTATATCATTTCTTAATCCCTAGCGAGGCTAATTATTTAGCTAGCTAGCCTTTCAATATTTCTTCCATGCGTTCCATCCATCTCCAATGAAACATACTGGAATGCACGCACAGCAGTCCATCTTCTTTACATGCAGTCCTATGATATGCTTAACTAAACAGTATGTCTATGCAGAAAAACAATTAACTAACATTCAGTTAAAGGTGCTTTTAGTGCAAATATTGACTCGTTTTTTATAACTGGGTTAAGGTTTGAAGTTGTTGGAAATGTTCCCACACAGCTTGTTTTCTATAATTGTAAATGTTTGTTAAGAGAGAGATGATCAACTACACCAAATGCAGCAGAGTTCGACCTGTTTGTATTATCTTTGCTGTCTGTTTTTTTTTATATATTTTTACAACAGCTGAGTTCATTGAACATTAAATGTGATTCCCTGAAGTATTTTGAGTATGATTTATTTCTGCTGTCATTAATATCATACAACAACATCAGCAACAATCAACAGAATGTCGTGCAAAAAAAAGAAAACTGTTTTAAAAGCTATAGCTATCGCTCAAAGACATCCCCTTGTGGTGTAATTGTGTTGTACAGGGAGTAGTGCTGCAGTCTAGGGGCGGGTGCTGTGTCTCTGATAGCGTGCAGTCAGCACTAGTTTTTCTTACTACCGAGAAGCAGTTTCTTATCTCTACTTTCTGTGAGCTGTTCACAGCAGTTCACAGTCCCTGGGGAAACCAATACAGGCACCATATCCTTCTCTGTTCCTCTTCTTTAATCACCATAATACAGACAGCATCTCCCTCTCTCCCTCTCTTCTTCTTAAATCATGGGAACCAGGTCACTGTTGATGCTCTTAAATCTAACCTCAGTATAAATAACCCCTAATCTATCTGCCTAAACCTTACTTTACCCATATCCTAATTTATCCATACCCTGATATATCTACCTGAACCTTACTCTCTCTATACCCTAATCTATCTATAACTAATCTAATCTATATCCTGATCCATACCATCATCTAACTATCCCCTCATCTATCAGCACCATAATCTATAACCTGATCTATCTACCTTAACCTTAGTCTATGCATACTTTTATCTATGTATAACCTATAACACACTCTTAGTCCATCTATCTATACATTAATATATCTATACCCTCATCTATACAGACCCTCATCTATCTTTACCCTCATCTGTCTATACTGTTATCTACAACCTATCTACCTTAACCTTAGTCTATATATACCCATCTGTAACCTGATCTATCTATATGCCAATCTAGCTATTCACAAATGCATCATTCCCTTTTCTATCTGTACTCACCCATATCTGTCCATACCCTAATCTATCCATACCACTTATCAATAATAATAATTATATTAATATTATTTATAATAATTGTCTGTCTGTCTGTCTGTCCCAAACCCTAATCTATACCCAATCCGGAAACTACATATATATATTCCTAAACCTATAGATTTAAACCCTAACAAAACTAGGCCTGAATATTAACCTAGCTAAATTTACATCTAGGAGGACCCAGGACAACCTCTGCCACAAAACAACGAATGTCCTGCTCACGTCGGCCCGACAACACCAGGGCGACGGCCTCACTGCTATGCTTGTTTCCATGGGAACTAACGCTGAGGATCGTGTTGCAGAGGTTGCAGCGATGCTGTTGACGTGTTTTAACATTTAATGAGCAGCTTAGGGGTTCAGCTGGCATTTACTACACTGGGTTTAGTTACTAGAACACTGCCCTAGAACCAACTGCAACACTTCCCTCAAAACCCTAGATCACTGCCCTAGAACCAACTGTAACACTCCCCTCGAACCCCTAGATCACTGCCCTAGAACCCACTAGACCACTGCCCTAGAACCAACTGTAACACAGAACACTACCCTAGAACCCCCTAGAACACTGCCCTAGAACCCCCTAGATCACTGACCTAGAACCCCCTAGATCACTGACCTAGAACACTGCCATAGAACCCCCCATCATACTGCCCTAGAACACTGCCATAGAACCCCCTAAAATACTGCCCTAGAACACTGCCCTAGAACCCACTAGAACACTTCCCTAGAACCCCCTGGAACACTGCCCTAGAACCCCCTAGAATACTGCCCTAGAACACTGCCCTAGCACCCACTAGAACACTGCGCAAGAACCCACTCTAAGACACCCCATGGGGGGGGTAGTAGCTCAGGAGATAGAGCAGGATGCCTGGTAACCACAAGGTTGATGGTTCGATCCCCGGCTCCTCCTAGCTAGTGTCGAGGTGTCCCTGAGCAAGACGACTCACCCTACTTGCTCCCAAGGTGGCTCCTGCCTTGCATGGCTGCTGCCGTCTGTGTGTGAATGTCTGTATGAATGGGTGACTGCAATATTGTGGTTACAAAAAAGCGCAATATAAATGCAGTCCAGTCCACAGTAGACCACCCCCCCTCAAGAGAACACTGCTCTAGAACCCCCTCTAAGACTAACCCTTGATCCCACTAGACCCCCCCAGATATAACCTGCTAGAACACTCTGGTGGGGTGTTTGGTATGGTGTCTGTTTGTTTTCGGCTCGTGAGGTGTCACAGCATGTGCTCCTGCGGCTCGTCAGGCTTGGGTTTAATTCACCTATAGTAGGAGAGGGGGAGGTGGTGAGTTCCGACATTAATCCTGTTGTTCCAATGTGTGTGTGTGTGTGTTTCTCCTCTGCTCCTTGTACGGTCGTGGACAGACTCTGCACTACATTAGAGATAGGGGGATGTATTTTCAGACTAGTTCTGTTAAATTTAGAGTCCTTATCAAACAGAGTTCCCCACCTCTCCTTGCTCCTCCTCCTTTACCTCCTCCCCCTCCACCTCCTCCTCCTCCTTCTCCTCCTCCTGAGAGCAGTTAGGCAGCGCAAGGTCAGTACAGCCTTTTCAGCCCCAGCTGACCAGGAGAACCTTTGCGTGTACAGTTTTCTTCTAGAAAACATATCGTCCAAGTACTCCATCTCCTGCGTCTCCTCCTCTCTCCGACATCAAGGTATGCTCCCCTTTTGCTTGCTCTCGTCAATGTTAACATTTCTCAAAATGAAGTATAGGCCCCCAAACTAATAGCGTACAGGCAAGACCCTTCTATTTACACTGTGTACAAAACAACTACAAATCAAATCAAACTTCAAAGAGTTTTTCAATCGATCAACTATCAACAATTTCCCAATTGTGTTCAGAAATGCATCCTTAATTATTTTATATTGATTTCATATAAAGCCCCAGATCATATTTGGAAGGTAGAATGGTTGATTTCTTACAGCTGAAGGCCCAAAATGCTTATTTGTCTTTCTTATTTTTTGTTGTCAACCTCTAAATATACGACACCAGCAACATTTAAAGCCTGTCTTCTTCTACACTGGTTATTGTTGCAGGAGGATATCTCTCTTCTTGGTCTGCAGCCAGCAGCGTCGGCATGGGTGAAGTTGGAACACCATCCCTCTTTCTTTCCTGTACTGTCTTCCTCCTCTTCGTCCCTGCTTCATTAGAAGCCTCCTCTGCAATGATCTCCGTCACCAACAGCTCCGACACCAACAGCACCAAGTGTGGAGGAAACACAGACTGTCAGCCAGGAGTCATCCTTCCTATTTGGCTTCCCTTGGACCCCCCATTGGGTGAGAAGCTTGCCAGAGCCACCATCTACTTCCTGGGCATGATGTACATGTTCTTGGGGGTGTCCATCATCGCAGACCGCTTCATGGCCTCCATTGAGGTCATCACTTCCCAGGAGAGGCAGGTCACCATCAAGAAAGCCAACGGAGAGAAGATGGTCACTACGGTACGTGTCTGGAATGAGACGGTCTCTAACCTCACCCTAATGGCTCTGGGTTCCTCCGCCCCGGAGATTCTGCTGTCTGTGGTGGAGGTTTGTGGGCACAACTTCAACGCAGGCCAGCTGGGCCCCAACACCATTGTGGGCAGCGCCGCCTTCAACATGTTTGTCATCATCGGCCTCTGTGTGTCCGTCATCCCGGACGGAGAGCACCGCAAGGTCAAGCACCTCCGCGTGTTCTTTGTGACCGCGGCCTGGAGCATCTTCGCCTACACCTGGCTGTACCTCATCCTGGCCGTCATCTCACCGGGGATCGTGGAGGTGTGGGAGGGGCTTGTAACCCTTTGCTTTTTCCCCGTCTGCGTTGGTTTCGCTTACGTCGCCGACCGAAGACTGCTCTTCTACAAATACATGCACAAGCGCTACAGGGCCGGGAAGCACAAAGGGATGATCATCGAAACGGAGGGGGAGCCGGAACATCTGTCCAAGGCCAATTTGGAGATGGATGTACAGATGGCTGTGCTCCGCGTAGAGGAGCACCAGGGGGAGATGGATGAGGAGGAGAGTAGAAGAGAGATTGCCCGGATCCTAAAGGAGCTGAAACTCCTCCACCCGGAGAAGGATGTGGAGCAGCTGGTGGACCAGGCCAGGGGCCAGCTCCTCAGCCAGCAGCAGAGAAGTTGCGCCGTCTACCACTGCCAGGGCGCCAGGGTGGCGACGGGGGCGGCGGGGAACGTTTTGAAGAAGCATGACCAAGCCAAGAGAGTCGTCCATCACAACAGCTCCTCCCAAACAACCTCAAAGATCTTTTTTGAGCCGGAGAGCTACCAGTGTGTGGAGAACTGTCGCACGGTGGCGCTGCGCGTGGTGAGGCGTGGCGGCCAGCTGGACCACGGTGTGTCGGTGGATTACCGCACGGAAGACGGCACGGCCAAGGCCGTCGACGACTACCGGTTCACCGAAGGAACCGTCTCCTTCCACCCTGGAGAGACGGAGAAGGAGATCACCGTTGACATCGTCGATGACGACGTGTTTGAGGAAGAGGAGCACTTCCTGGTTCACCTGAGCAACGTGAGGGTGATGGGGGAGAGCTGCGACCCCCAGGGGTCCGGTCTGGGCCTGCCCTGCTCCGCCTCCATCACCATCCTAGACGACGACCACGCGGGGGTCTTCACCTTCCAGGACCCCGTGGTCACGGTCAGCGAGAGCGTGGGCCTGCTGGAGGTCAAGGTGGTCAGGACGGGGGGAGCCCGCGGTGTGGTGGCACTGCCGTACCGGACCCTGGAGGGGACCGCCCGGGGGGGAGGAGAAGACTTCGAGGACACGCACGGGGTCCTGGAGTTTGATGACGACCAGATTGTGTACAACAAATACACACACACACAGACACACACACACGCACAAACACACCCGACAAACACACACACACGCACACACCCACACACACACACCGACAAACACATCAGACAAACACACACACCACTCACACTGACAAACACACCAGACACACACACACACACACACACACACAAACACACACACAAACCCACACACAAATGCATACATACCAGACAAATACACACACACACCACACACACCGACAAACACATCAGACAAACACACACACCACTTACACTGACAAACACACCAGACACACACACACACACACACACACACACACACACACACACACACAATCCTACACACAAACCCACACACAAATGCATACATACCAGACACACACTACACACACACAGAAACACAAACGCACTCACATATACACACACACAAACATACCAGACACACACACACACACACACCAGACGCACACACTTATGTGTACTGCATGATGAAACAGATTGTGGCACGCAGTGAGAGTGGTGTCCAGATAACCGTTAAGGTGTTGATCTGAGAAACGGCAGACACCGTGTCCTCACAGCCAAATATAGTAGCACCATGTACCCACTTATAATGCTGCAGAATTCACACCCCAGACATTGAACCCACTAATGCTGCTGCAGAATTCACACACACTAATGTACCCACTAATACTGTTACAGTATCTACACACTAATGTACCCACTAATACTGTTACAGTATCAACACACACTAATGAACCCACTAATACTGTTACAGTATTCACACATATCAATGAACCCACTACTGCTACAGTATTAAAACACAGCAATGAACCCACTAATACTGCTACAGTATTAACACATTACCAGGTTAGGGATATGACAGGGTTAGCTTTGGGTTATTACAGGGTTAGGGTTAGAGGGTAAGGGTTATGGTGGAGTTAGTTGGTGGAGTTAAGCTGGAGTTATTACCACGTTAGGGTTATGACAAAGTTAGCTTTCTGCCTAGCATGTCTCGCTTCTGCAAACTGTCCTTTCTTTGTGTTTCAGAAAAACCATTCAAATCAATATTGTTGATGATGAAGAGTATGAGAAAAACAAGAACTTGTTTCTGGAGATCGGGGAGCCACACCTTCTGGAGATGAGTGGCAGGAAAGGTGGGGTGCCCCCCCCCCCCCCCCCCCCCTCATGAAAAAGTTAAATATTTCACGTTTAACATGGTGATTTAACACGTGTGTTTAATGTGTTTTAACGTGTGTTTAATGTGTTTTGACGTGTGTTTAGTACATACCATTAACATATCTAAGGTGTGTTTAGGGGTGTGTCTGCCAGTCCGAAGGTCTGTTCACTATTGTAGACGGGGAAGCGAACCCAGAGCGGGCGACATAGAGCCGCCAGAGTGGCACAGGACCAGACGGGGGTCAGTTCAACATGACCTCTGTCATTTCACCTTCCAGAACTCCTAACCCCTACTGTCCCTAACTCCTAACCCCTAACCCCCTCAGTGCTAACTCCTAACTCCTAACCACTAACTTCCCAAACTCCTAACACCCAACGTCCCTAACTCCTAAAATTAACCCCCTTAGTCCTAACCCTTAACATCCATAACCCCTTATCCCTAACCCCCTTACTCCTAATCACTAACTCCTAACCCCTAACGTCCCTTACCCCTAACCCTGTTACTCCGATCCTAACCCCTATCGTCCCTTACTCCTAACCCCCTTAGTCCTAACCCAATCATCCCTAACTCCTAACCCCCTAACTGTCTGTTGTTCTGTTGAACTGCTTGTAAACACAACGAGATGTACCTCATTAAACATTAGATGGACCTTATTTAGCATTATACATATTTTATTCAACATAACATGTACCTCATTTAACATTAGATGGACCATATATTGCATTATACATATTTTATTCAACATAACATGTACCTCATTTAACATTAGATGGACCTTATATAATAACATTATATATTTTATTCAAC
>JAOPUD010000117.1:16577629-16590195 GCA_027122715.1 Trisopterus minutus
GTGTGTGTGTGTGTGTGTGTGTGTGTGTGTGTGTGTGTTTGTGTGTGTGTGTGTGTGTGTGTGTGTGTGTGTGCATGTGTGCCTCCCTCCTCTCCTGCAGTGGTTGAACATTGCCATGATCTAAGGGAGGCGTTCCAACAGTCCAAGTATTACTCCAGCTTTACTGTCGTCGTGTTTACAAACCAAAGGTTTCATTTATTTTGTTGTTTGCGATGCTGCATGTCCTTGACTTTATGTTATCTGTGTCAGGAATATTAACCGCAGGATTCACTTCATATGACCTAATAAAACATAATAAACACAATAGATAATAAAATAGATAATAAAACATTACCTAAATATCTACTGTGTTTTTTTCTCCATGCACCGTTTGCCATCAATGATCATTATTTATGTGTGTCCATGCACGTGAGTGTGTGGTGTTTCCCTACGTCATGGCGTCATGTGTGAGAGCATCTTGATGCTCTGGTGTCAGCCCCACCCGGTTCATCTCCACCCCAATCGATTCATCTCTATCTGGTTCATCTCCATCCAGTTCAACACCACCCGGTTCATGTGCAGCCTACCTGCACATGAACACATTTACACCCGGTTCATTGGATTAACACTGTGTGAGCTAGATAGTCTTGCGTTAAGAGAACAGCGAAACTTGTAAAAGGGTGTTCAGTGTCAAATGTTTTCCTCAATTGTGTAAGTACCTTATGTCATGCTCACTAAAATAGATATAAACAAAGAGATGTTTTATAGTATTTAGCTGCCAATACAGTAAATGTTTGATCTTCCCAAATATCATTAGTATTCATTAATTCTGAATATGTGTGTCATCATTAATATTTAACAATCATTTCAACAGGACTGTTCAGAATATGTTCCGAGTATATTTTAAAGGACAGAAGGCGTGTTAATGGTATAACCCACCGAAACGTGCCTGATGCGGATGTAGCCTTCAGCTGCTAAACTCCAGCGCCACGGATCGACCAGTTGATAAATTCTTAGATTACACAATATCTAAAATTCATTAACTATTACATCTTTAACGTTCATTAACTCTCTGATAACAAATCGTTAAAGCTGTGTCGCGAATAAGCAGATTAATATCACAACGAGAGGATTTTGATAAACACATGATGCTATATGGGATCTTGTGTTGTGTTTCATGAATTACTACAGACGAGAATTCCCAGTTCACTTGGTTTTAATGTTCTTTTCCACGTATATTCAGCAACACTCTTTCTTAGGGAAGTTCAATTGGAATGCCACCGACCATTTAAAATACAGCATAATTATGTGACGGACACAGCTCGGTAAGTGACTATTGAGGCGGGAGCGTCCCTATATGCCCTATGTTCCCACATTTCACTGGGACCGTTGGATCTTGCCTCACTTGAGCAACAACATCTTGTCGGAATTGAGCTAGGGTTAGCAATAACCCTAATCCTAACCCTAACCCTAACCCTGACTGCTATGCTTTTCACCAAATATTGTGGAAAAAAAAGTGTTTCTAAAATCTACTTGGAGGATAGGGCATAAATTGATGGAAAAAATAAGGAACACTAATTAAACCCTAACTAAACCCACATTTTTAAAATGTCCTAGAAATGCGGGACCATAGGGTTTAATTTTGAGAAAAATCTTAGAAATAAGAAAGATCTTAGAAATGTGGAAACATGGGGCCTAATTTTCCAAATTGTCAGTGAAAAACATCCTTTTAATTAAATTTCAATAAAATTTTATTTGTATAGCCCTTAATCACAAGTACAGTCTCAAAGGTCTTAACAGGTCAAGCATTTATGACACCACCCTTTACCCTAGCCCCCACAAGGGCAAGAAAAAACTCCCTTGAATTTAGCAAGGAAGAAATCTTGAGAAGAAACGCATGTTGGGGGATCCCTTCTTCCAGGGATGGTCAGGAGTGCAATGGGTGCCATAATTGACAAACAGGTAAATACATGCACATCATAATAAATTGGGGATGTGAAATGTGGGAACATAGGGCTGTGGGAACATAGGGCTCTGGGACCATTGGGATGTGGGAACATAGGGCTGACCCCATTGAAGCATGGCCTACAATGTCCATATAACATATAGTGTAACTTAAATTGCACAATACGTATGTGTCTATGTCTACACCCCGGGCACATTTACATTGGCGGATTGATAAACTTGTGAACAAAATGTTTTATTTATTTATTATTTATTTATTATTATTATTTATTTCAGAACATAATATGCACTCTGTAAATAACATGATCTACCTCTTGCTTAGGCCCATTCGATTAGAACCGCGGCATATGTGCGTCATTTCCTAAACGAAGGAATTTGCGTAAATGTTTTAAAGTGACATGACACCAATATAAACGTAGACATATCTGGCACAATTGCCAGTGGAAACATTATCAACCCTGCTACACTAGCCAAACAGCCAACTTGTTGCAATGTGGAAGGTAGTTTATAACAATTAGTTGCCTATCCTCTACGAGGACAAACTATTCCTGAGTCCCAGCAGTCAGAATGTGCCTGGAGCAGAGACTATTATCCGGTCTTGGCTGGGCCCACAGCCTGGGTCTGGTGTGGCCGTTTTTCATTTTGTTGTAAGTGGCCGGGGGCTGTTGTGTCCACAGATGTTGCTCATGATGTTCGTCTTCTGGTCTTCTAAGCAGCAGGGAGTTCTGTTCAGTGTTCAGGTTGAAAACAGACGATTTTTCTCAGCTTCGCTCAACGACCTAACTCAGCACCAGAGCACTTCAGCTGAGCTTGCTCCTACCTGTCAGGCCCCTGACCTGTCTGACCCCTACCTGTCTGACCTATACCTGTCTAACCCCCTAACTGTCTGTGTACCAGGATGTTTGGGGGAGAGTCAGCTTGTATACAGAGAGACCACCAGCATGCTGAGGGTTTGGTTTCTCATCCATTTAACCTAGTAGTAGTAACACTAACCTGTAGTTACAATAACCTGTAGTAACAGTTACTCGCAGGTAACACTAACTAACCAGGAGTAACACAAACAAACCTGTAGTTATACTAAATAACCTGCAGTTACACTAACAAACCTGTAGTTAAACTAAATAACCTGAAGTTACAATAACTAACAATAACCCTAACACTAACTGGTAGTTACACTAGCATAACTAACCTGGAGTTAACCTAACTAGAATAAGCTCTATATAAAAGACTGACAGGGATAAGAAAAAGTCAAGACCTTAAAGAGGGTCAGATTGTGATTCATACCATTCGCACTCCATCATGAGGACATGCTATGATGAGAATCGCAATTCTAATGGAGTTTCAGAAATATTTCAAAATCAAAAGGGGTAAAATGTAGGCAAAACAACAGTGCTTGATGTTAATGATATTTAATCAAAATGTGAAAATTCATCCTTTGTACAGTCATTAGAGGAATATAACAGGACAGCCCTCATAGCACTAGGTGAGTCTGTCTATCTGCTTGTCTGTCTGTCAGTCCGTCTGCCTTTCAACACAGCAGACAGGATTCTCCTGGGAGATTACCATTACAATTATCATGAAATAAGTAAACTATTGTCTGTCTCATTCAAGCAGTGATGTAGATGTGGAAGTGTTTGTTAGAGAGGTTTGTTTGTGCATAGAAGTGTGTGGGGTAGTGAAGTAGACCAGTGAGAGAGGGTGTGTTTGTGTGAGTGGGTGTGTGTTTGTCTGTGTGTAGATGGTTTGTTCCATCGGGGGGGAGTGGTCAAGGACGCCTCTCCCCTCAGGGAGTGTGGTGCAATGTTCCAGTTTACTCCCCCCTGATTGGATGAAGCTTGACTTCACTCAGAACGCGTTCCACTGCTTAGTATTAGCAGCATACTTTAATTACCAACAGACCTTCACTTTAACTCCTACCCGGGTCGGGTTGATTTTGTCGACCCGCACTTAAACCATTAGAATTATTATCATCATACCTTATTACTCATTTGGCTGAGTTAACTGTCTACAGGTTAACAGATTCCAGGGTTAACAGATTATAAGGGTGTTTTTTTTGTCCTGAATTTGCATATACGGACCACTGCTCTGGAATGTCCTGATGACTCAACAAGAAATTACCCAAATGGCTGACTGACAGACTGACTTTTTCTGGCTAGCAGACTGACTGACTGTTGATCTGGCTGGGCGTTGATCCCTGACGGTCTGGCTGTTGATATGGCTGGGTGTGTCAGGGAAGCCTGTATGAGTCAGAGCATGATTCCGTGGCTCCCAAACCGCTGGTATGCGTTTGTTTAAACAGGGAGGAGGCGCCTTGAAATACAGCAGGGAAAGGAATTCACCCGCACGGTTTTGACGTGTTGTAAAACGTTCTTCTGGAAGCGTGTTTGGCACCTATTATCCTTCAAACACACACCTTCAGTTGTTTCCTCATATCGTGTTTGTTTACATAAATAGAAACAATAAAAACGAAGTATTTCAACAGCTGTGCGCGATAGACGCCGGGCTCCCCCTGGTGGAAGCTTTAGGAACACACCGATGGTTCGTGGTTGGGAGAGGACAAGATAACATAAGATAAGATAGTCCTTTATTAATCCCCCTTAGGAGAAATCCGCAGTGACCAGCAATACAGTGGGAAAGAGAGTGCTAAACAAGAGTATATATACAATAAATGTACCAATTTGAAAATAATAAAAAACTATTAGAATAAAGAATAGGTAAGAAAGGTAGGTCTAAATAAATGCAGTGCAAACAATGAACTGGCCAACCAGTTCATTATTTGGGCGCTAACAACAACTTAAACCTTGGACCATTATTATACTCATGATATTGTGCATGATATTGTATATTGTGTGTAGCAAGAAGCATCAGCAGAGATACTTCAAGGTGCACATAATTATTCAAGGTTAGCCTTGCTTCTCTATCCTGGTACAGCCAGACAAATTGAAAAGTGCGATTAGTCTGGAACCTCTCCTTTCATTTTCGCTTTCCAACGGGCATCCCCAACGGGCGCAGACCAAAACGCCTCTGGTCAGGATTGGACAGGCCTTCAACCAACCATAGCGACGAAACGGGGGACGAAAAATCACATTCCTTCTCAACAGAAGCTTTGGGTTGCAGTCTGTTGTTCTTTGAGTTCAAATATATCGTTCAGTTCGTTTAATACTGTCTTAAACTGGTATTCAACCCACCGTTTCACACCAGCGGCGGACATTCTCTGGCGGCCTCCAGCCATCACTGCGTAACGACATCCTATTTTCCCGCCTGAGGTTTGATAAGCGGTTCATTGGCCGGCCTATTTCTACCTGCCAGAATTATTTTTTCATGGGAGCGGCCATGAATTAAACATTAGGTCGCCACACTTGTCTGGCCAATTAGTGACTAGTTTGCCAGACTAGCTAAAAGTTATTAGCTAAATTAATCAAGGTTAACAATGGAGCCAATGATGCAGCTGGTCTCTATAACATTCCAATGTTTCATGTTTCTTCACTCTTACATGTATTTTATGTCACTTCAATAGTCTTCTATATCTAATATTACACTATGTAAATGTACTTTATGACTCTTCACTGATCACACTACATGTTGAATTCTGATTGGTGGTGTCTCCCGCTCTCCAGTGGCTCTACATCACACAGTGTGAGATATCCACACACTGGATAACATAATGTGTGGATAAGTGTCTTCGCGACAGGGAGTGTGTCATAAGCTGTCAGGAAGCCCTGCTAGACCCAAGACCCATCAAAGCATGACCCAACTATTACGGGAAGTATGAAATATATAAATACTGCACATACTGGTATCGGACCGACAGTAACATTCATAACTATCAACTGGAGTAGACCATTGGAAAAACGTTAAAAATAGCATTTATTTAACTATGCAGCCAGTAATTACTATTTTAATCCTGCATGGATACATTTGGAACGGTTTAGGGGCTACTGATATTATAGTATTAAACTGTAATAAACTCATAGTAAATAATGGAGACATTTGGGAATAGTAGATTATTTGACTATGTAATAAACCAACGCATTTCGTCAGTAAAACTTTGATACATAACTATAAATGAAGCAAAAAGAAGTTTGTGAACGCACGACATCCTCCATCCATAAGTCCATAAACCGGATAAATAATGTAAAACAAACAGAAGTAACATACAAAATACTTTAATGTCCCAACATCAACTACTGGTTTTAGACCTACAATGCACAGAATCTCAGCTGATGAGGAGTCATCCACCACGACCCTCAGAACCATCTCGGCTACAGTTTATTTGGACTTGGTCTCCTTCCCGTCCATCAGACCCAACAGAACAGCGTCGGCCTCCAGCAGCGTTGTGTCAGTCGCGGCCCCCAAGAACCGGGATGTGAGCTCCAGGTCCTGCAGCCTCAGGCGGACTCTGGACCCCCGCAGGTACCGTTCCGGGTCCTGCGATGGGCGCTTGCACACGCAGTGGAACTTGGCCCCAAAGTCAATGTACAGGTCGTCCTTCACGACATGGAAGATTCTGCCCACAACGACCTTGTCCTTGGCTGGACCCATCTGGATGAGCGGAGAATGCCGGAGGAGCGAGGCGAAGGAAGACTCATCTCTGGTCCAGCTGGTCCTGCTGGAGCCGGGTTGGTCTCTCTGCTGGAGGTCCGTGTGTTGCTCAAATGCCGCGGCGAAACCGCTTTTTGGTTTACTGGCCGCTGGTTCATCGATATTTTCTCCGTCCGACCCACCCGTCTGGCCGGTGCTGTAGCAGGTGTAATCGGTAGGTTGCGGGACTCTGGGCCTTAACCATGTAAAATGTTTCGTTGAAATAGTTTTATTCCGCACGGATCTCACAACCTTACACAAGGTCGCCATGTTGATGTATCCCACAATGCAGAGCGACATCGTCCTGAAGCGCAGTCCTCTGGAGCCCCCTGGTGGCGATGGCTGGCATCGCGCACCACTTATAGGAACTTGGACTTGGATGGTTTGTTTTGTATACAGTTTACTCCATATTGATATCCGTTTTTCATTTTAAAGTGTATACAGTCTGTAGTTTATATTTTATACAGTAGTTTGGACGTGGAGGAGAAAATAAAAGAAGAGATGGAGTGAATCTTCCAGCGGAGAAGAAGAGGCGGTCCTCCAGCAGAGAAGAAGAAAGAGGCGTCGCCCCGGTAGCACAGAAGAAGAGTCGGTCCTCCAGTAGCGCAGAAGAAGAAGAAAGCAACAACATGGAGCTGTTTGTTTCCAGCTCCGTTCTCAGATTCTCTAATGTTCCTCTTGTTTCGCTACCCGTCGGCTCGAGGGTCGGAGACCTGGTCCAGGACGTCCTGACTGATCATGTGAGCATAATGTTCTGCTGATTGTCGTACTGAAGACGTGGACATGCGTCCAGCTGAACGGAGCTTTGTGTCGCTGTTTAGCTTAGCACACCGCGACCCAAGTCTCTAAAAGACACTCAAACGAGCAGTCGTCATTTTATTTTAATTTTATATGTGGTTGTTGTTTTCGTCTAGATACACGGCTAGTCAGGTGGTGGTCTGTTAGAAGTTATTGAAGCGATATTTAACATAACTTCCGGAACCTTAAACTGACCGTCCAGTCTTTATTGAAGTGTGTTTTTCGATGTGACGCGAGGGGATCGATACATATAAGTCCCCCACCCCCCACTACAGAGTGGGAAGTGTTAGTGTCTGGGTGGTTGATAGTGCAGGGTGTTGCTCAGCCAGGAGCAAACTCTTCTGGATTGACAAAGTGTACCTTGTATTTCAGGGTCTTTCCTATGAGGATTTCTACGTCACGACCAACGGGCGTGTGTCCGGGCCGGCGGAGCTGCTCCTGCAGGGCTCGGTCTACCACCTGGAGCCCAGGCTATGTGGAGGGAAAGGAGGTGAGGCACTCACACAAACCCACACCAGGGTGGGTGACTAGTGACTATATGGATGTGTGACTGTTTGTATGGGATGTGTGACCAGTGTTTTTGTGGGATGTGTGACTGTATGGGATGTGGAACTGTTTATAGAATGTGTGACAGTTTGTGTGTGTAATGTGGGACTTCATGGGATGCGACTGTGGTGCAGGGTTCGGCTCGATGCTCCGCGCTCTGGGAGCTCAGATTGAGAAGACGACGAACCGCGAGGCGTGCAGAGACCTGAGCGGGCGCCGACTCCGAGACGTCAACCACGAGAAAGAGTAAGACGCCTGTTGTCATGGCAGTGCTCGGAGAACCAGAGCTTCTAGTCTTTATAAGAATCCCGTCAGAGCGAAGCATGACGGCCTGAGGGGTTTCTCCATCAGGATGGCGGAGTGGCTAAAAAAGCAGGCGGAGCTAGAGGGGGAGAAGGACCAGCGGCGGGTGGAGCGACTGCAGAGGAAGCTGGTGGAGCCCAAACACCACTTCACTGACCCGGACTACCAGCAGCAGTGCCACGACCTGTCGGAGCGCCTGGAGGACTCTGTGCTGAAGGGTGGGTGAACCGGACCTGGCCTTACACCGGACTGCTGAGTCCAGAGGATTTAGAAACCCCCAAGGCTTCATACAAGACCGGAAGGATGATCCTTTCTCTTCCCTCGTCCTATGAATACATTTGTTATTGCGTTGTTTCTGCTTTTCTGAAGCTCAACCCAGGAAAGCTAAACCCTAGACCCTTGAGCTAGACACGTTGCTGAACTGTGGACCCTACAGGTCATTTTACTGTGGGCCCTAAAGCTAATCACACACCCTAACTCTAAAGCTTATCCCTGGACCCTAAAGCTAAACCCAAGACCCTAAAGGTACCCTAACCCCTAGTGGCCTGTGCAGTGGATGTGGTCTGTAGTGGGCATGGCCTGGGTGGTGGGCATGGTCTGAGCTCTACTGCTGGTGTTTCAGGCATGCAGGCCTCCTCCTCTGGATTGGTTAGTGCGGAGGCGGGACCTAGTACTAAACGGGCCAAGCAGCATCCAGATTCAGTACCCAAGAAGAAGAAACGCTTCTGGTAAGTCCATCAAATTCTTTTTGTGTTTGCTTTAGCGTAGACGTAGCTTTTGCGGAACAGTTGCTTGAGGTGGCGGGAAATGGCCAGGTTAGAGATAGTTAGTTTAGGTACTAGAAAGATGTAGCCGGTACTAGATGTATGTGGACTCCGATGTTCTCAGGAGCGGGGTTGGAGATCTAGACCTGCTCGACAGCGAGGAAGAGGATGAAGAAGAGGAGCAACCTGGTCCCTCTCACCAGACCAGGTACAGTCATGACAATCTGTAGTCCACCTGGTCTCATCCCGGTCCTCCTGTGAGACGGCTCCCCCTCCATGAGGTCCTTGTGTCTGACCCACATGGCCGCGTGGGTCTTCTAACGTGGACCCATCTCTCTAAACCTTCCTCAGATCCAAGGAAACCGTGCCTTCCAGTAGTACTCCCGCCAGGCCCTGTGCAGAACCGGTCTCTACTGGCTCAGACAAACTGAAACCTGAACCAGTTTCTACCGGCTCAGACCAACCGGAATCTGAACCAATGTCTACTGGTTCAGACCAACCTGAACTGGTCTCTACCAGCTCAGACCAACCGGAACCTGAACCAATGTCTACTGGTTCAGACCAACCTGAACTGGTCTCTACCAGCTCAGATCAACCGGGACCTGAACCGGTCTCCACCGGCTCAGACCAACCTGAACCTGAACCCGTGACCCAGATAACCCAAGACCCTCAGCCGACTGAACCCCAGCAGACGCAGTCCGCACCACAGGTAAGGTCCGGGGTCCTCCTTAGCAGTAACTCGTCTGACTGGTTGTGACGGGGTTGGTCTGACGGTGGTTCTGCCGCCCCAGCGGGTGCACACGCCCTTGGATCTGGACTCTGCCGGCTCCCCAGAGGACCTGGAGGCTGCGGGTCTGGACCAGCTGAAGGAGGAGCTCCGGACCCGTGGGCTGAAGTGCGGGGGGACCCTGAAGGAGCGCGCCAGCCGCCTGTTCTCTGTGAGGGGTCTGACCCCGGAGCAGATCGACCCCCTGCTGCGGGCCAAGACCAGCGCTAAAGGCAAGAAGTGATGCTTCTCAGCCACGCCCACTTTTTTAAAAAATTTGTCCCAATCTTCTTCAATTGACTTTATTTCAGTGTACATTTTATATTTACATTAAACGCTGACCCAGCCATCTCAGTCTCCTTTCTTAAGCCCAACAGAGCGAGGAGACTTGCTCCAGTAACTAGAACCAGAACGTTACGGCTTTCTCTCTACTGTTGCTTGTTCTGTATTCACAACGCACGGACCGTCCATAACCCGGGTCTAGAGAAGCCCGGGTCACACCGGATGAGCTGGGGTCTAGAATCCCAGGTACCACCGGATGAGCTAGGGATCCTGAAACCAGCGGGTATAGAAGCCCGGATCCCAGCGGGGGAGCTGGGGCCTAGAAGCCCGGGTCCCAGCGGGGGAGCTAGGGCCTAAAAGCCCGGGTCCCAGGCGATAACCTGGGGTTGGCTGACCTCCTCGTAGCAGACGATGACGTCACCAGGGCTGAACTCCAGGGCGGTGTCCAGGGAGAGGCCGCACTCCACCCCCGTCCTCACCTTCTGCACGTCGTCCTTGAGGTGCTTCAAAGCCGTCAGAGAGCCTGGGGGTGTAGTTACAATATATCAATATAGCCTCAGAACCTGCTTTACTTTTAGTGTAAATATGGGGTGTGTTTATATTAAGACATGATTATTATATGGTAATCCTGTCATAACATTATACATCATAACCATGTTAGTGATATTAGGTATTCGCAGTATGGGTGGATACCTATTGTTATTCTAGGGTTAGGTTTTGGGTTTTTATTTATTTTTTCCTCCACCATTGGCATCCCACTCGTTTGGTGCGAGGTCTCCCACAGGCGGTGGGATTTCTGAAACTTGGTGTAGAAGGCTTATTTCTCATGCTGACTATTTTGGCCTCATGGACACATCTGTCCTGTATTTTGGGAAACAAATTATCTTAATAACCACTACCTCAAAAGACACACAATTGGTCCACATGACATATAAAGACATGTATGATCTTAAGTTCAGAATGGATTTGATTGCGTTAAAATGCTAACATTCTAATCCAGTTCAGTAGGAGACACAAACTGGATACTGGCCATGCACAACCTTCCTCAACATGTGTAAAAAGTTTGGTGTCAAAATCTCATTCTAGGACGTGTCATGGTGACAATTACAGATTGCTCTAAAGTGTAATGCACCACTTCGCCTATAGGCGGCCCAAAAAAAAAAAAAAGGCATCTATTAAACCTGTTTGTGTGTCTGTCGGTGTGTTTGCCTGCATGATTCTGTGTATCTGCTTTTGGGATAAAAAAAAAAAGACCTGCCCTGTGGGAGGCCTAGTCGAGGCTAGGAGTGATGACTGCCCCCACCCCCGCTGGTGTCGGCGTGGGCTGACTCATGTTCTAATGTGCTGTTTATTAGAACACCTCTATACATGAGTCCTCACCCTCCCATAGCGTCTCCTGGTCCCTCAGCAGACGGAACCTCATGCGTCGGTCCAGCAGCCCGCTGCGGACCCTACAGCCGGCCACTAGAACCTTCTTCTTCCCCACACTGACCTGGAACACGGCCAGAACCGCTGCCTCTCCTGGGGACACGGCACAGGGCGGGGCTCCATTAGTGCACATCAGCCACATGGGAGGAATGGCTCAAGTAAGGAAAAAACAGCCTCGGGATCAGGAGGAGGAAGCGCATCATGCAGTGATGTGAGGAAGCTCTCTAAATGATTAATGGTCATTTAGATAGCGCTTTTATCCAAAGCACTTTACAGTGTTGACTGACATTCACCCGTTCATGCGCAATGTGAGGCAGATAAGAGCTTTAAGTGGTGTGAAGAAGGTCTCTAATGAAGAACTTTGCGTGGCTAGCATGTGTAGCATAACGTGTGAAGCGTAGCCTGTGTACATAGCATGTGTAATTAGCGTATGTAGCATAGCGTAGGTACCGAGGACATTGTGCGACAGCAGGGCCGGCAGCGTGCTGCTCAGCTCTGTCTTCAGGCCGTCTATCAGTTTGTAGATGATGTTGTGGAGGTGGATCCGGACGCCCTTCTTCTCCGCCAGGCGCAGGATGGACTTACTGGCCGACACGTTGAAGCCGTAGATGGAGCCTGAGGGTTGAGGGTTGAGGGGTTAGTGCTCTGCATCAGGAGCCGTGTGAGCTCCACCAGCAGCAGTGTTCTAGAGAACACAGTTGCTCCAGGTATTAATGAGGCATGACAGAACTCGGGTTGCTTCTCAAAGTGTGTCTGCCAACACACTGTACAAACATCAAACCAGTCCATGTCACCATGGTAACACGTAACCCACATCCTCCGGGGAGGACTACATACAGACATACATACATACTTGCGGACGGCTGCCTCTACCTGAGAAGGTCTCTGCTAGGTTCACGTCGTTCTCCGAGATCTCGCCGACGCCGAAGTGGACCAGCTCCATCTGACACTGGTCGTGGGCGTCGTAGCTCTCCAGCAGGCTCAAGATGGCCTCCACCGAGCCGTCCACGTCCCCTGAGGTCAGGGGTGAAAGGTCGTCAAGATCAGTAACAACTCGGACCACATTAATGCTTAACCTTAAAGGGGAAATTAACCCAAAAACAACACTATGCTCCAACACTATATTTCATCACATGAATATAGTTGATTGTGCT